>CM040241.1:170950825-171150825 GCA_022545495.1 Chrysanthemum lavandulifolium | reverse complement strand
TGGGTAAAGACTCGTCTGTCCTCCACGGTGTTACTTAACTAAATTACTACTTAACTTAAAGAACTACGACTACGAGCTTTTAACGATTACATATACTTGAGGTGACCGACTCTTTAATAACGGAATTTCTAATTCCTAACAATCTCCCAAGGAGGTCACCTCAATCATGTACCAAAATTACAATGAATACAAATAGATAATACATTAACAATTGATCTTGCATTCTTGATGTAGTCCTTTACTCCTAAGCTCGTAGTCATTGATTCTTCACATTGCATGTTTGGTTACTTCAAGTGGAGGTCTTTCTCGATCCAAGTGATAGTCATTTTGAGCCATCTTTTGAGATCATCACTATCAACAATCTCGACACATCCTTGTGGTGTTGGTATTATGTGATGTTGTGACTTTAGGACCGACATGCTCACATTCGGATCATGAAATCTTCACATCGAGTAGCGAAGCTTTTGTTGAATCATGATATTGGCAAGCAGTAGCGAAGCTTGGTGTGAAAATATCATAGTCATTGATGCACTAATCATGATTTCTTTGAGATGAATGTGTTAAGTGAGCATGCGGCTATGGATTGACCGCCCATTACGATCACCGTAAACGTCGGTGTACTGCATACAACTAGTTAGCAATAAATCGCACGAAAGTGTCTTTGATCACTTCGTTGAATTGAGGTACACTACCCCACGGTTCCCGCTGATCGATACAAGTACGCCTCGTGATCGGTAGGATTCCTAAGAATCTCCTTGACGAGGTTTCGCATTTGCTCTAGTCGTTCTCAAACCTAACGTCTCAAAGAAGACAACCGGATTGAGTGAACCAAATAATTTTAAGTCCATCGATTGATGAAAAGAGATTTGAAAAACAATCGTGTCTTGCTCAATAGAAATTGTTTTGCAATACAACGAAGGTTTTATTGAAAATCAATTATCAATCATAAAAATACCTTTTGGTTTGAAAAATGGGTACAGTCGATGTGCTAAAGAAAAGAGTTTTTAAGCACAAAGACCGGTTTTCAAAGGCATCCATCAATCCATAACACGAACCGAGATTGATTCAAGAGATTGAATCGCCCCATTGTTTCGTTTCGGTTGTCACATGGTTGATCTATATAATAGATCTCACATGCCACCTACCAGAGCTTGTTTGATGTTGGCTCCGGAAGGCTTTCCATCTTCATTGTGAATATGTAAACACATCACTCGGATGTTCGGCAATACCACAAGGATAATGCGAGGACTCAAGATATAATCTCTCTTTCACATTGTGTGAAACAGAGTCTTCATTGAAAGTGTCCTAATGAGATTTATAGATGATCTCGTGGCTCTAGACTCAATTTGTGCATATTTGGATCCCTGCGGAGACTAGGGAGAGGTCTCCTCTTCAATATCAACCATCTCTAAGAAAGTCGATAGATAATGTCGGTTCCCGTGAGAATGAAACAAGTCCTTTTAAGAGGAACTTGAGTGGTTTGGAAAGTTGAAGTGCAAGCGCCACGGGTCCATGACGTCTTGTCTTCAATACCGATGTTACCATCAGAGTATATGAATTGAACCCGGTTTCGCCCTAAGGTTGACTAAATGGAGGGCTATTTGTTTTCACCCTTTCACATTCAATTCTTTTTAATTCTTCAACCCCTTCTGCTTACCGAGACTTCATAGCTAGAACCTTGTTGGGTTTATTCCAAGACTAGCTCGGTCTTAGTCCGCACTCTTCCCTTATCTCATTTTTCTCCTTTTATCATCATACCAAGGACTTCTACACTAACTAGTGGATTGTCCCTGGTAGATCCCTCCGGTTCGGCGGATCATGGGAACCAATACCTAACCTTATCATCCTTATATCACCGTATATAAAGTAAAGTTGGTCGGTCAATTTGGTATTGTTCATCGCCATTGGATCCAATTGAAACCATTTGAAAATCAATTCGTATACTTGTGATATATTATCAAAGCTTTTGTACCGAATTGTTTTGATATTTTTAGAACGAGAACTCCCCTTAACATGTGCATCAAGTATTTGAAAGTGTTTTGCACACGGAGGCAAGAGAAAGAATTAACTTTTGATTACCATTTTCTAAAGATATCAACATCACTTCCTCACCGGATCAAGTGGGTATAGCATTTCTGGAAGGATGAGGTTTCCATAAATTCGCCCCTCAATATGTGCCTCGAGGTTTGAAAAGAGTTTTGCACATACTAGAGGAACCCGCACGTTAGGATGAATGATCACGTTTAAAATCAAAGGTTTAAGATAGATGCTCCCCTCAACATGTGCATTGAAAATTTGAAATCGTTTGTCACATGTGGGCGGGATAGCATGTACATCCGCTTATAACCATTTACCTAATTATCGCTTTAAATCTAATTTAAATCACATTCTCCCCGATCACAATTATCAAATCATTTGAGATTTGTGATCTCGTATAGATTTAAATTGATTTTGAAAGCTTTTAAGCGACACGGATCGGATTTTGAGACTTTAAACTCCATTTATAAACATGCATGTATATCTTTTGAAAACAATTTAATGCCAAATAACTTTTTAATTTAATTGAAATCATTCTCCCTCAATCAATGACATAGGTTGTTGATTGAGTGATAGAGATTTTGACAAATAAGTCCCGATGATTTTCAAAAATAGAGATCGAGTTATTTTTCAAAGCATTTGGTTTTCAGCAGATAAATGTTTATAGAATCGAGCATGGAATTTGAAAACATGTTAAAACACTACTCGTTTCTTTCTTTTTAAAACCGGTTATTACTCAAGATGACAATAAACCATTGTTTCTCTTTCTCCCAATTTTTTTTTTTTTTTTTTTTTTTTTTTTTTTTTATATATATATAAAATTGAACAACATCTAAAGTCCCGTGTCATTCTTTGAATGACAACATCAAGACCGTAGATATTATCGAATCGAGAGAAACATGACAAATGTACAATATTTTATTTATTTATTTTTTTTTTTGAAGATTTTTCAATTTTTCAAATTTTTATGGATTTTGAAAGTTTTATATTTTTCTATTTGATTTTTGAAGGTTTTATAATTTTGTATTTTGTTTTCGAATAGATATATACAAGAGATAGATGAAGATAGACCTTTACTCCTCGTCTTCCTCCCGAAGACGCTTGAGTGTTCGGTTGAAGGCTTTTCAAGCCAAGACGTGGAAGAATAAACTCAAAACGCTCTCTTGGAAGAGCTTTGGTGAAGATGTCGACTAATTGATATTCGCACCTCACAAAATATAGTTCCACCACACCTTTTTCTACTTGTTCCCTAATGAAATGATGTCGAATGTCGATGTGCTTTGCTCTTGAGTGTTGAACGTTGTTGCATGAGAGAGCAATAGCACTTTTATTATCACAAGATGTAGGATTTTGTTGAATACAAAGCCATAGTCGATAATTGAGATCTCATCCATAAGATTTGAGCACAACAAGATGACATGGCTATGTATTCAGCCTCTGCAGAGGAAATAGAAGTACTCATTTGCTTCTTTGAAGAGCACTCACAAGCTTATCACCCAAAACTGAGCACCTCCCGACGCGTGCCCGACGAGTATCTTGACAACTGCATGATCAAGATTCGATAGGCCGTTAGTGACATACCGGTGTCCCGGGTACCATAGTCCCATATTAATGGTTCCTTGGAGATACCGAAGACCCGCTTAATCGCTTCAAGGTGCTTTTAGTAGGCTTAGCACGTATCTAGCACACATGCAAACAAATGAACAAGATGTCCGGTCTACTAGCAGTGAGATACATCGTGGATCCAATCATACTCCGATATTTCGCTTGGTCAATCATGATCCCGAGAGGTCCTCATCTAGTTTGGTTCGGTCAATCATGGGGGTGTCAATGTGGTCACTTGAATCAAATCCAAATTTCTTTAAAATCACGTTGCATATTTAGATTGATTAATGAAAATGCCTCCGGACTTTGAGAAATTTGTAATCCCAAGAAAATGACATTTGTCCCATCATTGACATTTGAAATTTGAACTCATTTCATTTGAAAACGATCACATTCCATTGGGTCACGAGGCAAAAATAATATCATCAACATAAATTTGAACATGAATCAAATGTTTGCTCGACTTCCGGTGAACAATGTAGGATCAATCGCCTTTGATGAATCCGGTTGATAGAAGAAACTTTGACAAAGGTATCATACCATGCCCTTGGAGCTTGCTTTAAACCGTAAAGAGCTTTCTTCAAACGATAAACGTGAGTAGGATGCTCTTGATTCACAAATCCTTCAGTTGGCCGACGAGACGACTTCTTTAAGATCTCCGCTCGTAAATGCCGCCTTTACATCCATCCGATAAACCACCATGTTCTTACTTGCAGATTAGCCGAAAGATTCTCGATTGCCTCGATTCGAGCAACCGGAGAAAAGATTCTTCAAAGTCTATACTCTCCTCTTGACGATATCCTTTAGCAACTAATCGAGCCTTGTTCTTCAACACATCACCATGCTCATCAAGTTTTACTTTGAATATCCATTTTAGAGCTATAATCATAGCACGCTCGGAGTGTACTAACTCCCATACATCAAGACGATCAAACTCATGAATTTCATCTTGCATAGCATTGAACCAACTATCTTCATTCATGGCGGTTTTAACATCTTTGGTTCGATCTAGATAGTACGGAGTTGAAGAAACACCATAAGGCATCGGTTGCAAGTTGTTTCGGGTTGATACAGACGAGAGGGATTACCAATGATGTTGTCTAATGGATGATCGTGAGTCCATTTTCCGAGGTGTTCATGTGGCATTTGTTGAGGAACCGAGGTAGTCGAGTCGATGTCTCCAAGAAGATGGTTCGATGATGATTCAGAGTAGCAAATATGTTTTCAAATGGAGCATCTTCGGGAGTAGCAAAGGGATTAACTTCATCATTGATGCCGTAAACATTTCCATGATGTACATTTGAAGAATGATGATTTGTTGATGAGATCAAGGATCAAGCAGCGGTGCTTCTTGACTTAAAGATATTGAGATCAAGGATTGACTTCATTCATCGGAATATGAGCAACCTCTGCTGTAGGATCAAGACCTCATTAGTAATTGAATCATACATTCATCAAACATAGGATCAAACAATTTCTTTACATCATCTTCGGATGGAGGTACATATGGAGTTTCTTGAGAGGAGTTTGGAACAAGAGATGAACCAATGGGACTGCTTTTGAAGTGCGGGTCCTGAGTGGAGTGTCCAGGAGCCATTTGACCTGGTCACCATCAAACGAACGTGAATTGTTTCCATGATATTTCGGGTTCTTTTGTTGTAGATTCGGTATCCCTTTTTGTTTGATGCATATCCTACAAATACTCCAATGTCGCCTTTGGCCCTAAGTTTGCCTAAGTCTTGACCTCATTAGTTGGATAGCACAATGCACCAAACACACGAAGGAAAGATAGATTAGGTTTTCGTTGTGGACAAGTTCATATGGAGTTTTCCATGAATGGTGTGAATCGTGAACGATTTTGTGTGTAGCATGCAGGCAATTGCTTCAAATTGCAGAAACATTGGAACCTTTGAGTAGATCAAGATTGTTCTAGCGGCTTCAACAAGAGTACGATTTGCCTTTCAACTACACCGCTCGTTGAGGGGTTCGTGGAACACTTCTTTGATGGTCGATTCCAACGCTTTCATAGAATTCACTAAGTTGTTTGTTGACAAACCCGCCCATTGTCTGCTCGATAATTCGACGCTTTTGTTTAGTCTAACTGCAATTGTTTGATGAGATTGATGATGATATCGTGAGTTTCATCCTTTGTCCTTAAGAACTTGACCTGTGAATCTAGAATAATCATCAACCACAACCAACACATATTTCTTCCCAAAGATATTCTCGCACCCTCATTGGTCCACATAAATCCATATGAATCATATGAAGAACTTCGTGATGTAGTTAGTAGGTTTGGGTTTATGGGCATACTTCTTGCTTTTTCCCAATTGACATGTCGAACAAAGATGATCCTTTTCATACTTTAGTCTAGGTAAACCTACAACTAAGTCCTTTCCGGAAAGATCGCTGATGGTGTCAAGTTCAAGTGATTGAGACGACGATGCCATAACCATGACTTTGTTTTTGAAGCCTTTGATAACAAGCGATTGGTGAAGCTCTCATCATGTCATCGATAGAGATGGTGTAAAGGTTTGAGCCACGAGTTCCTTTCAACAGCTCCTTACCATTAAGATCTCTAACAAAGGTGTATGTTTTCTCAAGGCTACTTCTAGATCGTAATCACGAATTGACCAACAGAGAATGTATTATGACCTAAACCTTCCACATAATACACTCGAGATGACACTATCACCAACAACATAATCTCCATAACCCATAATAGCACCGAAATGATCATTACCAAATCTAACGATCCCGATGAATTTGCTCACGAAGTTCATGAGCCGTGACCGTCTCCAAATATATGCTTGGAACAAACTGAGTCCAAGTACCACGTAACGATTTGAACGATCCGCAGTTGAACACGTACAAGAATGGATAATCGGATAATTGGGATCCCCATGCAAGAATGGGTTCCATTTGGTTAGTTACAATGGTTGGACCACCCACATCGTAAATAGAAGCATTCGTGACGTAAAATGAGGTAATGGAATCATTGTGAATAGATGCAATACTAGTGTCTCAGATAGCCCTATTTACGCAGTGACCACTTCTTAAGGGAATAGTTCTACCAAGAGGCATCCATTTTCTAGTGGGCATTATCCGATTAGTCTTATGACCAACAAGTATCCAATAAAGGCCTATTCTCACGAATGTTCTTCCTGTGGGTTTCCACCGCTTTCTAACTTTCTTTCGCTTTTGCCTTTTAGCCTTCTTAGCATGAATTTTAGCATTAACCGTATTAACCGGACAATTAACATCATTAGGCGTATAAAGAACACCACATTCGTGATTAGAAACAGACCACAGGACATCGAAGACAAGGTTTGCAAATAGTATCGTAATTCAATTAATTACAAGACGCCTATGGCTAATACTAGAATCAACACGATTCGTTTTATTCGATTCAAACTTAAAGTTCCTAGATTGTTCTTCTACTCTTTTCCAAAGGCACATTCTTATCTTGCGAGGTCCTATCATTCCTTGTATTGTCTTGAGACTTTGACCGCTCCCTTTAATGTCACCGATTACTCTGTAGAGGAATGGGAACATTAGTTTGTTTTACTACTCTTTGCATCACCGCTTAGATGTGTCCGATCCGAACTACATGCAGTGCACTAAGGTTCACTTTCTTAACACTAGAGGTATCGAGACTAGTACTCCTAGAAGGCACATTTGAGTTCACTTTCCTAGCATTGACATATCTAGAATCTGAACTACTCAAAGGTACACTACTCCTCACATTCAAGCCATTGGGAATCGAGTGCATGTCATGTTTGGCCTTAGGCATTGAGCATGGAATCAAAGGGTTAACCTCTCACCTAATGTCTTTGGGCATATTGTGATCAAACATTCTAAGATTTCTTGAGATCGTTTGGCATATAAGCATGCATGTCCAATTGCATTATCATGAGGTTTTTCTAGCTTATCCTCTTCAACAATCTCACGCAGCATTCTAAGCAATCCTTAAGTGGATGAGAAATATGTTTGAATGGCAAGTTTGTTGTTCCTTAGATGAGGAGGGACATATGTCATCACATAAAGATATTTATTACTAGAGTGAACCTTAGATACAACATTCTCCTCATTGATCATTGGCATTTTCCTTTTACCGACTCTTCGATTCTCAATTTCCTTTTGCAATGAAGTTATTTGTTCGTTGTTTTTGTTACGATGACTTTAATTGATTCAAACAACTCATTGAAATGACGTTTAACCTTTTCATTTTCTTCTAGAAAACTTTCGCTTTCCTTTTGTAAAGCATTTACAAGGTTTTGAAGATGAAACGTTTGAGAATTCGAGAATCTAAAGGAGGAGGCATTTGGGATCCTGTCATATTGTTCGCTTGACCTTTAATTGAGAGATTTGGGCTTTCAACTTTCTCTCGATCGTGTTGCATCGAGCTTGAATCATTCATCACGTTTGTTAATTTGAAAAACTGCATCAAACTCGGAGCATCCGAAGATGTCTTGATATTTGAAGTTTGACATTTTCTTTGAGATGTTGATATTTTAGTTGTAAATTAAAATACTCAACTTCTAGTTTAGAAAAATGTTTAACCAAAGTGTCATGATCATCCAGCTCAATTTTCTCATTTAGTTTAGAATTAGTTTTTCAAGCTCAATGACACGATCATGGGAGACTTCGGGGCCACAGATAGTTCATGAAATTTGGAAGCATTAATAGAGCAATTTGAAGCAAATGAAAAGATATCTTGAGCAACACATTCAAGAATAAGATTCTCATTTAATGTATGCGTGTTCTTTCTCTCAATCTCATTATATTTCAAAGGCACGCTCATAGTCACTAACTTCAACAACCATTGCATCAAATTCCTTTCCATACCCTTAATATCGTTTCTACCCCTTTTAAGACTCTCAAAGTGATCTTTTAGAAGTTTAAAGAAGGGCATGACCTCGCTTAAATAACATTCTTTCATTTGTTCAAAACCTCTTCTCCTTCGCTATGCCATGGGTGTGATCCTTTTCTTGCAAGTTTTCTCAAAATCAACAAATAGTTGAAAAATAACGATTGGCTAATTAAGGTCTTGCTTTTAGTGGCAATTGTTCTAGGAACAAGATGCATTGGTGTGTTAGGAGGATACACAGTTGTTTCTAGGCATTTTCCAAAGGGAGGGTTTGTTATCGCAATATTTTCAAATTTTCAAATTATCTAAATCCATTTTCCGTAAGATTTGTTCGGGAGTCAACAATGTCCGAGTCTTAAACTTGTTCAAGGAAATCCGCTTTTCCTTCTTGTAGTCATGGGGAGTGATAATTACTTTCTTCTCTTTGCACTTAGGATCATTTAGTTTCTTATTCATCTTCCCTAGTTACTTCATCTAATTTCTTGTCATCCTCGGCACTCAAAGCAACTAGGTTTTTGTCTAGGTTTAAGAATCTCATTTCCATCATAGATAACACTTTGAGTCGCTTTTGCTATCTTTCCATACTGTGGTTGGGTTTATCTATAATGGGAACACTATGGTTATCGCTTAGAACTCTATGCTTAGTGATCATGTGAGCAATCGAATGGTGTTTCCTTGCATGTACAACTTGTTTTCAAGTTTGTTTTTCAAAGTTTTCAGATTAGAAAATCTCTCAAGAGCTTTGATTCTTTTGCATTAAATTCTTGCTTAAGCATTTTCACATTTTCTTGAAGTTCTTGTTTTTGCTTAATGTTTTAGAAAGTTTTTCTTGCAAAGAATTTAATTCTTGTTTCAATACTTCTTCTCTAAAATTACTTTTCTAATTATCAGACGCACTTGGTCATCCATTTCCGCCACGAGTGGTCAACTCAAATTTTGCACGTTGTTCAGAATAGCAACACGCTCCTTATAGGCATTTAGTTCGTAAATTATGGAATCATCGGGGAGCACATGCGTTGTATTCATCAAAGACATAGTCATTGTTGATCGCAGAAGATGCATCACTTGGTACAACTTCACTTTCACTTTGTTTCACGATTGATCGTATGGGACAATATTGATATTACCCATATTTTCAATATTTGATTCAATAGTTTCGCTTGGTTGTACTTTGTCATGCATCCGCTGCACATCAAGATCATCGTGATAGCTTTAATACCTCCGAGATGAGTTTGTCCTTGGATGGGCCACTTGCGGTGAAGAAGAGATCTTGGGAGAAACCATTGGAGAGATGCTAGCCATGAAGATTGTGTGTGCAGAGGTCCATCATCTACATCAGTCGATGCATCACGGTCGGCGACTTGAAAGGCATTCGATGATTGTGACCTATCTCCCGAATAGGCCGCTCATCCACATCTCGCATCATAGGTCTTGGCATTGCCCTCAAGAAGAAACAACAATTCCTCTTCATCCAACGCAGCACCATTGTCCCGAGCTTGTGCAAGAACATCTTATCTCAAGTAATCGCGATTTCGTGGACGCTTTGGAGATGTGCGCCTTGCAATGTGTCCTTCACCACCACGCTTATAGCATTTGATTGGCTTTGGTTGACCTTGGTTACCATTTCTTCCTTGATTCTCGTTTCCAACATAACCTCTCCCACTCCACCTCTTCCCCGATCATACTGTCTTTCCCGAATCGGTTGCACCACGATCCTTCCATCTTTAACAAATGGCTTGATTATGTGGGTTAGATGCGCTCGAGGTTGTTGTTGGTTTGTGGAGAGAATTCATGTTTTGACTAATGAGAAGAGCTAGTTGATTGATGATGTTACCCACGTGTGCATCAAGATCGCCTTGTTTGAACATGGGATCGTGAATGAGTTTGTGATTACCATTCCCAAGGGTATGACTTGTGATGCTTTGGTTGTGATTCCGATGTTCGAGTAGAAGGTCGCTGAGTCATTAGACGAGCTTGTCTCTCCCGGTTAGTTTTGAACCGATTGAGAATCAATTTTTCAAACATAGCATGTCTCTCATTCTCGAAGGAGGAAGGCATAGAGTTGCTCATAGTTTGTGTTCTTCAATCCTTTAGTAAGCTTCACAACAGTAACAAACTTGTGCCATTCGGGATTCATGTTGTTCACAAATTTTGAATTCAATCGAATGTTAGGCATAGTCATTCGATGTTCCTCATGTCATTAACTAACTTATGAAATCTCACATAGTACTCATAGACATTCTCATCCGGTTTCATCTTGAAGTGCTCAAATTCGTCATAGAGTGGGATTCTCTGCCTTCCATAGTTAATTCGAACCCGAGAGAAGCATCTTAACGTTATCCCAAACAGCCTTTGCATCGGTGTTATGATTGATCGACTTGTAGATGTCTTTAGGAAGACCTTGAAGAACAATGTTTGTAGCCCCGATAATCGCATCGAATCTCTTTTCTCCTTATCATCAAGCTCATCGTATATCTTAGGTCCGCCCATTCCGTAAACAGAGTACCATCTTCATTAGTATCAAGTATGTCTCTAGTCGCCTCAACCCGATATGGTCCTTCATCAATGGATTTGAGAATGTTGACACCATTTTCCTTTCCAAGGCAATACAATCTGATTCGTTGAGCCCAAGAATCGTAGTCGGCTCACAAGCATGGGTGGACGAGTATCCGAGCCACCGCTTGTACATCCTCGAGCAATAATGGAGATGACGGTGAGGGACGTTGGTAGACATGTTAATGTATTATACGGATTTTATAACTCAATGATTAAACCGGAAATAGATTCTTTCACGGATTTTACTAAATCAAGAGAAAACCGTAAACAATCACTCAAGTCGCTAGATGATAAAGCTCTAAGTCGCTAGACACAAATGCACTAAGTCGCTACCAATTAATTCGCTAGAAAACCAAGTCGCTAGAAACCCAAGTCGCTAATGTAAAAGCAAGTCGCTAAGTAGTAACTCACATGCACCAAGTCGCTAGCCAAATTTTGGCAAGAATTGCCACACAAGTCGCTAGAGATGCAAGTCGCTAAAGAGCAACTCACATGCACCAAGTCGCTACCATTAAGTCGCTGTAGTAGTGGAGAGTCCACTACTTATACTTTAACTCGCTAGATCTAACTCGCTAGCTTTAACACCGTAAGTCGCTACAAAACCGTGAAGCAAGTCGCTACCAAGAAAATAGTCCGAGAGCTAAGTCGCTAGCTTGAAAACCAAATAAACTTCACTTTTCAATCCAAAAACAACCCAACCAAGATGATTCAAGCTACCAAATGAAAACCTAAACACTTTTGATGATTCTAAACATAAAAGTACCAACAAAATTCAAACTTTAACACAAGAAATCAACCAAATGATGCAAAACCACTAAACTTTTTCAAACTCAAAACCACCTAAAACCACTATAAATCCAAAGATGTGCAAGATATGATCTAACCCGGCTCGATACCAATTGTAAGATATAACTTTTCACATACACATCAAACCATAACACAAAGTAGCATATAGATGGAATTCTAGAGAGAAAGTTAGAGGTTTAGGAACTTAGTGAGAGAAAGTGAAAGATATTATTATGAGCTCCAACTCTCTACCTTGGAAGGTAGAGAGTATTTATAGTCTTACATAACTCGCCACACTTTGGGCATGGATCGGGCATACAAATGGGTAAAGACCCGTCCGCCCTCCACGGTGTTACTTAACTAAATTACTACTTAACTTAAAAGAACTACGACTACGAGCTTTCTAACGATTACATATACTTGAGGTGACCGACTCTTTAATACCGGGAATTTCTAATTCCTAACATCATCCGTAACCCATGCACAACACACAAATATTAAATACTCATAAATGGCACATTTCTATTTTTAGATGTTAGTACCCCTTTAAAATGTCGAATAACAAGGCGAGCCTTGTTATCAAATGTTTTGTACAAAAACCATTTATTATCTATATTTTTTAGTTTTATTTACTTGTTTATATATATGTTACGTTAGGTTTCAATATAAGTTTTGAGTCATTATCTGTTTCGAGTTCACAAGTCCGAGTCATGACTCTCGGCTTTTACACGTCACATTGTCCAATAAATACTAAAGTCCATGTTACGGCGTTGTCGGGGTCAATCGAGACTAAAAAGTCACGATAACACCGACTTTGCGCAAAGTTTATGATAACATCAAATAGTCCTGAATATTAAGTGTCAATTTCCCCCGTTAATGCTTGTTATTTATATAATTTATATGGATTTACGCTTGTTTTCCATTGTTTTACACTTTCAGGTAAATTACGAGCATTGGAGCTAAAGAGACGCGGAAATGGAAACGTTACTAAAGATTTATCACAGTATGCTTATTTTGAAGAAGTTACGGCGAACGTATCTCTCACATTATGCCGTAACTATTGCGTGACCCGTAAGTCCAACTTATCAAGAGGTTGGCGAACTCCTCCCAAAGGTTACGACGTAACTCCATTAGGTCAAAAGAGGTTCCACGTCACCGATACTTACGCCAGTAACTCATCGCTACACTTACGACGAACCGAGTTTATTGAAGACTACGGCATGCCACTTCTTAGGTTACGCCGTAACCAGCGCATCTAGTGCATTTACGGAGAAATAGAAGGTTACTGGCAGAACTCATCTATTGGTTACGCCTGAACCCGACCGCCTATAAATACCCCACGAATTCCAGCATTTCAAAGCATGCCATTCCACACACAACACTCTGAGAACGTGGGAAAAAGCTCAAGGGATGTCTAGGGAAGCATACGGAGTTGTTTCCAAGGGAGAAGTCACACCATTACGATAAGCTTTAGCGTTTATTATTTCTTTTACTTTCAATTCATGTATTTTGTACCTTTGAATAATGAATTGATGTATGTTTAATATGAGCGGCTAAGCATCCTTTGGTTCTAGCCTAGTTATGATTCCTTAATTGTTTTGTTAGCGTTTACCTTTACTTCCGTACAATTATTTCTAAGTGTATGCATGCATAGTTCTTTGGTAGTCACCCCTGGTTCGGTAGTTTTGAATGGCTATAGAGGCCAATTGCCTAAGAGATATGACCAATCGACCCTAGGTGAGCTGGATCGAGACGGAAGGGTAAGATATGACCAACCGACCACCTTTCTACTTGTGCGATTTGACCAACCGATCACCTATCGTTTGGATGAACTTAAGAATTGGGGGTGTAGTGTCTAAGTTCCTAACGGTCGGCACTCACTATTTAGAATCTAGCATGTAGCGGTACTTAATGACTCGGCTTAGGGACCAGAACAACATGACTTATGATTGGTGCGCCCGATTTCTCTTGTGGTGGCATCTTTGTCGATAGGTTAGGCGAATTGACCAAATGCTGTCCTCTCGAATTTGACCCCACCTGAAGTAATTGGAAGTAGGTAGACGTAGACATAACTAGTTAGGAGGAGTAACTAGGTTAGCACCATTATTCCTCTATTGATTTCCCTTCACACATTTATTTGCTTTACTTTATATTCTGCATTAGTAGTTTAATTAATTAAAACCCTATCAAATCATTAATATTCTATGACAATTAGACTTAGTAATTATCCGATATACATAGCTCTTGGGACGACCTCGGCTTTACCATTTACTACACTACACACGACGGCACATCGCCTGTTAGTGCATTAGGTAGACCATAGGTATAGCGAGACACTATAAATATTAAGACCGTCAAGAAACCTCGCATCAAGTTTTTGGCGCACGGGAGCTATATTAGATTGATATTAAGTCTTTCATTTCATTCTTAAACTTTTCTCACGATCATATTTCAAGTTTTCGGTACCATGGAAGTTGTTAACATCGATGACCTCACTCTTGAGGAATACTTGGCGTTGACTAGAGTCGATCAAGGGCCGGGTCTCGAAGACCCAATCGGAGCGGATGTTCGCTTCGAGATTAAAGACCAATTTATGAGGGAGCTTCGCGCTAACCCTTTTCCGAAATGAGGACGAAGACGATATGAGCACGCTGAAAATGTCCTATACATCGCTAGCCTTTTCAACATTCCGGCGTGTCTCATGATGTTGTTATGCTCGTGGTCTTCCCAATAACTCTCACCGGGCAATGTAAGATGGATCGAAGATTGTTCACGGGGCGCTTAATACTGGGCGCTACTAAAGAAACACTTTATCCAAAGATATTGCCCACCATCAAAGATTTCTAATCAACTCTTGAGATCCACAATTTCAAACAAGAAGACGACGAAACTCAGATCAAGCTTGGGATGAGATACAACGATCTTCTTTATACGTGTCCTACCAATGATCTTAATAACCAAAGATAAGGTAAATATTTTCTACAAAGGAATAAATGTAACTACAAGTCGATGATGGACTATCAAGGACCTATTCCAAACATGACTCCTACTATCGCAATTGAAGCTATTCAAAAATGGCGGACCATTCTCAAAAATGGCACGACGGTGGAAGTAAAAGAAACCAAGGTGGAAGTTTCGACGGAATTGCAAAGAATCGCTAGTAAAATTGAAAGCCTCAATCGAGATATGTCAAGGTCGAGAAACCGCTCATGCCATCCAAGTGGGTTGTGAAAGTCGTGGAGGAGGACATCTTTAAAAATTGTCCTCATATGGATGAAGAGGATATTGAAGAAGCTAAGTATGGAGATAATCGACCATTTTACGGTGATAATCGAAATAGTAATGGTTATCGTGGAAATTACAACCGTGGGACTTATGGAGAAAGAAAGCCGGTCTTGAAGAAACATTAACAAATTCTCGGAGACTTGCCCGTAAACAAAAGAACAAGATATTTGGTTAAAGGGTTTCCAGGAAAACACTAACAAGAATCTCTCCAGGCACGACGAAACCCTAACAAATCTTGGAGCGATGATCAAAAAACTCAGTGCTGAGATTGATGGAATGGAACTTAATGAAGCCAAACGCAAGGAGGAATGCAATGCTGTTTTTACCAATGATTCTCAAAAAGTGATTGAGGAATGTGTCGACTTATTGAATGTCGCAAAAACCGACCAACAGGAAGAGTTACGCCGTAACTACTTCCCTGAGTTCCGGCGTAACCATGCTCGGAAAGGACATCCAGGTTAGGATCCAGTTTATTCTCGGTAAAAGATGTTAGTATAAGTGGGGTAATCGTTCCATGTTCTGCTGGTAAAATTGATATTTTGGGGATAGTAGACTTTGGGTCCGGTGTAAACATCATGCCTCTATCCATTTTCTTAAAACTAAGGATAATCCACCTTTGGGAAACGGATATCGTGATTGATTCAGGTACTGAAACTAAGATTACCCCTTTAGGTATTACAGGTGGTATGTGCGTAAAGGTCGATAAATTTACCTCAGCCCCCGAATTTGTGGTGGTCGATTATTTGAACAACAAAAAGGAGCATTTGATTCTTGGTAAACCATTCCTGGACACATTGGCACAATACGGTGGAATCTATGGAGATATTGTGGAGTTTAAATTGGATAAAACCTTGAGCCTTGAGCCAGACAAAATCGTTACAAAGGAACCACCGAAAATAGAATTAGATGACTCCGATAGGTTTCCACCTTCATCTTTTAGCCATTTGCAGGAGTCTCAATCCAACGACAATGAAGATGATGAGGAAGAGATTCCGTTTCGCTCCCGCCACGTTGTAAAGGAAGAGTTCATCATTGTGTTCCTTTACCCGCGGACCGAGTAATATTTCCCACATGTTCCCTTTCCAAAAGGATGTAATAGAGAGGAGTATCTCATTCGGATGATTAATGAAGTTGCAAAAGTTTGGTGGTGCTGGGAAAAGGAAGACGATATCAGAAAGAAGTGGTTACAAGAGCATAGTGCTTTTTGCGAATGGTTCTCCGACATTAACTGGACCATTCATTTCGGCGAACCAGTTATGATGCACGATGAATACACCTTGGCATGGCCTACATGTAACCCCAATCGCAAGATTTGCGATGGAGGAGAATACCCTGAACCTAAATGGCTCAAACGCAAAGAATGTGCATTTTTCGATGAAGATAAGAGAAGCAATATAGGATACACGGGAATCTCATTTGAAAATTGGTTACTCGTAAAGTTTGGGTATGCTCAAATTGACGAGGAAGAAAAGGCTAGGTTTCGTTTCGAATGGGCGCGAGCTAATTTTCTACAAAAAATACTCCATGACTCGTTATATTTCGCCACATGTTTGGGACCAGCCTTATTCAATTAAAGACATGGAAGAAGTCCGCCAAGCTCAAAGGCCCCCATAGAGCCCGCGACTAAGAGTCTAACGTAAAGACTCGTAAATAAAGAAAAGTGCTCTTTCGGGAGACAACCCGAATTATCCCTTTCTTTTGTTTTTATTTCATTTCATTGGGTTTTGTGTTTTCTAACCATTTTGCAGAGACAATGAAGTAATTATCTGCGCAGCTTGTCGATTCAACAGTAGTTACGACGTAACTCATCTTGGTGATTACGCCGTAACCAACATTTTAGCAAAGCAGAATTCTTGACGATTACCAACTACGCAGTAATACCATCTCAAGGTTGTTGTAACTATTCGCTTCACAACTCATACCAGTTTTGCCACATTTACAGAATCCTTCTCATAGGAGTTACGACGTAACTCTCCTCTATTTTTAATTGCTCATTTTAAAACACAAAGAACCTTGTATTAGTTTTAAATGAACTTTGTGGTGTGTTCCTGTAAAGCCTCACGAGACTTCACTCGTCCACTTGGGACACCAAGTGGTTTAAAAGGTTTGTTTCATTCGCTAAATGCAACCGTGATTCCTACGAAAGTGAGTTAGGTTTGTTTTTCATTTTATTTTTTTCTTTTAGAATTATGCTTGTCGGTATTGTGATTTCGTGGATTGAAGTTTGTTCATGACGCTTAAACGAAGGCACGATCCTTTCTCGTGGGCCTTCTTCGTTTTGGAGCAAATTCGGGAAGTCTCTCTAATTCTACCTTCTCTTCACCTATATTTTAATGCCTAGTACAAAAGGGACTTTGTACAATTCAAGTGGGGGACGGAGTAGAATTATCTCTTGAACTTTATTTCGCTCTCATTTTTCTAGTTTATTTTGAAAATTATGCCATTTTAAAAATTTTAACATGTTTTTCCGAACCTAACTAGATTAGACCTTAATGAGCACATACAACCCTTGATATTACATGGTGAGATTAGCCTTATCCGTTTCTAATATTTTACCCCAAATCCACCAAATTATGAGTGTGCTTGGGTAGCTTGTAAACTTTAGAACTTGGCCTTTGCATCATTTCGAGACCATAGACGAGGTATGTTGAGTTAGCTTGATGTATTTGGACTTTTCGCTTTAGAAGGCGTTATTATAGGATTATCACCCAAACAAACCTACCATTGTGAGTCTATCGATTAGTCACCCCGACTTTTCGACCCCATGTGAAACCCTTTTGTTGCACTCCCCTTTAGTGCAAGATACCCTAGACACGCCTCTTCCGAGCCATTCCTTTCATTTTGTATCCCCAATATATTGTTTCGTTACACCCTTACACCTTAGCCTTCCCTGTAGTCTTTATTTGTAATTGGGAAGTCATCATTTGCCTAAGTTCAAGGTTCGAGTGGAAAGGTTTGGAAATCACGCTTTCATCGACAACAATTATGAAGATCATTGAAGACCCCCCGAATTCCCATTGTTCATCTCAAGTGGGGGGATGTTATGTTATCATGTTATGTTCAAAAAAAAAAAAATAGTTGATTAAGTTATGATTTTGTAAAGTGCGATGTTATAAGCACTATACTATGAGCTTTATTGTTTAGTATCGAGGAGGCCACCTCGGTGACATTGGAAGATTGGAGTTGGAATTATACCAACTAAAGAAGAAAAGGTAGTGTGCCCATCACGACGTCCTCTAAAGACGCATCTACCTTGCATTTCATGATCTGGTCTCTAGACTTCTAAGCTTGAACTTTGGGCGGACGGTAAGTGGTGATGACTTAGTTAAAGATATAGACTACCTGCTTGTTTTTCATTTTACACCAATAATATATCCCATGTCTTATCCTACCCTTTAGTCATGAAGCATGTCTAGGTGATGCAGCGAGCAATCTTTGGTGTCTTGGCCATGGATTTGGTCATGTATCATTGATTTTGTCCACTTCGCCATGACATGTTAGTAATGACGAGTCACTCTTAACCTTTGTCGTGTCTACCCATATTGCCTTCGAGAATTGTTTAGCCCTTAACTCTAGTGGTGGAGATTTGTGTAACCTCCAAGCTTATGATAGAATACATGCTATGACTATGCGATTGAGTGATCACCCCGAAATTGACACTTAGAATAGTTGAGAGATTTGAGTGTTTGTTCCCCTTTCGTGAGGTGTTCGGCTTTGTTTTATGCTAGCATAAGGGATTTGTAAACTCATATTTTCTAGGTTTTGGGAGATATCCTTTTAGGAATCTATCTAATAAGGTCTACTTGAGGGCAAGTAGAGTTCAAGTGGGGGGATATTTGATAACATCAAATAGTCCTGAATATTAAGTGTCAATTTCCCCCGTTAATGCTCGTTTTTATATCATTTATAAGGATTTATGATTGTTTTCCATTGTTTTACACTTTCACGTAAATTACGAGCAATGGAGCTAAAGAGACGCGGAAATGGAAACGTTACTAAAGATTTATCACAGTATGCTTATTTTGAAGAAGTTATGGCGTAACTTATCTCTCACATTACGCCGTAACTATTGCGTGACCCGTAAGTCCAACTTATCAAGAGGTTACGGCGTAACTCCTCCCAAAGGTTACGACGTAACTCCATTAGGTCAAAAGAGGTTCCACGTCACCGATACTTACGTCAGTAACTACTTCTACACTTACGACGTAACCGAGTTTATTGAAGACTACGGTGTAACCACTTAGGTTACGCCGTAACTAGCGATCTAGTGCATTTACGGATAAATAGAAGGTTACTACAGAACTCATCTATTGGTTACTGTAGTAACCCGACCCGCCTATAAATACCCACAATTCCAAAGATTTCAAAGCATCCCATTCCACACACAACACTCTTAGAACGTGGGAAAAAGCTCAAGGGAGGTCTAGGGAAGCATACGGAGCTGTTTCCAAGGGAGAAGTCACACCATTACGATAAGCTTTAGCGTTTATTATTTCTTTTACTTTCAATTCATGTATTTCGTACCTTTGAATATTGAATTGATGTGCATGTTTAATATGAGTGGCTAAGCACCCTTTGGTGCTAGCATAGTTATGATTCCTTAATTGTTTTGTTTGCGTTTACCTTTACTTCCGTACAATTATTTATAAGTGTATGCATGCATAGTTCTTTGGTAGTCACCCCTGGTTTGGTAGTTTTGAATGGCGATAGAGGCCAATTTCCCAAGAGATATGACCAACTGACCCTAGGTGAGCGGACTGATACGGGAAGGGTAAGATATGACCAACTGACGACCCTTTCTACTTGTGCGATTTGATCAACTGATCACCTATCGTTTGGATGAACTTAAGAATTGGGGGGTGTAGTGTCTAAGTTCCTAACGTCCGCACTCACTATTTAGAATCTAGCATGTAGCGGTACTTAATGACTCGGCTTAGGGACCGGGAACAACAGGACTTATGATGGTGCACCGATTTCTCTGGTGGCATCTTTGCCGATAGGTTAGGCGAATTGACCAAATGTTGTCCTCTCGATTTGACCCCACTCAAGTAATTGGAAGTAGGTAGACGTAGACATAACTAGTTAGGAGGAGTAACTAGGTTAGCACCACTATTCCTCTATTGATTTTCCTTCACACATTTATTTGCTTTACTTTATATTCGCATTAGTAGTTTAATTAATTAAAACCCTATCAAATCATTAATATTTCGTGACAATTAGACTTAGTAATTATCCACACACATAGCTCTTGGGACGACCTCGGCTTTACCATTTACTACACTACACACGACCGGGTACTGCGCCTGTTAGTGCATTAGGGTAGACCATAGGTATAGCGAGACACTATAAATATTAAGACACAGTCAAGAAAACCCGCATCAGTTTACATATTTATTATTAAGTCTAAAATAAGCAACTCCGCAACTCCAACAAATCCCCCAAATAATCTCATATCAATCTTGCCATCCATACAAACTACCAAACATAACCGATTAGCGAGAATCAGATCTAATGTTTGTTAGTAACTCACTAATTACCCAAATTACCACAATCAATTTGTTATCCCATCAAGGCTATTAATTAAAATATTGTCCCATTCCAAATAACCGATACGTACTCAATGATGCACCGTTAACCGAATAATTACACGTTAGTCCAACTTATTATCTGAAAACACTTACTGGTTCCATATATTATTATAACACTAGCCACATGAATCCATTATTAATCAATCAAAACCGACTACCACTTGTTTAATAATACTTAAGACCAAAACAACGGTTTACGAAAGTCTCGACCCAAAATTGTGACACGAGACTATGTACCCTTCGACATCATCAAAACCATTATATCCCATCAAATAGTTATGACCTAGAACACATAAAAATGATAAAAGTGAAAAAAAACACATGAACATGACACAACACATGATATCAACACACTAGTGTACATGTGTTATTAGTCTTAAATGCGTTTTAGACCCGTGTTCATCAAAACCCAACCATGGAACTCACGTTCACGAGACAAAAGGTCTTGTTTGTGACTCCCCAACTTAGTTATACTATCACCATGTCTTTTACATCCCACAGGGACCTATTATGAAACTTTCTCAAACTTTTGATATATTAGGTTCGGGACTCATTTTGACTAGCAAATGAAGGATTCCTGACTCGGGAATTGCGCCAACATTCTCAGAATATTATTTCTGATAAAAATGACCATAAATACGACTCGTATCTCAAATTTGAGGGAAGGATCACTCTAAATGCCGTTTCTCCATAAACGACGCGTCGAGGAAATTACGAGTTGTCACACCATCCAAAGGAAGTGGACAAAGATCGAGCTATCCGTGGAATTTATGCACCTTTAACTAATGCTAATTCACTTACTTTGATTGCTCAGTCTTGTGCACCACAATTTCATCAATTTCTACAGCAGCAACAAGTCTTTACTCAGCAGACACCATCCGCCTAGATCACTCTGTATGATCCATCAAAGAAATCAAATGATACTCAACTGGTTCCTTACAACAACAACTCTGATTCAACACTCTACAGTGATACACAGAATGATGATGAAGATGCATTTAATACGTTGAACCAAGGATTTGCACAAATTGTTCGTGCCTTCGGGAGATTTGCAAACAAATCCAACAACCGTATTCGTACCTCATCTAATACAAGAAATCAAGCTGTTGTTCAGAATGGAAGGGTTGAAGTTTAGAACAGAAACACTGGTCGTCCGATCGGAAATGGCTGCTGCATGGGTAGTGGATTTGGTTATAATGCTTCTGGAAGGAATAACATGGCTGCTTCTCAGCAAAGGGTTCATATTGTTGAGCAAGGGAATGTTCAAAATGGGAATACTGGTCTTAGATGCTATAACTGCAATGAGAAGGGTCATCTGGCTAATGCGTGTCCAAAACCGAGAACAAGAGGAAGTGCTTATCACAAGGAAGCTTTACTCTTGGCTCTTAAAGATGAAGCTGGTGGAACTCTTACAGACAAGGAACAAAGTTTCATGGCCAATGCAGAATCTGATGATGATATGGAGGACTTGCAAGCTAAGGTAGCTGTAATGTTGATGGCCAACATGCAAGAACTTCACATGAGTGAAACAGGCCCAATTTATGATATTGATGGCTTGTATCAGGTACCGGATCCCAATATATGTCTTATACATGATCTGATATCTCCGCCTGCATCTACATCCGACAAGGAACAAAGTGTTCAAAATGAGCCATCAAAATCTCAAGACAATAATCAAATTGATCACGTAGTCACATTTGATGATCAAGTTGACCCTTGGTTACATTTGATGATCAAGTTGACCCCGTGATTACATTTGAGGATCTCAATGATGACTATGTTGATACTCACGTTGAACAAGTTGAACCTTCGTCTAATCCATATCCAGAGCTCATGACCTTACTTATGACCATCCAATCTCAAGTGGAGAAATTCAACGAGATAAATGAAAATCTTCGTGAAAAAGTTGCACTATTGACTAAGGATCTTGAATGCTATAAGAAACAACTTGAAAATTTTGAAACAAAAGAGAAATGTGAACACAGTTTTGAAGTCACTTTTCAAAATTCATATCTAAAAGAACAAGATTTAGAAAGACATATACGAGAACTTTTCGCTTCCAAAAATGATTTGATTTCGCAAATAGATCAACAAAAATTTGAACACAAACAACACATTGACACTCTTACTTCGAAAATTCAAAAAGCCAAGCTTGAGTTGTCTTCGTGTCAAAATGATTTTTCAGATTTCAAATAAACTTCAAGGAAGCGAATTGATCTCTATCTCGATGAAATTGTTGATTTATAAAACAAAATCAAAGAGTTTCAAAATATTATGTATAAACATGGGGAATCAATCACAACAATTCAAAAGTTCACACTTAAGCCAAATCCAGATGAATATGGGCCAGATCTTGCTGATAACAAACCACGTTTTTTACATAGAGCATTCAAGGAAAATCCAAAGTTGTATACTACAAAATATTTGTTTGATGAATCAATTGTGCGTGTTGTTGAATATGATTGTGAAGAGGAACAAGATGCAGAAGAAGAGAGTAGATTAAAAATGAAAAATGTTAAATATAACAAACCTTTTGATTATTCAAAACGGACTCTCATTTCTTTTGTTCCCCAACAGGATAAAACAAATACTCCTTAGGTTATCACACATATTAATAAGTTCTCTTCTGACATTGGTCCCGTTAAACCAATTACACAAATTAATGGTCCTTTACCTTCTTTGAGTGAAATCACACCATTACCCGAAAGATGTCAAATTCTTAAATATTTTGATACATTCATGTCTGACATTAAGCTATTGGAAAAAGCAATTGAACGTAATTCTGAGATAAAAGCTGCAACGTTTCAATCGGCTTATGCCAAAGAACAATGAGAAATCTTTCAAAACAACTTTTACCACATGTTCATAATTTGCGTATTTATGCAACATATTAGGAAAAGTTACTTCAGAATGAAGTTGGACAAATGAAAACAATTTTCAATGAAACAGAAGCATCGATTTTGAAAACCAAAAAGAAAAATAAAATTTATCGAAATCATGTTGATCGACTCTTGAAAGATGTTATTTGTGCTGATACTATCTCGATTGTGTTGTATTATACTGCTGCATCATCTTGTAATAACATTTCTGTTGATACTGTTGATATTGTTCATAAGGATAATGATAATGTGTCTCAAATCGAAACTTTGAAAGATGAAAATGAGCGTTTGTTAAATGAACTTTCTGAAGTACAACGTCGTCTTCACTGGTGTCAAAATGATTGTATTGATCATGAAGTTGCTTTGCAAAAAAACTCAACCAGTGGAGTGAAAAATCTTTTGAACCAAAACTCGAACGACTAGATGATGAAAATGCGTCTTTGAAATGTCAACTTTTCAAATATGAACAAGAAATTCAAAAAGTCAAATTTCAAATATGAACAAGAAATTCAAAAAGTCAAAAAGGAATATGGAACCGTATTTGATTTGCTCAAAAATACACGTGCCAAAGCATCAACAGATCATGACCAGTACTTTGCTTACACCCGTGATATAATGAATAGAAATGGTCATTTGCGTTTAGAAAATCAGGAATTAGAGCACACTATCATTGAGTTGAAACAGGAATTGGTGAAACTTAGGGAAGATAAATCTAGTAACACAAATGTTCTTGCACCTGGAATGTTTAAAGTTGATACTAGGAAACCCACTGACAACACACAAGATACTACTGTGATTCCTTTCACTTCTACAGGAGTAGTTGCCTCCAATCCTAGCGTTAGCACTTCACTGCTTAAGAGAACTCACAAGAAGAATAGGAAGTTGCAACATTAGAGCAGACCAATAAAAGCCTCTGAAGTAGAAGCTCCTGCTAGGACTTTGAATAAAACACATGTTGCACCTGCTTTAGATGTTACGTTAGATGAATGTAATAGAAAAGGCAATGTAATGAATGTTGAACCATTAAGTACTTTGAATGTTATGTTTGAAGCCTCTTGTGTTGTTTGTCGTAAAAGTATGTTTTCTGGTTGTCATGATAATTGTGTTGCTAAATCTATATTGTCTCGTAATCGGAAATCTACAAATGGCATTAACTCTAAGCCCTCTTTTGCTTCTAAGTCTGTGCTAGGAAAATGACCTATTGTAGTTTTTGAGAACATCATTGATGCACGCATAGCTCCATCATCACCTCCTAGGAAGATACCATCACCTAGTGCATTCACTAAGACAAAAGCATGTACTAGTTGGACTTGGCAGAGATGGTTCCAAAGTACACCTGGCTTTAAATGGTTACCCAAAATTATTAACATGTGTGCTTCAATTATGACTGTAACAGAACCCTCTAACTCTACGGGTTCCACCTCTACCTTTATTCCACCTGTGCCGTTTGTGTGTATTGCAGGTGATACAAATCATTCTCTGGATTGTTGATAGCGGCTGTTCCCGGCACATGACATGCAACCTCAAACTTTTATGAAACTTTGTTGCAAAGTTCATCAGCACTGTCAGGTTCGGGAATGATCACTTTGCAGCTATCATGGGCTACGAAGATTACATCAACGGGAACATCGAAATTAGCAGAGTCTACTATGTGGAAGGTCTTGGACACAACATTTTCTCAATCAGTTAATTTTGTGATGGTGACTTGGAAGTTGCCTTTCGGGAGAAAACTTGTTTCATTCGTGACCTACAAGGAAACAATCTCATGTCAGGAACCCGTTCCTCCAACCTTTATACAATCTCAATGCAAGTCATGGTCGCCTCATCTCCCATTTGTCTACTCTCTAAAGCAACATCTACAAAATCATGGTTGTGGCATAAAAGACTCTCACATTTGAAACTCAAAACTATAATTGATCTTGCACGACAAAAACTTGTTGAAGGTCTTCCAAGGTTTTGGTATTCTAAAGACCACTTATGCTCAGCTTGTGAACAAGGAAAAAGCACTCGTGCACATATTCCTTCAAAGGTTGAAAACAACACTCATCATGTTCTTCACCTTCTTCACATGGATTTGTGTGGGCCAATGCGTGTGCAAGCGATTAATGGAAAATGCTACATTCTTGTAATCGTTGATGACTACTCCAGATGGACTTAGGTTTATTTTCTTCGAAGTAAAGATCAAGCTCCACCAATGATCATCACCTTTCTCATGAAAATTCAAGTTCAGCTTTGTAACACAGTCTGACAAGTCAGAACAGACAGAGGAACTGAATTTGTGAATCAAACTCTTTGGGTATATTATGAGAAAGTGGGAATTGAGCATCAAACATAAATTGCAAAAACACCCGAACAAAATGGAGTTGTCGAAAGACAAAACCGTACGTTAGTGGAAGCTGAAAGAACGATGTTGATAAATGCTAAACTTCCAGATTACTTGTGGACAGAAGTTGTGTCAACTGCATGCTACACACAAAACCATTTAATGATCACTAAACGTCACCACAAAATACCTTGAGCTTATCCATAACAGAAAACCGAACCTAAAACACTTTCATGTATTTGGTGCTCTCTGTTATCCAAATAATGATCGTGATGACTTTGGAAAGATAAAGGCTAAAGTCGATATTGAGTCTTTGTTGGATACCGTGAAAATCTAAAGGATATCGGATCCGGAATCGTCGACAAAGGAAATTATGGAGACTATTCATGCTAATTTTGATGAGCTCACGAAATGGCTTCGAGCAAAAATGATTTAGAACCCGGACATAACCGTCTTAACTTCCCTCAATCATCAGCTGACCAAACCTTTCAACTCACTCGTCGTCAAATGGAAACACTATTTTCTCCTCTTATTGAAGATTTTGATCAACGTGCTCCAGATGTATCAACTGTTTCCGCTGCTCAACCTGATCAAATTCCAATACATGATACACCTGTTGCTGATGTACCCCCGGTCGAATCTCCAACAACTGAATAAACCGCTTCAAATGACAATGATCCAGCTGATGATCCTCTTAATCACAATGTACCTGAACATGCGGATTATGATGGAAATGTGTTTTTCAACCTTTTTGCATCTGAAACGACAAATTCAGATGTGGCTGAATCTTCTACCAGGCATCTGGATCCACCTAATCTATAAAATGTATATCAACACCAACCTTCAATACACTGATGGACCAAAGATCATCCTCTTGTTAATATTATTGGGAACCCAAACCAACCAGTTGTAACTAGACAACGCCTTTACACTGACGGAGAACACTGTATTTATGCACTCATTGTCAGTCAAATGGAACCCAAAAACATTAAGGAAGCAATGACTCATGAAAACTGGATTGAATCCATTCAAAAAGAGCTGAACCAGTTCAAACAGTTAGAAATATGGGAATTGGTTAAAAGATCTACGGGGTCTACGTTATTGGTCTAAAATGGATTTGGAAGAATAAGTTAGATGCTGAAGGCACAATCATTCGAAATAAGTCACGTCTGGTGGCTAAGGGTTATAAACAAAAAGAGGGTATCGACTTTGAAGAATCCTTCGCAACAGTTGCTAGACTTGAGGCTGTACGGATTTTTCTGGCATTCGCGGCTCACATGAACATCACCGTCTACCAAATGGATGTCAAAACTGCATTTCTGAATGGTCAACTTAAGGAGACAGTGTATGTTAGCTAGCCGGAAGGATTCGTTGATCTAGAGTTCCCTAATCATGTCTACAAACTGAACAAGGCTCTCTATGGTCTCAAACAAGCCCCTCGGGCGTGGTATGATAAGTTGTCATCCTTCTTGCTTGTTCATAATTTTATCAAAGGATCGGTCGACCGCACACTATTTATTCAATATCACGGGACACATATTTTAATTATTCAGATTTATGTGGATGATGTCATCTTTGGCTCTACCTACAAAAAGTACTCAAATGCTTTTTCAAAACTAATGACAACAAATTTTGAAATGTCCATGATGGGTGAACTTACGTTCTTTATAGGACTACAAGTTCATCAATCACCCCGTGGTATTTTCCTTAGTCATTCCAAATATGGTCTTGAAATTTTGAAAAAACATGGTATGCAAACCTGTGACACTCACCAATGGCACATACCAGTAAACTGGATGCTTATTAACATGGAAAACTGGTTGACCCTACCAAATACCGTAGTATCATTAGGTCTCTCATGTATCTAACAGCCAGTAGACCCAATATTGTATTTGTTGTATATCTATGCTCCCGTTGTTAGTCAAGACCCACTGAAAAACATCTCTCTGAGGCTAAAAGAATCCTCTAATACATAAAGGGAACAATTAACTTAGGGATCTGGTATCTGAAGGATTCTTGTTTTGAACTAACAGCATTTTTAGATGCCGATTATGCAGGGTGCTTAGATATACGTAAGAGTACTTATGGCGGTTTACAATTCCTTGGTGATAAAATGGTGTCATGGCAATCGAAGAAGCAGGATTGTACATCGTTGCCTTCAACTGAAGTAGAATATGTAGCCATGTCTGCGTGTTGTGCTCATGTCATCTAGATGAGAACACAACTCATGGATTATGGTTATGTATTCGACAAGATTCCAGTGTACTGTGACAACAAAAGTGCTATTGCGATCTCGTGCAACACGGTTCAACACTCAAAGTCAAAGCACATTGCTCTTCGCTACCATTTCATCAAAGAGCGTGTGGAGAAGGGAACGGTGGAATTATACTTTGTAGGTACAGAACATCAATTGGCGGACCTTTTCACCAAACCTTGCTTCCCGCAAGATTTGCTGACTTGGTTCACCGGATTGGTATGTGGTGTTTGACTCCAAAAGAACTAGATGAATTTTTAAAACTACCTTGAAAAAGTCAAACACCAAAACCATTTTTTGTAAATATTTTTCAAAAATAAAATACAAAAACAAAAAATCATATAAAATCCAAAAAAATTTCCTTTCAATATTTTATGAAAAACAAACATTGCAAGTACAAAACTTCCATCAACACTCTGTTCTATCAAACATTTCACTATTTTCTCGAACAAGTGTTGAGGGGGAGAATGTACATATTTTACAAGTTTCATAAAACCTTGTACTTGCATGTTACCAAAAAATATGTTGTTTTACAAATGTGTTGGTAAAGTAACATGGTTAAATACCCTCCTCGGACTAAAAAAGGTTCATAAAATTCATTATCTCAAAAGTAGAGGGGGAGTATCGTCAAGTTTTTTGATAAACTGATCTTTGTCTTAACCAAATTGTGAGTTAATGGATCTTGGTTGAAACGTTTTGAGGTTAAGGGACTAAATGTGTCATTTTTGGAAAATCAATTTTAACAAAAACAAATCAAATGCATTCAATCTTTCAATCCATTCAAGTTTTCAAAAATCTGTAAGTGGGAATATGTTTTGATATTCATTTTAAACAATGGTTTTTGAAATCTCATTGATCCAGCGGCTCAATCTTTCTCAAATGATTTTTGAAATATCGTTCATAAGAACAAATTGGGCATTTTTGATTGCGTGTGTCCTTGATGATAATATTTGTGGTAAACCGTTTAAAATTAAGTCTTAAACATGTTTTCATCATCCAATCGTGCCCAGAAACACCAATTGATTGTTTTTGAATTTAGGGTTCATATGACCCATTTTGGAAGTTTTGATTTCTGAGGCGTGTTGATGTTTGTTTGTGAACAAGATAGTGACAAATGATGATAATAAACTCGTTTGTAACACTTAATTAGACCCATAACTCCAATATTGTCAAAATCATAGAGTTAGGGTTTATGAACTCATTCAGGATGAATCTTTTGATTCTATGGACAAAAGTTGTTAAAACTTGTTTAGGGTCTCTCTTATGCATCTCTAGAACACTCGATAAACAAACATTGCCTGAAATTAATGGTCAGATTCCTTATTAGAAACTTTAGGGTTTTAGGGTTTAAGAACCTTTACGAATAAGGTTTCTGTAGATGTGAAATATGTTTTAATGCCATTATTGTCTTCTCAATGATGATTAGATTGAATTGTAATAAGTAAATTCATGTTTGTGTTAACATGAGGATTATTCGAAAAGACTGATAAAGTTTTTCAAAGTTTACAAATAAGAAGAATTTTTACGAATAAACCTTACGAATAAGAAGGGTCTACAGTGGATTATGAATTTCTTGGAAAGAAATTCGTAAACGTGGAATTATTTACGAATAAGACTTTATTCTTACGAATAAGGCTTATTCTTACGCGTAACCTTATTCTTACAAATAGGGGAAATGTGTTTCGAGTAAGCACTATTCTTACGAATAAGCACTATTCGTAAACATAAGCGTATTCCTAAGAATAAGCATAATGCTTTCGAATATGTCTTAAGCATAAGATATTCTTACGAATAAGCATAGTCTTACGCATAAGGCTTAATCTTACAAATAAGTATTCATCTTTACGAATAAGGACCCAAGTTACTAATAAGTTACTGTTCACCAGTCTGTTAATTGTTACGAGTAAGTCACTATTAAATGTTACGAATAAGCATACAAAAGTTAAGATGTTGTAAAGTGATAAATGAGTTTGTAAACATCAAAATTAACAAGTTTACGTAATTTATCATCACAACTTCATGTAATAGGACAAATGTGACTTAGGACATGTAACAAACATAAATGTGATAACATCAAACAAGGAATTAGAAACTGAATCAGACTTAAGCTAACACATTGTGTCTTTCTATGTCTGTCTCTTTGTCTAATGACTTTCAGATCACAAACTGGGTGCACAACAAGCAGATGTCAATGCCCTAGTGGAACTCACAATGGACAATACATTCCCACCTGGTTATGACAGGGTGATTGGCAAGAACAACCTTCGTATTGACTTCAATAACTTTACTTGCTCCGAATCATCTTGTAGAATTGCAGTGGACATCCTTCTTTAGCACCCCTACCGTTTCATGCTCTCAAAGTCATCCTCAATCCCTGAATTCTATATCAATCAGTTCTGGCATACCATGAAGAAGATTGATGGAGAAGATGCTGTAAAGGTCACTCAACACACTCATGAAGTCAAGGTTTCTGTTGATGATCTTCGTGCTATTCTTCTACTTCCGGCTATCAACTCTCCAGCTGATTATGTTAGGATACCTACAGAGATGGAGATTCTGGATTTCTTGATCAACATTGGGTATGATGAGTCCTCTGGCCTTATCTCTACTCACTCCAGAGTTGACGTCAAATTCATCTCGGAACCATAGAGGACACTTTATCTAATGATTGCCAAGTCAGTCTCGGGAAGAGACATCGGTCATGAACACCCCAAGCTGATGCATTTACAAATATTCTAGGGAATGGTCCATGTTCATCACATTCACTATGCTAGCATCATATGGGAGGACATGATACAGCATCTTAAAAAGGGAGGCACCAAGATCCCTTTTGTCCGCTTCACCAAATTAATCTTTTACAACATCCTCAAGAAGCACGAGGACATTCCAAAAAGACTTGATGACCCCAAAAAGCACACCATGAAAAATGAGCCTACCCTAAAATCAGTTAGGTTCCAGGGGACCACCACTCGTAAACAAGGTGCTGAACTCCCTGCATGCCTCATAACTAAGAAGGTCAAAGACGCTCCCTCGCACAGATACTATAGGGAGTCTCTGCAAGCAAAACGAGTTGGATTCATGGACGAAGTTATTACTACTCCATCAGCTAAGACCAAATCAAAGAAAGCTGGAAGTTCGTGTATTACCACCAATCTAAGTCAAAGATAACCAAGAGGAGTGGTAAAGAGGAAAATCCTCACTCAAGTGGTCAAGCGTGGACCTTCTCCTGAGCCCACATCACAAAATGATGAGGACTCAGAGGCAGAGTCAGACGAACGCGTGATCTATAGCAAGGTTCATATTGATGACTCCACCTTAGAGATGGAGAAGGAGAAAAGCCCAACAATCACGGAGCTTGAGGAAGACATTGATGCTTACCCTTCTACTGAAGAAAGCAACAAATCTGATATAGGGAAAAGACCTCTTGATGAAGAAGAACAACATGATTCTTAATTAGAGTATGATCCGAAAGAAGAAGCAAGATTATTTCAAAAGACTTTGAAGCAGAAGAGGATGGAACACCAAGCCTCTACCTTTGCGGTTAATCAACCCGACGGGGTAGGAGGTTCTAGCAGTGGTGATCCACATACCAAAGAACCACCTCTTATCACCCAAATCTAAACCGATCCGGTTAATCAACCCGGTAAGGGTACATGTGACACCTCAAAGATTACCGCTCAGGAAGAGCAGACTCAGGAAGATGAACAGTAAGATGATGAGGAGATGTATGATGTTGGAGGACACAATCATGATAAGGAGGATAGGATTACCTATGATGATGTTTTGGCGGCGGCAAAGGAAATTAAGCGCAAAGAGGCTGAAGCAGAAGCGGCCAGCGCTGAAGAAGAACGTTTAAAGATGGAAGCTGACAATTATATTGTTGACAATCCCTCAAACAAACCCAAACCAAACACCTCATGACACCTCCTCCAAACCTGAATCAGCGTCTCATTCATCTCCTCCTCCAACACAAGAAACAACAAAATCAACAACAAAATCGGTTAAAAAAGAATACTGACACGTGGATGTCTCGTGTTAATCCAAAATTCAAAAGACCGCGCACCAGTCTCGGACAAGAAAACAAAACCGTCTTCAAGAACAAGTCAACACATTGTTCGAGGTGGTCACCGATCTCACAACACAGATGTCTAGTTTTCAAGAATCCAGAGAAGCTATTAAAGAGTTCTTCTCTCGGGATGTTCAGGGAGAGATGAATGAGCAAATCATAAACTACACTCATGCATTTCTTTCTGACAAGATTCCTGGAGTCACACAAGAACTCTTCAAGAAACAACTGCAACCCATGATCAAGCACATGGTTAAGCAGGTCATCACGACTATACCGGTGGTTATGGAAACGAAGCCGGTCAAACCCCTAGTCATTACCGAAGAAGATTTGATTGCTGAATTAGTCACAAAAATGGCTGCTAGAGCTGCATCATTTACCACAGATGATGACAAACTCTACGATCTTCTCGTTGCTCGAAAACTTTATACACCGTGCAAGGAAGATGCGGGGAAAGATAAATGACCGCAGAACGATGACGATAAAGACCCGGATCCCAATGCTAAAAGATAAAAAAAATCCGATGGATCTTCGTCAACCATGCCACCACCACCAGCTAAGACTGCCACCTCCACACAACAAGCATCACATCAACCAGCATCTGATCAACCAAAGGACTCAGAAAACCACACCATCATTAGAGAAAACCGGTGATCATTTTACTTACAGTGGTCGTGAGGACTATGAGATACCAGAGCCCTAACCGAAGCCTCAACCGGAAAATCAACTGTAACTCCCCCAAAAATTGTTTGCAGTAGAAGAAAGGTTTTTGGATGCTACTCAATTGGATCATAACACAAAGCGAAAAATAATAGCTTTTTCGTAAAATATTTCATTTATTGTAGTAAAACAAAGTTTACAAAGTTGAATTGTTGCGGAAAAATGGCCCATTAATAAAATGTGGTCCCCATACGTAAATCAGAGTCATCTATGACCATGCCATGCCAATGTCTAAGCGCCTCCAGAGTTAGCTATCGCCTTTTCATCCTGAAAATGGATGCTAAAAAGTCAACACAACGGTTGAGTGAATTCATAGGTTTAGAAATAAAGCAGTTGATCACAAGATTTTCAAGTTTAAAGAAGCCATGGGCTATGTTGTTATACGCCCATAAAAGAGAATTGATATTATAGCCCTAAGCTCATGACACCAAGACTCAACTGTATACACCTAATTACTGGTGTAAGTAATAAATTTGCCCCCCAAGAGATAATAGCCAATTATCGAAGAGATTCAAATATGGTGCGCCCCGGTTATGTTTGATAACCGAGTTGGGGTCGTTAATTCCCATAGTACTATCCACAATATTTGCGTTCACTCGCAAGTGATTAATGGGTTATGATGAAGGGGTCTTTTGGCTGGAAACTTAGGCATAATAGTAATAATATCAACAGTAAACATTTTTCAAGCAATTGTGATCATAAAAGCAGTAGTAGCATGTATTCTCCCCCAAAGAGTTTATAAAACAGTTAAAAGATTAAAAGTGGGGCTATGAACTCACCTCAATGAAGAAATCTAAAATAGCGTAAAGTCAAATGGTAGGAGCAAGTAGTATCGTCACACGGCCTATAATAGTATCGCAAGTCTTAGTTTATATGTTTATGTTTGACTCGATAGTGTTTAAGTACGTTAAGAGTTTATGTTGTTGTTGCTTGTGTGGCAGCGTTTAAGTTTGAAAAATAGTTTTCAAAGGTTTGTGTGCATATCGACTTATGGTAGTGCAGGAATAGAAATATATCGAAAATTAGCGAGGCTTTTATTAGATGATGACCAAATGAGAATGTATGAAAGATAAAACGTATGATGAGGCGTGGTTGGCGCGAATGAAACAGTTATATGTATAGATAGCGAGTATCATATCGAATAGGTCTTTGGTTCGTCGATAACCAATGGACAGCGTACGGAAAGTATTTTTTTTGGGTAAAGGGTTTTACCCCGGTAAATATATAACCAAAAAATAATGTTAAGTACAAATGGAATGTGGCTGACGTACCACATTCACCTCAAGCGAAAGCTTGATAAACTAGTGTTTATGACATGCCATAAACACAAAGGACCTAGCTATAGTACATCAACTAACTAGGCATAAACAGCGTACGGAAAGTAGTTACGTATGATTAGGGGGACGAGTTCGGATTATAATAGAACATCGTTAAAAGTATATACATTTGTATACTTTCATACAAGTATAATAGGTCTTAGTTAATAACCGAAAGTATGTAAAATTTATATTCCAAATAATAGTTTTTAGTAAACATGGTTGTAAAAGAATATTTATACTTATAGGTAATAAGCATAGGGTTTTTAGAAAAATCGGGCATGACCCGTGTATACGTTTTAGAGGTATGTTTTGATAAAATACTAAAACGTTATAAAATAGTTTCGTTTAGTGTGAGTATCACATTATACAAGATATCATTTAACGTTTTAAAAGTTAAGTTTTGTATATAGTTTACAGTTGTTATTACCTTTATAAGGTATGTCCTTTTAGGAATAATAGTTAAAAGTAGTTTGAATATACATACGTCTTTATGGTTTAGAAAAACATGTGATATTATATAAAAAACCTTAGGATGGTAGTCTAGTATTTATAAGCTTTAGGTTCATAAAATAGGTTGTGTCGAACATATATTTAGTTGAATTCTAAAGACGTGTGTTTGAGTAGTAAATTACATAGTCGATGCAAGATGAGTTTAGAGCGTTGAAAGCATGGTGCGTGCTTCTGGATTCGTCGGAGTGGTAGTCGTAGCGAGGTGTGTCGTACGAGATATAATATTTAATGATTAAAATGATAGTTAAACGAAATGGCTAGGTCGACTCGAGTTTCATATATCCTACATGGAATGATTCATGGGCAGTGTAACACCAGCGGACCCTTAATATAACAAGAGTGGGCTATGGCCCAAAAGAACACGAACGGATGGGCTTATCAAGAAAAGACGGGCTTCGGCCCATGCTCAAACACCCAACGGACCCTCAAGGCGAGATGGTTGTGGCCCAATCTGAATATACTAAGCGCATTTTTATCAAAGATAGATAGGAACATATTGCAACATTTTAGAAATCAAGAACTAAAGACATGGTACAGGAAATACCAAACGTATCCTAGGAAGGGTAGTAATATTTTTCTAACATTTGGTAGTCAAGTGAAACAAAAGGGGTAGGATACATATTTTGATAACATAACAGGAACAAAAGATATGACACCTAGACTTGTATTATTTTGAAAATGCAACAGGTTCGAATCAAAAGATACACTACTCGTGATTCGAAGACTCACATCAAGGATTAAAAGGACAATACCAAGTATTACAAACCAAACAAGGGGTCGTGAGCCATTTGTGAGGCACTCACTCATACCTCGCGAGTCCAACCGAGACCCTAGTTTCGAACTTAGAACCTAACGAGAATACAACAATGTTTTGACCACAAGATGAGCGAATTGTGAGTCAAGGACTTGAACGAAAGTGACTAACGATTTTCTTTTCAGAACTAATCCTAAACCGCAAGGCTAGCAACAAGTTGAACAACAATAAAGAAGGAATAGAAAGTTGTGACTGATTAGTCTTCCCGCGAGGTATTTAAGCCGAAACAAATAAGCCATTAGGCTAATTATACATAAGCCGAAACATCAGTAATCTATTTTCTCATGATTGTTTAGTTAATTCTTGTGTTTTCCTTTTTCTTAGCCACGACCACAACAACAACATCAAACCACTATCACATTTAATTCTTTCTCATATTTAATTTGAGCAAAATAAAAGGAAATATCAAGTTAAGAGATTAATTAACTATTAAGTTTTTAAACACAAATAGGTAATTATCCTTACAATTGATTGTGAGTCAGATAGGGGATGAACCGACTGAAAAAGACCAAATTGAACACGAACTTTCTTGAAAATAAACAAATTGAGACTTGAATCAAGCTTCTAACACCTCAATTGACGAAACCCCTTTACTAACTTTGAAAAGCCCTAATTTACCATGAACCCTAATTTATGAAATTGTGTGTAATAGTGAAGAACCTGTGAAAAAAACACTTTATTTATAGATGAAAACATGGAGATGGATTCCATAGGTTTCTTGACCTTGTGCTTAGGTTGATACCCGTTCTTGGCTCCTTCACGTGAATACTATGAATATATGATTCATCTTTGGTGGTGATGGTGATAGCTTTGGTGTTGATCTCAAAAAGAGAGGAAAATATCCTCTTTCATGTTTCTGTGGGAGATAACGAAAAGAGGGAATGTCAGAGGGCTTTATCTCTCTTTATCTTTGCTTCTTGGCTCGACTTGAGAAGAGGTAAAGAGGAAGATGTATGGTTTTTCTTTCTCTTTTCTTTTTTTCTGATGGTCTAGGAGAGGGAGGAGGTGAAAACGAGGGAGATAGGAAGCAGGAGGTGAAAATGATGGATCAGAAAGTAGCGTGGGTTAGAGATAAGGTAGGGTAGAATTTTTAAGATTAATATTATTTTTATTGTTTTATGTATTATTAACAGTATTTTGTGTACCCCGTGTCCCACTGTATTAATCAATAAACCCGACATCCCGACATAGTAAAAATGTACTAATTATATTTCTGGACACGTTTTGGTAAAACCATATAAAAATAGTGTTGTTGATTCCGATAGGTAACTTTTAGATTTAAGCCATAACTGGTGTGATGTCGGTATGCGTGCAGACTCGTTTATCAAGATAACCACTCGTTGTCGCGTTTTGGATCATCAGTAAATGTCAGGAAATAATTAATTTGCATCATTCGTTTCTCAATGTTACCCATGGTTGCATAAAAAAAATAAAAATTCAGGAGTGAAAATGCATAAGGTCATTTAATTAAATCAAGATAAATGATTATTTCATTTTTACATGAGACTAGTGACTTGGAAATTTATGAGTGGTTACAGTACTGCCCTTATGGGAACCTCGTCCTCGAGGTTAAGTTTATGTCAATTGCTTATGTAACGAAAAATAAATTTGAAATTTTTCTAGTTTTGTTTGCAAACGTGACGTGGATAAATTTATTCGAGTAAAAAGAATATTTCAAGAGGCACAATTTCTTTGAGATAAAAAATTGGATAAGAGATTTGCATCCTCGAAAGGATCCTATAAAACCGGTTTTTACACGTGATGAAAGTAAAACCATTTCGCAAAGATCGATATTTGATATTTCTTAGCATAAGAAGTTTTGATAATGCTTGACAAGAACTATTTTGACTCGTTAGAATAAATATTTCTAGAAAAATGTCACCACGCGTTTCATTGTTGGCACAATTTTTATTTAAAGAAAAGTCCTCGAAGGTGAAAACGTCATAGAAGAAGATGTGCTTGGGTGTGTATAACCTCATGAGTTCTAAATGTAAAAAAAAAATATATATATATATAGAGTCTTTAAAATTTCAGAAGAGAGTTTGGCGTATGTAAAGAAAGTTGTTGAACCTAAGCTTTTGTGATGAAAACTTGTTAAATAAAGTTTTAAGCGACAACATGGAATCGGTTTCAAGTTGGAGGTTTACATGTGAATTCAAAAGTCTTTTTCTTAATTTAAAAAAAAAATCAAATATCCCCCCTTTTTTATTGTAGATGATGAATCGGTTTTGTTTCCTAGCATTTCTCATTAAAATGTGTATCTATTTTCCAAAACAAAGCGCTTACTTTTACTCCGGTAATTCGTTCTATTTACAAAAGAAAATATCGGTCATCCTTTAATTTTTTTATTATTATTATTTTTTTTTCAAGAGGAGTAAATAGTTTGTAAGGAAATTGCAGTAAAGTTCATGAAAAGGTTTGTAAAACCACTTTATTGAGTAAGAAGAAAATTCTTTTATCATGATAAATCGTAGTTTGTGGTTCGGTATTAAAGCAACAACTTGGCAAGGTGATTTTTAAAACAACTTATAAAGTAATAGAAAAGGTTGATCAATGGTAGTGAAATATTTTGGTAAGACACAATTTAGGTTATAAACTAACTCGTGAAAATGATTTGTAAAATAGCTTACAAGAGAACAATTTATCGTTTGTCAAATAATAGAAGATTTTGTAGTTCAATTAATAGGGTGGTAGTAAAACATTTAGTACGGTAAAGGCAAAATAGTTTGTGAGGTAATAGTACTAAGTTTTATTGTTTTAAAGTAGATAGTGGCTAAAGAAGCTCACTAGAAGGGTAAAATAGTTTATAATACCGTAATATAACTTGCAGGAAAAATTTATAATATATTTTACAAATTGCTATCGCAATTGTTTGTTGTTTCATAAAATAGTAGTAGGGTAATTAATCGGTTTATCACTCTATAGAAAATAGTCTGCAAGGCATTAATAAGGTCATTGTTTATGAAGTATGAGTAAGGTTGTAAATTTTTGCTTTAATGGCACAGTAGTAAGACTTTTGGAAAAAAATGACCGTGAAGGGATTGGTAAAATAGTTGAAAGTAGTTCACGTTAGATAACGACGAATTTTATTAGGGTTTCGATGGTGTGTTTTACTTTAGCGATCGTACCTGGTACTCACACAAAATCGGTTTCTTGAATCGATTTCCTAGTTTATTGTGCGATCTGTTAACGTTCTGCTCCTAAACGTTTCATCTTCTCGACTTTCTTGTTAATCCTTATTAGGGTTAGGCGCTACGGTAAGTTTCTGGGTGATGATATGTATGTGGGTTTTGAGAGAGATGGTGTGGGATCGACTTGTGGCTTTCATTTGTATCTGCTGGTCATATAAGGTCGATATTGTAAGTTAGGGTTATTATCCCTATTATCGTTCTATATCAGATATGGTTTACCGATATTTATACATCAGATCTTGGTTGAATTAATTAGTGTTGATATGTGGAAGTTAGGGTTTTCGTCACCCTATATTTGATGTTTTATCCGATCTGCTATACATGACTGTTTTGGGTTAGCAGCTTAGAGGTTCGTGTAGTGTTGAGGTGTGGTCTTCATTCTTCAATAATAGTAGTTGTTGGTTCGTGGCTTGTGCTACAATGGTGGTCGTCTTTTGTGTTGGCATAAGACGAGGGGTAGTCATGTATGGATTTATGCTACTTTTGATCTTATGATCAACTAGTTCGTGTACATGTTGTGCCTTTGCAACCTATTTGGAGATCCTTGCTACTTCGTATTTCATTCTTATATGGTGGCTATTATGTTTATTGCATAATACTCTAGTTTGCATTGGATTTGTGGGGTTTTCTTGGCTATTCATTCTTGGAAGTTTCATACTTAGTGGCGTGGTACTCTACCATGTTTCTCGTACCAATGGTTTTGAGACAGAGTGAAGATGCTCGGTTGGTTTGGGTTTCTTCTTTTGGTTCTATATTCAGTGTGGATGCCAGACGTGCTTCATGTCATTTTTTGAGATTTCCGGATCGCTTTTAAGCTCAATAGAAGTAATATAATGACTATGGCTTAGATGTTAGCGTTTAATTCATATTTTTTATATATCTATTTGTATAGTCATTGTATTTGTAAGTGATAAGAATGGCATGTCATTCTTATCTAGAGGTTCATGTATGTTGTACGTGGTGTGCATTTGTTTGTAGCCCTGATCGGGATGAGGGCATCGGATTCACCCATGCCATTTGTACTTAAATGATTTTTGGTGTAATGAATTTTACCGGGGTGAATTAACCCTTTTACCCAAAAGTTTATTATTTCATAAGAGGGTAGTAGAGCAAACAATTGGTGTTTCAAAGGGATGAGTGGAAGATTAGGGATTTGTTCCCAGAAAAAGTGGCCTAAGTTTCAAGTTAACTCTTGGTATGTTTTTAGATCTTTTAGTTGTTCGTTTATTACTTATGTCGAAGTGTGTTATTTCTATAACGGCTAGGGATGTAATCCGGTTCATCGATTGAGTAAGAGTTTTGGGGTAGAGGTGACACTGTTATCGCAATGGATGACGAAATGACTTCGATCTCAACATCTAAGAGAATGATAATAGGATGGGATGATGGATACATGGGTTGCAACGACTCCGTAATAGAGGTTTAATTGTCCAGTAATGAAGACGATAAGTCGATGAGACGGAAAAACAGAAGACATGGTACTGTAGCAACCTAAAAATATAATCTAAACCTAGAGTAATGTCGTGCGGTAATTAAAATTTTAGTTAGTCACGCATAATCGCTAAGTAAATCTAAATGGTAAATATAATCGTTAACTCGCATCACGCAACATTTCAATGGTTATGTATTATCTGCTAAGGAAATCTCATACATAACGTAGGCACGGAGGGCGTGAAGTCGTGGTGTAAAGTGGTCCATTTCAACATGGATCACTGTGGTGTCCTTGCGCGAAGTGGTAGTGTGCATCATCTGCCAAGCAAATCTCCATGCACGTTGCTAGTAAGATGTAGACGCGGAGGCGTAAGGTAGTGGTGTAAAATGGTCAGTTTAGAGAGTGTAGTAATGAGAAAGGCTTTCCACTTAGGAGAAAAAGTATCGTAGTGAGAAAATGTTGTGATGTCAGTGTGTGATGTGTAGGAGTAAACCTTTATAACTCTTATGATGAAAATTTTACTCTTTTTAGAAGTCAATCAGGAGGTCAACTGGACATAACACTATTATAACTACTTTCAGTGTTGCAACATTCACCTATGAGTCAGACATAGGTGATCAAGCTATGTCCCATTGTCCCTAGTTGAATATAGGATCAGTCTACATTCACGCGAGGTTCAATGAATCTTGCAATGCTTAGCTTAGTTATACTAGTAATATGTCCTAATGCCTTTAAGGTTTGGTATGAAAGATTGAACAAATATTTCATTTATGTGGGGGAGAAGGCGTAGCGTTGTGGTATGTACGTAAACATACATATAAGTAAAGCCATCATAGCTAATAGTGAGGTTAAGTTGTTAGTAATAAAACACATATCTTATCAAGGATGACTTTAATAAGTCATAAGTGAGGCAATCAGCTTGGCTGGCAAGCATATGTCGGTCATAGGGTTAAGTTTTTGTAAAAGTGGTTATAGTCTAGGTTTGAAAAATACCTAGTTCTCTATAACCTAGGCTCTGATACCAACTGTAACACCCCCAAAAATGGTTTGCAGTGGAAGAAAAGGTTTTTGGGATGCTACTCAATTAGATCATAACACAAAGTGAAAAATAATAGCTTTTTCGTAAAATATTTTATTTATTGTAGTAAAACAAAGTTTACAAAGTTGAATTGTTGCGGAAAATGGCCCATTAATAAAATGTGGTCCCCATACGTAAATCAGAGTCATCTATGACCATGCCATGCCAATGCCCAAGCGCCTCCAGAGTTAGCTATCTCCTTTTCATCCTGAAAATACATGCTAAAAAGTCAACCCAACGGTTGAGTGAATTCATAGGTTTAGTAATAAAGCAGTTGATCACAAGATTTTCAAGTTTAAAAGAAGCCATAGGCTACGTTGTTATAAAAAGAGAATTGATATTATCGCCCTAAGCTCATGACACCAAGACTCAACTGCATACACCTAATTACTGGTGTAAGTAACAAATTAATTTTCCCCCAAGAGATAATAGCCAATTATCGAAGAGATTCAAATATGGTGCGCCCCGGTTATGTCCGATAACCGAGTCGGGGTCGTTAATTCCCATAGTACTATCCACAATATTTGCGTTCACTCGCAAGTGATTAATGGTTCATGATGAAGGGTCTTTTGGCGGCAACTTAGGCATAATAGTAACAATATCAACAGTAAACAGTTTTCACGCAATTATGATCATAAAAGCAGTAGTAGCATGTATTCACCCCTAAATAGTTTATAAAACAGTTAAAAGAGTAAACGTAGGGCTATGAACTCACCTCAATGAAGAAATATGAAATAGCATAAAGTCAAATGGTAGGAGCAAGTAGTATCGTCACACGACCTATAATAGTATGGCAAGTCTTAGTTTATATGTTTATTTTAATACAAATAAGCCATAAAAACGTTTATTTATATTTTACGATCTTCTAATGTTTTGTCGATAACAAACGTAAAATCATTTTAACGAAACAAATAAAATACGTAAATAGTTTGAACCAATAGTTTTCTAACACACTTACGTTTTCACATAAAACACTAAAACAAGTATAAGTGATTTTATGATTTAAATACATATGTGCAACAGCTAGTGTTTACATATTGGGAAAATATATACATAACTATTATGTATTATAATGGGTAATATAAATGGGTAGAAACTTAAGTATTTGACCCATTGACCAAATACATTGAATGTCCATGACACATACCCATGGAGCTTGACCCAGAACCCATTACATGACATCATGCTTAAGTCATATATGGATACTATCCATGACCCATGGTTTTAATCCATGAACCATAGACTAGATGCATTGCATCTTGTAGATACATTGTATCTACTTGGATACCCATGATCCATAACCCATGACCCATGACCCAAAACCCATGGGTAAAAGGGAGCGTCCCACGGATCCCCAGTAAAAGTGAGGGATCCGTGGAACAGTAGTTGTTTTTCTTTTATAAATAGTGAGCCATTTCTTCCTTTTGGGTTGCCACTTCTACACATACTTTCTCCAAGTATTGTAACCTTCTAACCACAGATCCTAAGGATCTTTTCTATGTAGTTTGTTTTTTGTTTTTGTATGATTCTCTAGGTTCCTCTTAAAGGCGAGATCACCACTTCTTGAAGTCGAGCAAGCTCAAGTCCATGAGTTGCCATGCTTCGTCATCATAAAGACTACTGAGGTTCTCTTGTTGATACTTCTTTCTTCCTCTATAGAAGTGTTGTGTCCAATGCATTAGTGAAGGATGCCGAAAGAGTCAAGACGAAAGCATTAGTGAAAGGTGCTTAACGTCCGTGTCAAAAGCATTAGTGAAGAATGCTAAAGGAGTCAAGACGAAGGCATTAGTGAAAGGTGCCAAGCGTTCGTGTCAAGGGCATTAGTGAAAGATGCCTAGGAGTCAAATCAAGTGGCATTAGTGAAGGATGTCAAGGTCGTATAATCGATGAGGTGCATCGTTATACAAATTGTGATAGTTTGTTTCCAAGGATATTGATATCCTTGATGGTGTTGTAAAAAGGAGTGGGTCTCCTATGGGGTTAGGTGTCGTGTAGTGTTGGGTAGTAGTTCCTCCATCGTAATGGAACTCAGTACTTAGCCTAGTACCGGATAAAGGGTAGGCGACGTTGTGGTAGGTGTGGTTCTCCTTTGTGAAAGAACCCGGTGGTTAGCCTAGTACCGGAAAAAGAGTAGGCGATGTTGTGAAGGCTTCTCCGCCAAAAGGAGTTGGTGTCGTGTAGTGATTACGAACTCTTGAGTAGGTGACTCGGGGAGTGGAGTAGGGCAAGGAAGGTGTCCTTGTAGCCGAACCTATATAAATACTCGTGTCGTGGTTATGTGCTTCTTACTCTTTATCTTTCATTACACATTTATATATCTATCTATCAATGTACAACATACACATCCAAATGGATTGACATAAGTCGATCTAAATATTTTAAAATGAAGTTTTAATTGGTAAAACTATTCAACCCCCCTTTTTAGTTTTCCACAATTGGCATCAGAGCTTTGTTACCAAGTTTCTTAGAGTATGTTGTACTTTAAAAACTTGATATGATCCGTGTATGTTTGAAAACTACAAAGAAGGAAATATTTTAAAATAACTTTCTTCTATGTTGGATATTGATAGATTAGTCTAACATTTTATTTTCAAGAAATCTTCATGCTAGGAGAACCTAAAAGTAATCGCAATCTACTTATTCTAAGTACTACTGATTACTTTAAAAGGTCATGAAGTATTTTCGGTCTTATGGTCTCCTTAAACCATACAAAGAGCATAAAGGTATGATAACTTTTCATTAGCTAGTTTACATCTACATGAATATGTTGATACCTTTCTTTATTTTAGATACTAATAATTGCTAGTCTCTTAAAAGTCTCTTTTCGCCACTTTCCCGACTTACTCATCATCGGGAATAGTATTCCTCTTGATCTCGTCAAACTAACGCCGTCGTCACAAATGGATCCTTGATAATTAAACTATCAAATCCCGTTGACCAAACATTTTTTTTACTCCAAAACTATTTTTGTTCCATAAGCTATGTTATAACTTATTACAAAAATAATGTCAAACACCCTTTTTCTGTCTACAGTAGCCGGATCCCTCTATTTGTACTAGCCGGATCTCTAATACTAGGGATGCGGGGGAACCGTGGGACAGAAACCAGCTATACGCCTTTCAAAATAAACCCTGCTCATTTTCCCTCTCCTCACAAAACACAAAAACGACCCAAGAGCTGGTTTCATCTCCATAGGACTCCATATCCCCAAGCATCCATCTCTAGAACATCATTGTAAGTAATTACACTAACATGTTCTAATTTTCATCATCATCATCCTAGGGTTTATGATTTCTCAATTTTTCTTAATCAATTGATAAAATTAGGTTTTCTAAAATTGATCACTGGAAAGGGTTTTCACATAACTAAGATTACATTGTGCTTACAACATTGTTAATACAAATCAAAACCATAAACCCATCTCAACAAATTTTACCTAATTGGAATATTTGTTTTTCTAGGAGCAACCATGCCTAAAGCCACCCAACAAGACCACCATGATACCGTCTATTATCTCACCCAATACTATCGTAAAGAGGGTTTGTCAAAAACCGATCGCAAAGTCTTCAAAGACTTGAAAACGACTTATCCATTTAAGGTCGTGTGGTCAAGGAATGTTTCCTTGAAAATACCGACATTCGTCAAGTCTTCTCGCAATCAACTTTGATTGTCTTCTTGATATTGATGAACAAATTTGTCCGGTATTCATCTTTGAATTCTACAAAAGCGTTAGGATCATTCGAAACACCGATGATAGCATTTCAATAGCCTTTATCATCAATAAATGAAACTTCACTCTACCTCTCAACATATTTGCTCAAATCCTTCGCATTCCTTGTGAAGGAATTTGTATGTACTCTCAAGATTGGGCAATATCCACTCAATCTTTTGCTCTTGATTCCAAACCAATATACCATACTCCTCTTGATGAACCCGAAACCGTTCGAGACACTATTTTCAAAGTTAGAGCCGACCAATCCCGTCTCAACCGAAACAAAGAGCTCATTCACCGTGATCCCTTTCAAATGGAACTCTTCGAAATGCACCCCATTTTTAGAAAATGGGAAGAAATTCTTTGGGAAAACGTCATTAGCTTGGTCGGTAACAAAGACCATCCAAATGCATGTCTCGTGCAAATGATTTATTGCCTCATTCACCAAAAGCCATTTAATCTCGCCTATTACATGGTGAAGAGAATGGCCGGGGTATTCAAAGTTGCCAACATGGTACTTTCGTATGGTATGCTCCTAACACGACTTCGTAAGTATGTTAGTGCATTGCAACCATCTCCTATCAACGATGATCATTTCCTTTCCGATCACGTCATGGTACCTCTTACCAAACAACCCTCTAAATGGTTCATGATTAATGGAAGAAAACCTAAGGCTCTCCCGGACGAAGAAGAAGAAGTAAATTTCAACCCCGAAGATAACATCGACTTGGACCCCTTTGACTACTATCAACAACTTCCAACTCTTCCAAACGAGACCGCGGAATTCAAACAATTAAAGGGTATGATCCAAAACCTAGCTAACTACATCATGAAGTCGGGAAAGAGGAAAAGAAAGGATTGACGAAAGAGACATTAAGATTATGCTTGTTTTTAGACATTTGGCTTATGTATGAATGCTTATGTTTTGTTTTAACACACTAGTTTGTGTTAGTTTTGATATTGTCATTACTAATCTTATCTATGATATGATTTATGTGATATCATGCTTATATTGCTGTTCTTTAGAGTAGAGTTTAATAGAAATTAGTGTAAATAGTATGGTGCAAAATCTGCATTTCCTTCTATGATGTTTCTGATCTGCAGTTGTCGGATCCCTAAGATTATACTAGACGGATCCCTCCTTGGAGGGAACCGTGGGATCCGTGACAACCGAGGAGCAGTACAGATTCCCATACATCAAAATAGCTTACTAGATCACTTCACACTAGCTAAACATAAGACCTTAGAACCACCTAAGTCTTCTTCAAGCATTAGAAAGCTTCACACTCACCCATAGCTAACCTAGGATCTAATTCAAAGTGCTTTTGATTTATCAACTCATCAAAACTCACCATATTTCCGCTTCAATACTCACACATTGTTTCTCACATCTCAAAACACTTAGGTGGATATCTTTATCAATTTTAGGAAATTGGTTCTAGTCATCCTTATCTTAAAATGGGTCAAAAACTAGTTTTTCATTTTTTTTTTATTTTTTATTTTTTATTTTTTTTTTTGGATTTTTCAAATTTTATCTCAAGTTTACATCTGATCTCTAGGATAATATATTATGACTTGACACCATAAAAAATTCCTAGTGTCATCCTTAACACCCATTGGTGATCGTAAAGTCTCATTTTCCTTCCATAAAAGGCAATCATTAGCTACATCACTCATTGCCTTTGATCATTTAAGTACTCTTTCAATTAAGATACTTAGGAAGAATAAAACACTCAAGGAGGTATAGGTGTTAGACCTCACAAACATCATCTTTCTTTTTTTGCTGCTGATAGCCGGATCCCTAGGATTAGCCTAGACGGATCCCTCAAAGGAGGAAACCGTGAGATCCGGGTGACAAATTCATGTCAAGTCTAGCTTAAACAATCATTTCAAGCTCATCTTTCTAACTTGAACACTCCACCTCCTCATAATTGAGTCCCTAGATCAGTACAACTCTGAAGTTGACTCTTGTGCATGCTAATCATCACATTCCAAAGGATCTTAGTGGCTTAAGTCTTGAATGCACTTACCAAATCCTTCCCTTTATAAGTCATCTTGTTAGAATCCCTTAGTCATCAAACACAACATAATTCTCAGCAATTAGAAACATTTTCTTTAGTCATTTCATCATGAGGAAAGCTCCTAGTGCTAACTCATCCACCCAAGAACCACCCAAGAAACTTGCTAGTGTTGTACACGAAATTTCCTCAACCGAATCATCTCCTGTTAAACCCACAAATGCTAGGATTTCCCCTCCACCAACTCAACCAATCAAACCAATTCCCAAGAGGATTGCTCCCATAAAAATATCATCACTAAACTCTACAATTCCTACTAAACCAAACACACCCTTTTCAACCCAACCAACATCATTGGTGCCTAGAGCCATATCATTTACCACCTCACAATCATCTCCACATTCCTACAACTTAGAGGACTTAGCCCCTAGGCCATCTCATCCTCCACCATTACCGACACACTCTTCACTAGAGAAGATTGTACAACAAAACCAAGGTGTTGAATCAACACTTGCACCGTTGTCCATTTCTCCATTTCCCTCTAATGGTCCATTTTGGATTATGAGGAGACATCAAAGTCAACCACCCGACCACATGGAAGTTGACACTTCCCTACCTCCACCATCAACCCTTGTTGAGCCACCAATTAATGTGCCTCCACCAATCCCTCCTTCATTTGAGGATCCCTAACCTTCTTCACTTGAACCTCCACATCAAGTTGCTCCATCGTTACCACCATCTTTTAAAAACCATGACAAAGATTGCTATCATTGTCAACATATTGAAGGGTTGATACATGAACTACGTGAGGAGCAACATTTCATGTTTTATCACCTCCTCAAACGTTTCGATGAGGTCAACAAACCCAAACAACCATGAGCCTAAGGATTAAAATGATGTCCTAGTCTCAAACTTAACTTAGATCGTTTAGGAATCCCATTTCATGTTTAGTCATCCTCTTGAAGATTGGACCAAATCAACAAGTCTACTCATCCTTAGACTCAAACACGTGGTTGCTTCTTAAGTTTAAGTTACTTATTAGTATTAGTAGAATATGTATTACATGGCTAAATCATTCTCTTAGTTTTTAGAGATTTGTAGATCATCTCTTATGTTTTATTGAATGATAGTTTATATGCCATATTGCTTTGAGTATATGTTTGTTGGTTGAATACATATCTCATTTTGATGTTAACATTACTTGGTAAATCACCATTGCTGAATTATGTTATAAGATAGACGGATCCCTGAGATTTGCCTAGACGGATCCTCCAAGGAGGGAATCAGAGATCCGTGGCAATGTAAGACCAATTTTCTACTAACTTGAGTCTTATTTGCAGAAATTATGCACTAAGTCGATACCAAAGTCGATGACCCTAAAATAAATTGGGTTGAGTTTCTTGTGTGCCGAGAATCGGTGCAATGACGAATTTTAAGTCGGGCCCCATGGCATTTAACGAGCTCTTTTGGTATCGACTTATCCTTCCCGACTTGTTTTAACCTTAATAACTTGACGTGACTTTCGGTTATGAAATCTAATATTATTTTGAAATTTAACAAATTAACAAACAATTGGAAATATTTATGGTAATATTGTAACATTGAGATTTTGGAAAACTAAGACGTATATATGGGTCATGCCCAATTGTCATCAAAATGTGCATCTAACTTATTTTTCTATTAAATTCAACCAAAAGGCAAGAATGAATTATTTTCTATACACCTACCTATTACTTCCTAAACTACGTTGCTCGCTAGTTAATTATATATAAACTATATGCATAACACTTAACAAAAAAAAATTAATATCCATTCCACTTACACTTATATACATGCCATAAACTAATAACATCACTACAGTTATTTTAATTGGTATTTTATATTTTTCTCCTTTCCGACGACGTCTATTATTTATTTGTGACCACTTTTCGTACACAGCCTCTCGGAATCTGTTAAACTAGAGATTTAATCGCCTTGCTATTTTTGTTACACTTCCAAGATCCAATACCTACAAACATTTAGAAAATTTATTTTTCTCAAACATAAATGTTGCCACACAAGCAACAACAACAACAAAAACATTTAAAACTTATAAAGTTAGTTAAACTTTATCGAGTCTTAAACATGAGTAAAGACTAAATTGCCGTATTATTTAGGTTGCGTGTTGGAGCTACTTGTTACTTGATCTCTTTGTGCTTTATTCACCGAACTGCTGAGGTGAGTTTATAGCCCCACTTTTACTCTTATTTACTTGTTTTATAAAACTTTGGGGTGAGAAACATGCAAAACTCTTTTCGGACCAAACCGAAAACACTATTACGTGAAACAACCTTGAATCCCAACTATGCTACCGTTAGTTACCTTTGGGAGGCGCGATTGTTATGAATAGATCTATTGGGATGACACCCCGCTCGAGTTTGACCGGATAGGCAAACGTCGGGCGATATCATATCGTATTGATTGAGTGTACCGGAAATACACTTGCCGGGCTTTTATTTATCATGCTTCTAGATGCATGCACACCGTCAGTAGTTTCGGTCGCATGAACTTGGTACTAGCGTAATAGCCTTTTGCATATAGTGTCATTCACGGAGATGCTATATGTGCAACCGTGGTCCAACTTGATTTTCAAACTTAAACCTATGAACTCACCAACCTTTGTGTTGACATTTTAGCATGTTTTTCTCGTGTTTATTACTTGGCGAGGCAATGGCAAAGGCATTCGTTGAAGACGGCATCCAAGTGTTTCCAAACATTCTAATACAATTTTAATGGGACAACATATATTTTTATGGGCTTTACTTCCGCACTTTGAAAAAAAGATGTAAAACTATTTCTTAAATTAATATATCTTTCGATAATGTAATAAAATTTTCCATTCTTTATCACCTTGTGTTATGATATTTGATTTAGTAGCACCCCATGACCAACGCTCATTGTGAAATTTTGGGGTGTTACTGATTGGTATTCGAGCTGTGTTTATAGAGAATTAGGTAATTTTCAAAACCTAAACTATAACCAAATTTTCCTAAAACACTTCAACGCCGCCACATACCGCCGATGTCTCGCCATGCCTTGCCTCATTGTTACACGATGTAGTCGTATATGTTTATGCTATATTTTAGGTTCGTATAAGCTCTCATTTGAATTAAATTAATTATTTCTCAAAGTCATTAAGTTTCTTAATTAACTCACATTTAAACTTTAAGGCTGTTCTTGTTTGATTGGGTCGCGAAGTTTAAATGAGAATAATGTTGATGTAACAAACTGAATGAAATTAAGGAATAATTAATTTAAAGAGAGTGTAGAGTAGACTACGAATGCTTATACTTGTTACATCTTTATGTTAAACTGCCTAACATGCCCACTATTACCATATCGCACTATGCTATGCCTCTAATTGCTTATATGTTATTTCTGTATGTAACGTACAACTTGTGGTATCGAACTCTACGTTATTTCTGTATGTAACGTACAACTCATCACTGCTTCTATGTTATTTCTTTATGTAACATACAACTACTTGATTCTCGCACACGTATTTAAACCACCTCTGTCACTGGTCACGATCTCTTATGGAACTCTTATGCTCTATCCCTCGTAACCTCATACGACTCTGTTCTTTCTGTTTTAAACTCAACTATCATACTCTGTTATGAAACCGCGTTGTATTCCATTTAATGAATCATTTAACTGTTGTTCACTTATCATCTCACGTCACTGAATCTTCCTTGAACGACTAGCCTCTTTTCCCACGTCACATTTTAAGAGTTTATACTCACATCTCGTCACCGTATCGACCTCGACGATCCTCGCATCATAAACCACGAGGACGTGGTTTCTTTTAAGGGGTAGGTACTGTAACCACTCGTAAATTTCCCTACCGATTTTTTTTTCGCGACTATATTTTTTTTTCTTTCTTTTGTTACGTTTCGATCTATAATCACGACCAGTTACGGCTAAAATATAAAAACGAACTATCAGTACCAACGACATTATTTTTATATCAGTTTTTCGAAGACGCTTTCAAAAATATAATTTTTATATTTTTCGGACACCCGGAGAGTACGTTTATGCGGAGACCAGACAACATACGCGGTACAACTTATACTGTATTAATAACAAAACAAAAGAAATAAAACAAATAAATCCCATCTCATCCCTGACAACGCACCCCACAACTGTCAACCTTCCTCCATTTTCATCTCTCTCTCTCTACCCTCACCACAAACGCGCCACCCTCCTTCCCAAAATAATAAACCCATCAAACTACTTGTGACACACGGTAATAAATGGTAATTTATTATTACTAAGCATAGTCATTAAGCATGCATAAGCTTGACTGATCATTTGAGTGGATAACTCGCATACTGCAGCCTGTTGCATTACTTTTGCATTCATTTCATAATTTGAATATTGTGTTATTTTAGTCCTGAAAATTTGTCTTATGATTAAATTGTAAGACGAGAGGTTATCTCGTTTTCCACTGTGACCGACACTGCACGCGTACCGACACTATGATAAGGGCAAATAAAACAAAAAGTAAACCCCCGGAATGGAAAATATTACCAAGATAATAATAATTCAGAAACGTATTCATGAGATATTACATTATAAAAATTATCAAACCTTAATACTTCAGTCACAGTTTTATAACGCGAGACACAAAAAAAAAACTGAATACAACCTTTACTTTAAATTAAAACACTTAGTAATTGAAAGTTATAATACAAAGTAAATTTTACAAATTAAATAAAAATACAAAACTTAACCACCTACCCTAGATATCACCGTCCCCCCCTCCTCCTCTTAATTTTTTTTTATCGTTTTCTACCTTTCCCCAAAGTCCCACGTCTCTCTCTCTCACAAAGAGATAACAACAAAAGTCATCTTCCTCAAAATAGTTATACACTTCCCTGCTACTTTACCCTTTGATAAGTCAATGCACCCAAAGAAGAGATAGACCCAAAATGGAACCTGATAAAGCCTCTTTCTTCTATACTTTCTTGTACAAGTAAAAGGGTGAATGTTTTTGTCTCCTCTGTTGCTGCCACTGACCACGCCGCCCCAAGGATGGGTCAAACTAGCTATGGGATAGCCATGGAAGCATCATATGTCCCTTTCCTCTTCATATTTTTCTGTGAAGAATCACAAGATGGGATGATATGAGTGGATGGAGAGCAAAACTAGTCCTAATTTGGTATCTCACAAGAACCCAAGAAAGAAAGGAGAGTCAAACCATCTACTTGTTTTCTCTTTTATCTAGTCGAATCACAAGAATCCCAGTCATCTCCTAACTCATTTTCTCACAAAACTTGTCAAGGTTCCTAAGGTGTGGTGGCGATTCTTGTTGATTCGATGTGTGCTTTGTTTTGTAATCAAACACTATAGTGGTATTGGGTTTCCTTCCTGTATCGAGACCTTCGATTGACTTGTAAGAACCCTTGAATTTCTCTTCTTTCAATTTGTACCTCTTTTAAATCTTGATGAATTATAATCCATTGTAAGGCTTGGATTGTTTAGAAAACCTAGTAATGAAAATTTAAATCTGTTATCTTGTATGCAATTTATTTATGACTCTCGGTATAAGATATATCATCCTGGTTTGTATCGAGTCGTTATTTGACTCGACTGTGAGCCCTTAATGCTCACACCAGATGACGTTTATGTCGTGGGTTGTCCGTCGACAAATTCCTCGTCAAAGAAAACTTCTCCTTTTAATTCTTGTTAACAACAGTTTCGAGACTAGGAGATGTATAAAAATGAAATATGAGCGAATATAGTTATCATAAAAAAACAAGTCATGAATCATTAGAATACATGTAGATGTCGAGATGAAGCCGGGTTGAGTAGTACTCAACTATTGTATGGTCTTATCGTTTTCCTTGTTCTAACGTGTTAAGATTAACGTGTTGGCCTCGTGATATCAAACGGGTTGTTAATGTCAAGATGGGTAGTCGAGGTGTGTTTTGAACACTCCAGTCGCGACACCCTTAACTTGAGTTTAACTCCGAGTGGGTGGTACCTTGCTCGAAACCCCACTACACATCTAGACTTATATGGTGTAGTGAATGTGTTGCATGTGAGATTGGTACATGAGGACACTGATGTGGTTATGTAACTAATGCATTGTGACGGAAATGAATCACTTTTGTGCGAGACATGTATGGTTGCTTTTCCAGCCGAGAAGACTCGACCACATGAAATAGACATGCTTGGGTCGAGTTGTGCCTCGAGTCAAAGCCGGTCATGTTAAATTCCTGCTTCAAGAACAAATACTCTAGTATTACGTTTCGAAGTGTAATATGTCCATTTAAAAACTTAGTATAAATCTGCTCCTAACATCATACTAGTGCTAAGCTTGATAACTTAATGTGGAGTTAAAAACTTGGTACCAAAATGTCTCTGTAATGCTTTGGGCCGCAGCCCAGGAGGTCGTTCCAAAGAGATAATCCTCCTAAACCATCATTGGGCCAAAGCCCATTCCTCATACATATATCACTTCGGGCCAAGCCAAATGTTGTGCCCATTTCTGCCGGGCCACAGCCCATCCAGCGCATCATGGGTGTTCGGCTAGAATTTATATGAGTCGTCAAATAAAACCCGGGGTGTTTAATCAGAAGTCAAAATATAAACTAAACTCATTTCCCGCGAATTCAAAATCTTCTACTTAGATGTAAATATATTTGTATCGACAAGAAAACAAGTGTAAAAGTTTTATTTTTTTTGGGTAAAAGGGTTAATTCACCCCGGTAAAATGTATTACTCCAAAAAACGTTGAGGTACATAGGATGAGGGTGATATCCCTCACCTCAGTCCCTAAGGACACTTACAAACACAAATATAAGAATGACACACCATTCCTATAACTTACAATAAAATGAACCTACCAATAATGACAAAAATACATAAAAATAACAATATTACTCAAGAAAAGCACTTGAGCCTTCTATATCACTATGGCGGTCCACCTTAACTTCCATGAAGAATCCTCCAACTTGCCCACACATGGATCATCAATCTTGAGATTCAGTTAACAAATGTCACACAAAGGTTGGTGAAAGACTCTAAAACCACGGATAGAGCAAAGAAGCAAACTTGCTCCAACGGTGTATGTTTAGATGCTAAACCGAACACAATTTATAAACACCAAAGATGATGACCAAGAGTTTATGAAAATAGGATTTACAAACCCTAACTTCCAGCATATACAATCACGAGACCCCAAGATGAATAAGAGTGCAATTGATCCGTGATTGTGTACATGGGGTTTTGAACAAGAGTCCCCAAAAACTTAACTTCCATCAATGACACCATGAAGATAGCAAATCAGCCAGGTTTCACTACGGCACCAAAGATAAACCATAACAAGAATAAGCCGCATCGTAATCAAAGTCAGATTCACCTCCATCACCCCCACACAACATAGTAACAACGACCAGCCATGTAGAGCAAAGTAGATCGAATTGACACCAATCAAACTCCAGCAGCCATATCAATGCATGATACAACAATAGGGTATTCAACCCTAACTTCCAATAACGTTCTCTTGAGTTTTTGAATAAGAACCCAACAAAACTTAACTTCCAATAACACTATCTCTCAAAACCCACGTACATAATACTTAAACTCGATATAGAACTTGCAATCAACAAAACAAACCCTAGAATGGGTTTACCTTGAGTTATGATCGATAATCATCACGCAGAAAATAAAACGAAACCCTAATTTAGGGTTCCATTAGATCGTTGAAGCACACACCACCATCAAGCAGAAATCAAGCACCAAGCAGTTAATTAATTGCAATCAAAGATCAGGCCAACCACCGATAATAGATAAGAAACCCTAGAATTAGGGTTTCGTCAATAGAGCACAGCATAAACAAAAAAAAACGATCAAACCATGATCGTTAAACCAACCGACCCTAGATTTAAGAACGATTAGGATCATGATACGACCAGCCACCATCAGATATGGAGATTTCATAAGGTATTCATGAGAAAAGAAATCACCGCCACTTCTTTAAATAAAAAACGCATCAAATACAACGTATTGCATACCCAATAACGAATTAGAGGGTAGAGAGGACGTGTAGATGAGGTTTTATGGCCGGAAATTGAATAGGAAGTGGCGGCCGGAAATCTCCATAGGGGAGAGAACTTTTTAGGGTTTTGATTTTATATCAAGTGTAAAAGTTTTATTACAATGAAACAAGTGATTAACAATATACTTAATAACTTCTACATCAAAGTTTTATCGACAAATGTGTTCGGATAGACATATTTATGTCGAGTAATTACTAGTCGTAAATGGTAAAGGTTAAGAACAAATTTTTGATAAACAAATAAAGACTACTATAACATTTTGTCATTTAATACATTTGAGAGCCTTTAAATTTAACATAAGTATTTTCTAAAGCCAATTAGAAAATAAACCAACTAATAGTTGATTTTGACAATACTATTATGTGTCAACATAAATAAGTATATACACATACTTACTAGTAAAATATCATAATTATTTTTCAAACCAACTCTTGGGTTTAATACCATTATGAAAACAATATTAAATGAACTATTTTAATTAAGTTATACTTAAAATAATGAACTAAAATATTGCCCCCCTTACCTAGGTCGCGTGTCGGTGCAGCTTCATAATATTCACTGAATCCCACTTTTGGATTGCTTATTTGCTAAGGTGAGTTTCATAGCCCCTACTTTTACTTGTTTTCATAACTGTTTTGGGGGAGAATACACGCTCGTTTTTACTTAAACTAAATGCTGATTTTACCTGAACAAGTGAATTGTTTACAAAATCTATGCTGAATGACTTAATGCATTATGTGTTTACTTGCCAATTACTTGATTACTTAGATGCATTCTAGTGTAAAGTAAATGCATGCTTTTACATATGGACACAAGTACTTGAAACTGTTATGCCTGCATGACCGATTGTACTGGTCGCTTGAGCTATGTACATACATGACCGAATGAATGGGTCACATTGCCGAGTGAACTGGTAACATGACCGAGTGAACTGGTCACATAATGAAATGAACTAAATACCAAATCTTGTGGTCCATAAAACTTTTACAACAAAAATCTATGAACTCACCAACCTCGTGTTGACACTTTTTTTAGCATGTTTTTCTCAGGTTTACTTCTTGGCATGGGCAATGGCAATGGCATTCATTGAAGACTGGCATCCGAAGTGTTTCCAAACATTCTAATACAAATTTTAATGGGACCACATATATTTTTATGGGCTTTACTTCCGCACTTTGAAACAATGGTGTAAAACTATTTCTTAAATTAAATCTATATTTTGAAAATGGAATAAATTTTCCATTCTTTATTACCTTGTGTTATGACTATTGATTTAGTAGCACCCATGACCCGAACGCTTCCGCTGTGAAATTTTGGGGGTGTTACACTACTTCTCTCATCTTCAAAGTCACACCTAAAACATTAAGACTCCACTCTTGGCTTATTCCTTGGAAGAGACGACAAGAGCAAGGTCCCCCTGCCATATTTTTGTCCCTATCACTTGCAGATGAAGACAAAAGCCAGAGGAGCCACGTGAAGACTTGCAAGCTACTAGTAAGATTACTCAAAAGAGGATCCTTATCATCTTCAAGACCAAAAGTGGTGGTCCAAGCACTCCTCCATTTCATCTATTTATAGGTTCGAAGTTTTCACAGCTTCATCACCTCATCTCACCAAAAATTCAAAAATTAGGGTTCATAGAATCAAAGGGGTTTTTAAAATTAGGTTAGGGGTTTTGTTATTGGGAGTGCAAGGAAGCTTGATCAAGTGTTTAATTGCTTCAATTCATCCCGAGTCCTTCTAATTGGAGCCCTTGGTGTTCGGTTTTTCCCCTCGACCCACTGTCTAATTATTGTAAGAACTTTTGATAATTTGTGATATAATTAATTTTTATATGTGATGAGTCTGATTGTTAATTATTCGAAGTATATGTTTGCTTGAACAAGAAATATAACTGTTGTTGTTATTAAATCTTGTGTGGCCAAAGTAAGAAAAGAACTCAAACTATAAATTTGGTACTGGCTTGAAAGATTGGAAATTTGCTTCTTCGACATTCTCTTGTTAACGTGGCTTAATTGATGGCTTATTTTTATGTTCGGCTAGGAAACAAATCCATAGAAAGGGTGTTTGTTTTATTTTGTACAGCCACTAAACCCATAAGGGTGTTCGACTTTGCTTATTATTTCGGGTCAAAATAAAGTCAAGACATTAAAACTGATAAGACTTAACTCATTTAGTTGATTGTGATAGTTGACATTATGCACAAGTTGAGCCACTGTTGTTGTTTTGGTCAAAAGACTTCGAGCCGAGGGCCAAATATGTGAGATCGGTTTACTTACTACGACTCCGACTTATAGACATTTTCTTAAGCGTTGGTTTTAAGATATATAAGATTTTTAGTTTTGTGATTTTGGGCTTTCAAATTTCAAGTACTAAAACTCAGTAGAAATATCTTAAACGCAGCCGCAGGTGGCAATATCTTGAATCGTAAGCCTAAAGATGTGATTGAGATTTGCGAAATAAAATCAAAAGTTCCTATTTCTCGCAACAAAGTCAATATTCCAAACACTGCTTTTCAAAGGTAACTCTTCCGAGTTAGCCGCCTAACGGACGTCATCCGTTGTATGATGAAAGAGGTAAAGGAAATCAAAAGTGAAATTCATAAGCCGTAACCAATCAAAGCCGTGAACAAGGTGTGTGAAACTTGTAGTGGTCCACACGCAGACATGATTGTCAAGCAACCGATGCTTCCTTTACCAAGCTCCCGTAGCTTCGTAAACCACAATCAATACCGACCACAAGTCGATCCTCAATACTGCACCTAGCGGTATGACACCACCGTTTTCCTCTCCTGCAAAACCATGGCAATCGTAATCGCTTTGTTCCAAATCAAGGACAAAACTTCAATAACTCTCAAAATTTCAATCGAACCGAACAATTTCAACCAACCATATCAAGCTCCAAATCAGCAAAGTTATCAACAACCTTCTCAAGCTCCCCTACCATATCAAGCTCCAAATCAGCAAAGTTAAAATAAATTGGGTTGAGTTTCTTTGTGTGCGTCGAGAATCAGTGGGCTGACAGCCTAAGCTGGGCCCCATGGCATTTAACGAGCTCTTTTGGTATCGACTTATCCTTCCCGACTTGTTTTAACCTTAATAACTTGACGTGACTTTCGGTTATGAAATCTAATATTATTTTGAAATTTAACAAATTAACAAACAATTGGAAATATTTATGGTAATATTGTAACATTGAGATTTCGGAAAACTAAGACGTATATATGGGTCATGCCCAATTGTCATCAAAATGTGCATCTAACTTGTTTTTCTATTAAATTCAACCAAAAGGCAAGAATGAATTATTTTCTATACACCTACCTATTACTTCCTAAACTACGTTGCTCGCTAGTTAATTATATATAAACTATATGCATAACACTTAACAAAAAAAATTAATATCCATTCCACTTACACTTATATACATGCCATAAACTAATAACATCACTACAGTTATTTTTATTGGTATTTTATATTTTTCTCCTTTCCGACGACGTCTATTATTTATTTGTGACCACTTTTCGTACACGGCCTCTCGGAATCTGTTAAACTAGAGATTTAATCGCCTTGCTATTTTTGTTACACTTCCAAGATCCAATACCTACAAACATTTAGAAATTTTATTTTTCTCAAACATAAATGCTGCCACACAACAACAACAACAACAACAACAAAACATTTAAAACTTATAAAGTTAGTTAAACTTTATCGAGTCTTAAACATGAGTAAAGACTAAATTGCCGATTATTTAGGTTGCGTGTTGGAGCTACTTGTTACTTGATCTCTTTGTGCTTTATTCACCGAATCGCCGAGGTGAGTTTATAGCCCCACTTTTACTCTTATTTACTTGTTTTATAAAACTTTGGGGTGAGAAACATGCAAAACTCTTTTCGGACCGAACCGAAAACACTATTACGTGAAACAACCTTGAATCCCAACTATGCTACCGTTAGTTCCCTTTGGGAGGCGCGATTATTATGAATAGATCTATTGGGGATGACACCCCGCTCGAGTTTGACCGGATAGGCAAACGTCGGGCGATATCATATCGTATTGATTGAGTGTCTGGAAATACACTTGTCGTGCTTTTATTTATCATGCTTCTAGATGCATGCACACTGTCGTAGTTTCGGTCGCATGAACTTGGTACTAGCGTAATAGCCTTTTTGCATATAGTGTCATTCACGGAGATGCTATATGTGCAACTGTGGTCCAACTTGATTTTCGAAACTTAAACCTATGAACTCACCAACCTTTGTGTTGACATTTTAGCATGTTTTTCTCAGGTTTATTACTTGGCGTGGGCAATGGCAAAGGCATTCGTTGAAGACTGGCATCCGAAATGTTTCCAAACATTCTAATACAATTTTAATGGGACAACATATATTTTTATGGGCTTTACTTCCGCACTTTGAAAAAATGATGTAAAACTATTTCTTAAATTAATATATCTTTCGATAATGGAATAAAATTTTCCATTCTTTATCACCTTGTGTTATGATATTTGATTTAGTAGCACCCTTATGACCCAACGCTCATTGTGAAATTTTGGGGATGTTACAAAGAAGCCATAAAACTCAAAGTTTCACCATAATCATGAAGTATATCACCCTCATCATCAAATTCAAGCACAATATTCGTTTGAGACATATTAGCAGGTAGAATCCCACTCACTAGCAAGAACATCAAAAGGATTATTGAGCTTAATACCTGTTTCCTTCACCAAATTAGGTGCGTTGTCACCTTCTCAAGCTCCCCTACCAAATGACTTCTTAAAGTCAAACTCATCTTTAGCATATTAGTCAGTTTTACAAGTCTCAAGTTTGTTTGAAAGGGTTCTGTTGGAATCAAGTTGAAAAAAAAATGTGTTTTCTGTCTTTATTAATCAGACGGATAAAGAAATTAAGTCATCAGATTGGGCATTTTTCTTAGCTTAATTGGTGTCTTAAGTGGGTGAATTTGGTTTTTCTCAAATCCTTTTGTCCATAACTTTATTTTGTTTCAGTTGTATGCATCTCAATTATCTCTAGCTTAGTCAAATTGAACATTGAAATCCATCATTTGTCTACCTTTTTGTGTTCTGCATCAGTAAAATATTGGCCAAACCAAGCTGTTATCAGCTTATTTTTAAGCTGTAATTAGCTCTTTCTTGACCACCAATCAGCTTTTTGTGAATCTCCATTATCCTAACTCTACTGTTGTAGCTTGTCTTAGCTTTGAAGTCCACTTTTCACTCTCAAATAAGCTTAAAACAGACCCTCCAGTGTCTCATGACTCGCACATCGCCAACAACAGTCCTATATTTGTTTTATCTCATTTAGCTTAATGAGAGTGTAGCTTAGCTTATTTAGATACCTTAAGTGCTTATTAATTTAGCTAGGTTAGATCGGTTCATCCCGGCTTGTAAGTGCTTATTGGTAAATTCTTAGTGCTTATTTGTCCAATTTAGCTTAAGGTTCCATAGTGTAGCTTAGTTAGCAAACTGCTTATTTTTCCCTAGTTCTGTTACAGTAGCTTATTGTAGTTCTAGTTCATGTGATAGCCTAGTTCTCATCCTAAGTCCTAAACTGCTTATCTACTTATTTGGTGCATATAAAAGCTGCTAAAGGGGTGTTTGTTTTGCTTTATTAGCCCACTGTTTGGAATAAGCAGTCATAACTGCTTATTCTAAACTTTTCACGCAAAAAAGTTTTTACAAAATCTCCTTATTTTGATCTCACAAAGTAGTTGCAAAAGAGAAAATTGAAAAAAAAAAATATTTGCAAAAAGTGTAGGAGCCCAGATTCGAACCTGGGTCTCCTCACTCAGAAACCAAAGCCTCAACACACACCCTCCAAACCAACGCGCCCTTGGGACTTGTCTCGTTGGATTTTACACAAACAATTCATTTAAGCCTTAAAAACAGTTTTGCTTATAAGCCCTTTCAAATTATTTATCGCTTATCTTTCAAAGCAACCATCACTTTTTCGCTTGTTCCCGTGATCAGGTCCCCTTTAAAGTAGTTTTCGTGAAATTTTGATTTTTCTAAATTAATTTAGTATTTTTATAATTTAATTAGATTAAATTAGTTTTAATTCATAATAAATAATTTAAAAGTCAAAAAATACCCGGTCTTTTCTAAAATTATTTTTAGTCAAATAGAACGAGGAAAATTGATTTCACACCCGTAGTCTTTAAATTGCAAAACTTTTACGCTTATGGTTCGGGTTGTTTCCTGTTTTACGCTTTTTAGTTTTGCACCCTAGGACTTAGTGTAGCTTCGTTTTATCATTCCTTAGGCTTAGTGATAGTTTATTTTAGTTTATTAGGTTCCTTTCCTTAATTACCTTCCGTTAATTAATTTGTAGAAACGTAATTCAAATCAAACAAATCATCAAAACCAATTCAAGTTCAAATCACGAAACTCAACGAATCCTTCCATTCACACCTCGTTGGGACACGACCGGAAATCACTTTTCCGGTATCACTTTATCACACCCGAAGATTTGGCACGTTAACCCTTTTCCTAAAAGGTTGATTTGTCGGTTTACGGTTATTTTGATATACGTTGATATTGTGTTTTTCACCACCACTTTACACGAATCAAATTTTGGCGCCGCTGCGGAGGTGTGTTGCGACAATATCGTGAAGTTTTGCGATTAGTGACTTGAAGAACCTTCCTCGTGAAGTTATTGTTTTATAAAATACAAAATACAAAAATATTTTCCTTTTCTTTGTATATACATGTAAAAGATTAAAAATACAAAAGATTTTCCTTGTTGTTTTAAATAATATAGAAGGCACAATCAATATAACATTCTCAAGCGAGGTGTTATCATTATAAGTTCCAACAAAAGATTTAAAACTTGCCTTTGTGTCGCTCGTGTTTTGGTTTACTTTTATCGGTTTAACAAACTGTGTGAGGGTATAAGGACGGCCGACATTAAATTGCGGTTTGAAAAGAGACGGGTTTTTAATAAGCTTCATACGACCTAATAAAGTCTCTCCGCTCCTTTGTGCGTTTACTTATAGAAGTGATCATTTCACGTGGGATTATTGGTTTAAGTTCACGTCGCTTTGCCTCGATATTGTTTTAATTGGATTTGTTATTATCTTTTACTTTTCAAAAACAACAAAACCCAAAAAGATTCTTCTTTCCCATTTTCATAATTCTCTTGTTTCCTCGAAGTTACGCCTAGTGCATGCGCACTGCTCTTCTAGATCATTGAGCCCTTTTCGTGATCTAGTAGAAATTCCTAGAAGACGTTCTCATAGACGTGTCGCCCGAATAGTCGAACCCGAGATTCGTACTATTCCAAACAACAATATGGCGATTTAACGAACTATGGCGGAAATGCTCCTGCACCCACCGAGGGTTATGGAGATGCCATCGCTTTACCACCAATCAATTTCGATCACTTTGAATTGAAGACGATTTGATCCAACTTGTGTCACGAATCAATTCCACGGGTTTGATCGAGAAGACCCGATGCACACATCCGTTGGTTTAACAAGTTGACCTCAACTATCAATTACAAGGATGTGCCACAAAAGTGATCAAGCGATGCTATTTCCGCTCACTTGAGGCGGCCCGGATTTGGCCGGAAAAAGAACCCCCGATCCATCGAAACTGGGAGGATCTTGTTCAAAAGTTTGTCAATTATTTCTTTCCTCCATCAAAGACAACTAATCTTAAAATGAAATTTGGATTTCGTCAAAATTTCGATGAAAACTTTGGAGAGGCATGGGAGAGATTCAAAGATCTCCTCGAAATGCCCCATCATGAATTCACGAGCTTCAACAAGTTAATATCTTTTATAATGGGTTGAACGGTTTGAACGGTAACGATCAAGATTCTTTAAACGCAGCCGCAGTGGCAATATCTTGAATCGTAAGCCTAAAGATGTGATTGAGATTTGCGAAATAAAATCAAAAGTTCTATTTCTCGCAACAAAGTCAATATTCCAAACACTCGCTTCTTCATCCGGTAACTCTTCCGAGTTAGCCGCTCGTTAGTCAGCTTCTAACGGACGCCATCCGTTGTATGATGAAAGAGGTAAAGGAAATCAAAGTGAAATTCATAAGCCGAACCAATCAAAGCCGTGAACAAGGTGTGTGAAACTTGTAGTGGTCCACACGCGTATTATGATTGTCAAGCAACCGATGCTTCCTTTACCAAGCTCCCGTAGCTTCAGAAACCACAATCAATACCGACCACAAGTTGATCCTCAATACTGCACCTAGCGGTATGACACCACCGGTTTTCCTCCTGCAAAACCATGGCAATCGTAATCGTTTTGTTCCAAATCAAGGACAAAACTTCAATAACTCTCAAAATTTCAATCAGAACCGGAACAATTTCAACCAACCATATCAAGCTCCAAATCAGCAAAGTTATCAACAACCTTCTCAAGCTCCCCTACCATATCAAGCTCCAAATCAGCAAAGTTAAAATAAATTGGGTTGAGTTTCTTTGTGTGCGTCGAGAATCAGTGGGCTGACAGCCTAAGCTGGGCCCCATGGCATTTAACGAGCTCTTTTGGTATCGACTTATCCTTCCCGACTTGTTTTAACCTTAATAACTTGACGTGACTTTCGGTTATGAAATCTAATATTATTTTGAAATTTAACAAATTAACAAACAATTGGAAATATTTATGGTAATATTGTAACATTGAGATTTCGGAAAACTAAGACGATATATGGGTCATGCCCAATTGTCATCAAATGTGCATCTAACTTGTTTTTCTATTAAATTCAACCAAAAGGCAAGAATGAATTATTTTCTATACACCTACCTATTACTTCCTAAACTACGTTGCTCGCTAGTTAATTATATATAAACTATATGCATAACACTTAACAAAAAAATTAATATCCATTCCACTTACACTTATATACATGCCATAAACTAATAACATCACTACGCTTATTTTTATTGGTATTTTATATTTTCTCCTTTCCGACGACGTCTATTATTTATTTGTGACCACTTTTCGTACACGGCCTCTCGGAATCTGTTAAACTAGAGATTTAATCGCCTTGCTATTTTTGTTACACTTCCAAGATCCAATACCTACAAATATTTAGAAATTTTATTTTTCTCAAACATAAATGCTGCCACACAAGCAACAACAACAACAACAACAAAAACATTTAAAACTTATAAAGTTAGTTAAACTTTATCGAGTCTTAAACATGAGTAAAGACTAAATTGCCGTATTATTTAGGTTGCGTGTTGGAGCTACTTGTTACTTGATCTCTTTGTGCTTTATTCACCGAACTGCTGAGGTGAGTTTATAGCCCCACTTTTACTCTTATTTACTTGTTTTATAAAACTTTGGGGTGAGAAACATGCAAAACTCTTTTCGGACCTGAAACTGAAAACACTATTACGTGAAACAACCTTGAATCCCAACTATGCTACCGTTAGTTCCCTTTGGGGAGGCGCGATTATTATGAATAGATCTATTGGGGATGACACCCCGCTCGAGTTTGACCGATAGGCAAACGCCGGGCGATATCATATCGTATTGATTGAGTGTACCGGAAATACACTTGCTGTGCTTTTATTTATCATGCTTCTAGATGCATGCACACTGTCGTAGTTTCGGTCGCATGAACTTGGTACTAGCGTAATAGCCTTTTTGCATATAGTGTCATTCACGGAGATGCTATATGTGTAACTGTGGTCCAACTTGATTTTGGAAACTTAAACCTATGAACTCACCAACCTTTGTATTGACATTTTAGCATGTTTTTCTCAGGTTTATTACTTGGCGTGGGCAATGGCAAAGGCATTCGTTGAAGACTGGCATCCAAAATGTTTCCAAACATTCTAATACAATTTTAATGGGACAACATATATTTTTATGGGCTTTACTTCCGCACTTTGAAAAAATGATGTAAAACTATTTCTTAAATTAATATATCTTTCGATAATGGAATAAAATTTTCCATTATTTATCACCTTGTGTTATGATATTTGATTTAGTAGCACCCCATGACCCGAACGCTTCCGCTGTGAAATTTTGAGGATGTTACAGTAGAAGCCATAAAACTCAAAGTTTCACCATAATCATGAAGTATATCACCCTCATCATCAAATTCAAGCACAATATTCGTTTGAGACATATTAGCAGGTAGAATCCCACTCACTAGCAAGAACATCAAAAGGATTATTGAGCTTAATACCTGTTTCCTTCACCAAATTAGGTGCGTTGTCACCGCTATACGTGGACCACTATTGACATTACTAACATTAGGAATATTAGCATGAGACGAGCTAGGAGCAGATTTAGAAGTAGGTTCATTAGTTGTCGACCTATTAGGCTTATTAGTCACATCTTTATTAGGCACATTATTAGCATTAGGAACTGCATTTTTATAATTAGTGGTACTTTTAGGACGATAGTAAAATTTATCACCAACCTTCAAGCCACCCTTTGGAGCACCATTCCTTCCACTAGTACGCTTATTTCCAACTGTTTGAAACCTATCACCATTTGTACCTGCCACATTAGGAGTAACAATAACAGTTTTATGGCATTGATCACCGGTGTGATCAAATATTTTACATGCACCACAACGTGGAGGTTTCCCCTCATATTCAACCCGAATGGTCTCTTTAGTGTACCCCTTTCCATAAAGTAACGGAACATCAATCGTGAGGCTATTCTTTAGTTCATTTTCATATTTTGCGTCAATTAATGCACGTGCAAAACTACAATGACCCCACGATTCTAAACACATCGTAGTAGTGAACGAATCAAGCATAATGGGAATACCAAGTAGGGTAGCAAGGAAACTAAGGCCATCCTCAGAAAACGTAGACATGGAAACATCATGAAGCATGACCCATACCAGGACACGTGTTAAATCTTCTTTCAAAAGGTTAGATTCATAGTCCAAGGCTTTAAATTGATTGGGATATTACGAATCATCCACGGCCCACCCTCTAGTACATCTTCTAACCCTTTTTTTGAATCAAACTTGAAAAAGAAAAACCCTTTGGTATTCATCATGATCTTCTTAATGCCAAATTTAGCCCAAGTGGTATGTGCATAATATTCAACAACGAGGAATGAAACTTGTTTTCCAATAAAGTATCTGTATAAGGTGTTATCAAATCGGGAGTTAATCTCTTCAACAATCTTTAACGGAATGGAAAGTTCAACATCCTCAAGCACATTCTAAGTTTACAATGGTCTTAAAGTTCGCCTTACCTTTCCTATTTTCAGAAGTAGTGACACTTGCATACGAATCCAGCTTTGTAGCATTACGTTCATTGGTAGCAACACTAGGCGTACTAGAGATAAAAGTCGACTTAGGAGCACTTACATTTATGGGAGCAGTTATCATATCACTAGGAGCGGTCACATTATTCAGAACAGCAGCATCTTGGGCATCCAAACCACGGCTGGTTTTTTTTGGGTAAAGGGTTTTACCCCGGTAAATATATAACCAAAAATAATGTTAAGTACAAATGGAATGTGGCTGAAGTACCACATTAACCTCAAGCGAAAGCTTGATAGACTAGTGCTTATGACATTCCATAAACACAAAGGACCTAGCTATATTACATCAACTAACTAGGTATAAACAAGTAAAATAACTTGTAGCAAGCGAGCATCCCGCATCCAGCCAATCCACAAAGGGAGCAAGTTAACCCAGGAAGTCTTATCAAGGATCAAACGAGACCGCGAGGTTAGCTTCTTGAACTTGAAGGTAACCAGCTTCAACCGAATAGTAGAGACAATGATGCAAACCACTTCCGCAACAGTAGACTTCTTACGCTTGAAAATCCTAGCATTGCGCTCCATCCAGATAAAGTATGTAGTAGCCGCAAGCAAGAATCGAGAAATGATGCTACCAACCGACCGCCCCTTAGATATAGGAATAAGAACAAGAATAATACTCTCCAAAGAAGGCGGGACCGCATCCATGCCGATAAAACCCGGATTTGAAACCAAACCGCATAGAAAATTGGCACTCAAAAATAAGTGAGAATGAGAATCCGAACCAATTCACAAAGCGGGCATCTAAGCGAGTCCAAGTCAACATTAGGACCAACATCCCATTGTCGCATCCTATCTTGAGTCTTCACCGCTGATAGCGAGCCACAAGTGTATTGCATGCCTCGGGATACAATGAGAGAACCAAGGAACATTACACCACCAACCACATTAGCCCTAAGACGATAGAATCCCATGCACCAAACCTAAAACCACTAAAATTACCATCCAAATTGCGCCATAATAATCCATCGACAAGATCATTAAGATTAGGGACCGAATTGCATTAACAATGGAAAACGAGATAACCAAATCCACCGCCATCGCCAAACACCATTAGCAATCATATCACAAACCGAATTAGATAAATTAAAACCTGCCCGGGCAATATCTCTAGCAGTAAGCAAATCACGAATTGGGCTTAACGCACACCACCTATCAAACCAAACTGATGTGTCCATTCCATTATTGATCTTATGCCAGATAAATGAACGAATCTTTAGTCGAATCGCAAGAAGCTTGCGCCATCCCTAGCTAACATCCCCCAAACATGGGACATCCCAAAATCTTCTCCCACGAAGTTTATAAGAATGAATCCATTGAACCCATAACGACTCTTTATGTGTCAAGATACTCCAAATATGTGTAGTCATGAGGGCCATGTTAAAATCCTCCAAACGTCGAATACCAAGACCACCTTCTTTCGTAGGCTTACAAACAGATTCCCAAGCAACCTTAGCCTTTCCCTTTTTCATTTCTCCTTGACACCAAAGGAAACCCCTCATAAGCTGCTCCAAGTCATGTATAATACGAGTAGGAAGAATAAAGACTGAAGCCCAATACAAATGCATCGATGATAAAACAGACCTCACCAACTGAAGCCTACCCGCAAGAGATAAGAACTTATTACGCCAATCATTCACACGACCTTCCAACTTTTCAACAAGCACCTTACAGTCCCTATAAAGAAGTCTCGAGGAAATAAGGGGAACCCCAAGATACCTGACAGGGAGAGAACCTTCTGCAAACGGCATAGACTGGAGAATAGCAGCTTTAATAGCATTAGGCACATTACAAAAGAAAGCTGTACTTTTAGGGATACTTGGGACAAGACCAAAAGTTCTTGAAATCCTCCAAAGCTCGCATAATGACATTAATGAATCCCGATGGCCTCTAGCGAACAAGAAGAGGTCATCCGCAAAACAAAGGTTAATAATTCTCGTTGTTCACACAAATGATGAAACCGAAAATCCACCGCATTAGAAACCTTTGTCGCAATATAAGAGTTAAAACTTCCATAACCGTAGTAAACAATAGGAGATAACGGTCACCTTGTCAAGACCCCGCTTACCTTTAAACCAACCATGAAGATCCCCATTAATACATATAGAATAAGATGTAGATGAGATACATACCATGATCCACCAACCATTTTGCGTGAAAACCAAACCCAATCGAATAGCTTTAAGAAAAGCCCAATCAACCGTATCATAAGTCTTCGAATATCAACCTTAAACGCACACCTAGGTGGACCTCTCCCTCTATGATAATTCCGCACAAGCTCTTGGGTAAGTAATATATTATCAGATATACGACGACCAGGAACAAAGTCAGATTGATTAATACTAACCAACTGACCAAGGCCTTCTTTAATACGATTAGCAAGGATTTTGCTAATGCACTTATACATGACATTACAACAAGAAATAGGCCTATAGTCATTAATCTTAGACGGGGTAGACACTTTAGGGATCAACGATATAATGGTATGATTAATCTCCTTAAGAAGCTTACCATTCATGAAAAAATCCCTAACAGCAGATATAACCTCAACACCATTAATATCCCATGCTTAAAGAAAGCACTGTAACCATCGGGACCAGGAGCTTTATCATCCCCCAAAGAAAATATAGCCTCCTTTATCTCCGCATCCGTGACATGACGAACCATAAAATTAGCCAATTGGTGTGAAAGAACATTAGAAAATATACCGTACTCATCAAATGGACTACAATTGCCTTCAATACCAAGAAACTGTTCATAATGAGCAACAAAAGCACCTGCAACCTGATGACCCTCATACAAGACATTGTTTGCATCTCTCACCAATTCAATTCGGTTACGGGCACATTTACTTTTAACAATATTATGAAAGTAAGCAAGATTAGAATCACCGCATGAAGCCATTGAACTTTAGATTTCGCTTTAAAACCGTTCTTCATCTAACGAGCCTCCTTATAAGCAAAAGATAGTGAGGATGTTCATCACGAGGTCCAATTAGACGGATCAAGATCAATAGCCTTTTGGACCTCATCTAACTCCTTCCGAATCCTAACTACCCGGTCATGCAGATTACCTTGATCGTGCAAAAGCTACTTAAAAGGAGATTTCAGCCCCTTTAAGCGTTGAACCACACGATACATAGCACAACCATGAACATTAAGATTCCATCCCGCAGAATCAGTATCAATAAACCCATCTTTATGAACCAAAAGTTAGAGAATTTGAACGGCTTAGGCTTAGGCCTAGTTACACGGGAATACGCAGAACACACGGAGAATGATCCAAATACGATAAGGTTGAAATATAGCAACGAACTCGAAACACGTCAAGAAATTTCGATTGCCCATCACCCTATCAATTTTCTTCAATGTACCAAATGAGCCTCTTGGTTTCGATTCCAAGTAAAGTGAAGACCAAGACAATTAAGATCTTCAACCTCCATTTTTCGAACACAATCTTTGAATTCACGCATAGCAATGTCGAGCATAACTACCACATGAATGATCCTCCAATCTAAGTGCCGCATTAAAATCACCCAACAAAACCCAAGGCCTACTACGATAAATCCAAAGATGGCAAACAAGGTTGGACCAAAGGGCACGCCGATGAACATAGTAATTATCTGCATACACAAAAGAACAGAAAAAAGTTTTGCTGTCCGTCCGAGTATTTACCTGAACATGCATAACCTGGTTAGTTTGAGACATAATCATAACATCAACAATATCATCATTCCAACCAAGAATAATACGGGACCCCTTATCACACAGACTACCATTTGACGTCCACTTCCACCGACGACAAACATTACGACATGTATCATACACCACCGATGCATCAACATGAGATTCCAAGATAGCACATACACTAAGATTATTATCATTTACCACCTGTTTAACCTCTTTTTGTTTAGGGGAATGGTTCAAACCCCTTATATTCCAAGAGGCGACACTAAACATCGGGGACATTCAGAACAGGAGTGCTTGCCCCCGATTTGTCAAACAAATTACCAGTTTCATCATAAACATTAACAACCTCATCATCATCCGCCAAACCATTAGTTGCATCAACATCATCATAAGTAGCCAAAGAACCAAACGGGTTAGATGTAGATATATTAGGAGCCAAAATTGGATTACTTACCGTAGTTGAAGCATGAGCAGGTTGACTACCCTTAGTAGACACATCAGTAGGGTCATTAGATGTAGATTTATTAGGTGAAACAATATTACCTACCTGATTAGGTAAAGGACCCGTACTAGTACTAGCAACGCCTTGAGGGGGTTTGCTAGTGGAAGGAGTGTTAACAGCTTTGGGCCTATACTGCATATTTTTACCAACTGGAACCCCGTTAAAAACCGTACCACTATTATTGTCCTTAGCATTCCTCTTAGCTTTACCCTTTTTCCCAACTAGTTGAAACCCATCATTCCTATCCTCCACAACCGGTTCAGTAACAACTTTCTTAGGACAAGAATCAACAGAGTGGCCAAATATTAAACAAACATCGCACCTAGGAGGTTTCCACTCATATTCGACCCTAATAGTTTCAGAAGAAAACCCAGGTTGATCCAAATATGGTACCCCAATAGTAATAGATTCCTTAAGGGGAACATGAGAGTCAATTTCAATTAAGCAACGGGCAAAACTACTCCTACCCCAAGATTCAACACACATAGAGCTAGTATAAGAATCAAGCATGATAGGCGTACCAATATGTGTTGCAATAATACTAATTCCATCTTCGTAAAATACCGTAACGGAACATCATGCGCTTTAACCCATACGGAATGCGGGTTAACTCCTCTTTCACAAACTAGTACTCATGGTCCACTTTTTAAGAATAATAGGACTATTCTTAATCATCCACGGACCTCCTTCAAGAACAACCTCCAAACCAACCCGAGAGTCAAACTTAAAGAAAAGAAGCCTTTGCATTCATCATATTCCGTTTTAAACCATACTTAGCCCGGTTGTTACGCAAAGTACTCAACCACAGGAAATGCAATACGCTTACCAATGAAGTATCCATACAAGGTGTTATCAAATTTAGAGCTAATATTTTGTACTACCTTCAGGGGAATGGACACATCAACACCATTAAACATATTATCAACTTTAAGCGCACGAAAGTTAGATTTACCTTTTGCAGGATTAGAAGGAGTACCTTGGGGGTGAACCTGTTTAGAGCCACTAGCAGCTCCAACATAAGTTGAAGGGTGTACTTCAGCCGATTGAACGATAGGGCACTCCTTAGTAGCATGCGTGACTACACTTTTAAGTTTACCAGCTTGGCTAGCCACACTAATCCCATCACCTTTAGGCAAACTACTCGTATCCTGATTAATAACTTGACTTCCCGTTATAGGTCTAGTATCAAACGTTGCCCCAGCTGCCCCATTCTCACTCGTGTCTTGATTACCCACCATAGTATCACTTTTAGCTGCTCCAAGAACCTCTCCAAGAGATGGGAAATCAGATTGAATAAACTGATTAGAAACATTACCCGTGTCACCCCAAAATAACGAATCATCACCAGGTAGTACTTTAGGATTAGCACTCGAGTCAACGTTAAACTCACGATAATTCATAGGAATACCATGTGACGATCGCCAGAAGATGAACCACCGAGGAGGTAACGTGTTACCTTCGTGGTTGCTAAATTAGTGTTACTGGCTTACGCGGTCGAGGCGCATTATAAGAATCAGCATCATTCCCTTTAAGCCTTTGCATACGAGCCTCCAAAGCTTCTACATCCACGTTAACATTACCTTTAACATTACCACTGATCCATATTTCATGCAATAACAGTAGCGTAACAAGAAGAAACCAAAAAACACTAAGCGAATCACAAAAAACCCTAAAAAATACGATTAACAAAAAATCCAGGAAAACCACGACAAACTTCCAAAAACGAGGGCCTTAGTACAACTAAGGCATGAATTAAAGCACCAATAAGCTAACCAAACTCAGTCATGATGAACACAAAAGATGATAGTTAGCGATTCCAAAGTAACGAAACCCTAAAAAAACGACAAGAACAAACCCTAAACACCTAGCGATCACAAAAACCAGTTAACAATCACGTAAAACAAAAGTGTAATCACATAATTGGAACAGATTCAAGCAATAGAAAGGAGTGTAGAGTTAAATTAATGTCGATCTTGAGAGGGGTAAGGGTTTCGGACTTTTTTCTCCAGAGCAATCGGTTTAGGGTTTTTCAACCACGGCTGGTTTAAACACCATTAGGAGGTAAAAACGATTCATGTGGAACCGGCTCCACACGCTTCTCCTTTAATGACTCACTAACCTGATCAGTAGACAACACATTTAACCTAACCGTAGATTGAGACACACTAATACCATCACCCTCGGGTAAATTGGGTTCCAAAACACTCGTACCAATACCAAATGGTCCAACATTAGCCGTCAAATCAGATTGTACGCTCGTATTACATGTTTTCTCAGTCCCAACAACAGGTACATTGGAAGGCATCTCATTCGAATGAGTGGAAACATTCACATCAACAATAGTGGTAGAATTAGTGTTTGGAAAAGATATGTCTAAAGTAATAGGAACAGTTGGCGCAACGTAGACATGCACACCCTCTTCTATCCCACTCGTCCAGTCCATTGTAGGGTCAGTAGGGTCAATCGACTCCCCTACAGTAGCAGCAAAAATTGATTCTGCTGCATGCGTATCACTTACCACCACTACAAAAAAGACTAAAAAGAGCGGTTAGAAAGCTTTAAAAAGATCGGTAGCCAACCACTCTAACTAAGGGTGATCTATTTGAGGGGGTAGCCATATAGATCGGTTTAGAACCGATCTTTTTGATACCTCAATCAGAACGGGCTAAATAAAGAAGCGATCTATTATGTGATTTGGGCGGGGTTGCCTTAGGAGCAGTTAGATCGGGTGTTCAACCGATCTATATGATAACTGTAATTTAAAAATCATATATAGCTCTAAAATTTGATTTTTCCAGAATTCAAAACAAAAGTGCATGCTTCTAAAATTTAAATCACACAAAAATGCAGGCTTTTTCCAGAATTGCATTCATTACAATGCACATTAGTATTCCCATACAGATAACTTAGTTAAAGATTCAACATTTAGGTTACAACCCAAAATAACTTCGGTTAGAATAACGAAAATTGCAACATAAATCAACACCCTATAAATACGATCTTAACAAAGTGCTACTAAGTACTAACTACTAGCCAAAAATCCAAGCTGCTGAGTTGCAAATATAAAGGTAGAGATCCACTCCCACCTCAAAATAAGAAAAGCAATCAAGGATGCAAAAGAGAAAAGCTCGATGACCTTTAAATCCATTCCTTATAGGGTTGTCGTTATTGTTGCTGTCGTTGTTACCTGCTCTCAACATAAACATAAACTAAATCATATACAAGGATAGTTTAACATAAAGTGGTGTTTCGACTAGCTTAATTATTATCCGAGGATGATTAGCTTAAGATGCCCTAGTTGATACGTTGAGTTTCTTACAAGTGGTAAACCATAATCACCCTCATACCATACTTTTATTGAATATGTTTCAAACTTAAAACATACATCGTTTTTAAGTATTTGCTATGATGTAAGCTTGTTAAAGAACTTCAGTAGTTACATTTTAAACGCAAATAAGCTTTAGAAGTAGAATCATTGTTAAAATATATAAAATACTATAACACTGAAAATACATGAATCATTTACTATAACACTGAAAATACTTGAATCATTTACTGTATACATTTTCTTTTTCAAAGATTGCTTAGATTGGGTAGTAACATACCTCATTAGTCGCGCCATAATGAAAACCACACATTGACGATGGCGTCTATCTCACTTATACTTAATGACTTCTCTTCACCCCAAGGGAGCTATATGCACTATAATAAATAATAAAAGATGTTATAGCATTTGCCATTTAGTATAAAAAAGAAAATACAAAGATATTAAACAAGTACTTACTATATTCGGAAAATCATCATGTTGATATTTTAGCACAAAGTCTAGCACCCACTTCATGACATAGAATCCACACTCCCAATTCTCCTCTTACAGATTTACAATAGGCAACTCCCAACTCAAATGACCAACAACCCTATAAAAAGAGAAAATAAGCAATTTCTATGTTAATGATTATAAAAATATAAGTGAACTTGAACTCAACTTAAAAATATTATTACCTTTCCACATGTTTAACAAGATAGTAGTCTTCCTTGGTTCTCTTTTCTTCCCACTTATAAGCATCTAATATGAATCCCCTTCCGTGCTTTGGGCAAATAATGAGAAGAACATGATGACCACTGTATATGTGCAAACAATTACCAAACATGATGACCACTGTATAAAGCAAGTAACTTTAAAATATATATATATATAAAGATAAAGATGGTACCATCTTACCTTTGTAGGTATGGTGCCACAGAAAAACTATAAACCGAAGTCTCACAATTCAATGCTTCTTTCAAGTAAATTACAATATTGATGTCCGTGTCCAAGTGTGTGTCTACCGTGATCATTTCCGGGTTCAAGAAACCAGTCTTGTTATTTTGATTTGGTGAGTTTGCCTTGAGAATATAAAGCGACCTAATTAAACATAAAAAACTTTGATCAAAAAGAGAAGCATAGAACATACCTAAATCAGACCATAAACAAAATATAACTAAGACCCAAACACCCCTTCACAGTGACGGAACTTGAGCTATTTTCTTGGGAGGGCCAGAATTATTATACCGTAAGATGTAGTAGCTTGTGTATGGAGAATGCATAAAATAATAAAATTACAAATAAACCCAATTACCTCTAAAATTCATCGATTTAAGTCAATAATCTGCTTAACTCTTGTTACAATAATTCTGCCTAAAACTATAATAAATGTGAAGAGATTGTATCATGCATTCTAAGTTTCTAACAAATAACTTATATTACTATGGAATATGGATTCTTTTAATATTACTATGGAATATTGGGTTGATTGGAAGGGTAAAATCTCAAGATCCCGAAAGATCTCTTTTTTGAAATAAACCATTTGCGGCATGGCACAATCCTCATGGGCCATCCAACGATAATATCCCTTCTTCACAGCGTCAGATCTTTCATCTATATCCTCTTTTAAAGAATGTAACTGTTTTCTGATGTCGGCTTTTTCCTTTTCAACTTTTGACAGCTTGACGGGTTCTTTTAATGTCTTTTTTCTTTTCTTGCTCCCCTATACACACATCAGTACATATGAATCATTTCCAAGTTTTATTTTGAAGCCTACAAAACTAATGCTTTAGGATTTACCTGAGTGATAGTAGGAACAATCACTAATGCTCCACATTCCATTGAAGGACCTTGTACATTTTTGGGTAAGGTACTCTTGGTGGCAGCTGAAGGTCCTTGTACATTTGTAGGGATCGTACTCTTGGCAGCAACACGTGTAGTAGGGGGTGTTTTGCATACCCTACAAAATTTTAATTTAAATACATAAGTAAAACTTACTGATATATACAACAGAATTGAGAAAAGTGTATACAAGTAATACTGAAAAGCGAGTGATGAGTGTGTAAAAACTCATCATTTTAGGTCAAATCTGAATTGCAAAACATCTAAAAACACTCCAAATGCATCAAAATACCGAAAATATCTCAAAATTGTGTTTTATATGTTTCGGATGCAAAATTATTGAAAACAAATGAAAACAAACAAAGTTTGCATATTTGGCGCTTCAGGTCCCCAACTTTCAAAAATGGCAAAACAAGTCCCTGGAATTTCAAAAATGGAAAATATTATTTATGACCCTTGTTTAATAAAGTTTGTCATTTATGGTCCTTGCAATAATTTTTGAAAATTACAGCTTTTGGTCCCTATGTTTGCCTTGGATCACAAAACAAGTCTCAAACCCAAATACCAAACCCACGACCCAATAATAATCAACCCAACCCAAATTTTTCCAAACCCAACCCGACCCACATCCTTTTCCCATTCCCTTTTTCCTCCCATTTTCTTTATCGCTTCCCGAAACCGACATAATATCTTTCTCCTTTCTCGAAACCCAAATCCCACCATCCCGTACACTCCATCATTTTGTTTCATTGTATGCATCTCAATTATCTCTAGCTTAGTCAAATTGAACATTGAAATCCATCATTTGTCTACCTTTTGTGTTCGCATCAAGAAAATATTGGCCAAACCAAGTCATTATCGACTTATTTTTGTCGTAATTAGCTCTTTCTTGACCACCAATCGCCTTTTGTGAATCTCCATTATCCTAACTCTCTGTTGTAGCTTGTCTTAGCTTTGAAGTCCACTTTTCACTCTCAAATAAGCTTAAACAGACCCCTCAGTGTCTCATGACTGCACATCAGCAACAACAGGTCCTATATTTGTTTTATCTCATTTAGCTTAATGATAGTGTAGCTTAGCTTATTTAGATACCTTAAGTGCTTATTAATTTAGCTAGGTTAGATCAGTTCATCCCCAGCTTGTAAGTGCTTATTGGTAAATTCTTAGTGCTTATTTGTCCAATTTAGCTTAAGGTTCCATAGTGTAGCTTAGTTAGCAAACTGCTTATTTTTCCCTAGTTCTATTACAGTAGCTTATTGTAGTTCTAGTTCATGTGATAGCCTAGTTCTCATCCTAAGTCCTAAACGCTTATCTACTTATTTGGTGCATATAAAAGTCGCTAAAGGGGTGTTTGTTTTGCTTTATTAGCCCATCGTTTGGAATAAGCGTCATAATCGCTTATTCTAAACTTTTCACATAAAAAGTTTTTACAAAATCTCCTTATTTTGATCTCACAAAGTAGTTGCAAAAGAGAAAATTGAAAAAAATATTTGCAAAAGTGTAGGAGCCAGATTCAACACAGGTCTCTCACCGTAAACCAAAGCCTCAACACACACCTCCAAACCAACGCGCCTTGGGACTTGTCTCGTTGGATTTTACACAAACAATTCATTTAAGCCTTAAAAACAGTTTTGCTTATAAGCCCTTTTCAGCTTATTTACTGCTTATCTTTCAAAGCAACCATCACTTTTTCAGTTGTTCCTGTGATCAGTCCCCTTTAAAGTAGTTTTCTGTGAAATTTTCAGATTTTTCTAAATTAATTTAGTATTTTTTATAATTTAATTAGATTAAATTAGTTTTTAATTCATAATAAATAATTTAAAAGTCAAAAAAATACCCGGTCTTTTTCTAAAATTATTTTTAGTCAAATAGAACGTAGGAAAATTGATTTCACACCCGTAGCCCTTAAATTGCAAAACTTTTACGTTTATGGTTCGGGTTGTTTCCCGGTTTTTACGTTTTTTAGTTTTTGCACCCTAGGACTTAGTGTAGCTTCGTTTTATCATTCCTTAGGCTTAGTGATAGTTTATTTTTAGTTTATTAGGGTTCCCTTTCCTTAATTACCTTCCCGTTAATTAATTTGTAGAAACGTAATTCAAATCTAACAAATCATCAAAACCAATTCAAGTTCAAATCACGAAACTCAACGAATCCTTCCATTCACACCTCGTTGGGACACGACCACGGAAATCACTTTTCCGGTATCACTTTATCACACCGTAAGATTTGCACGTTAACCCTTTTCCTAAAAGGTTGATTTGTCGGGTTTTACGGTTATTTTGATATACGTTGATATTGTGTTTTCACCACTCACTTTACACGAATCAAATTTTGGCGCCGCCGGGAGGTGTGTTGCGACAATATCGTGAAGTTTTGCGATTAGTGACTTGAAGAACCTTCCTCGTGAAGTTATTGTTTTATAAAATACAAAATACAAAAATATTTTCCTTTTCTTTGTATATATATGTAAAAGATTAAAAATACAAAAGATTTTCCTTGTTGTTTTAAATAATATAGAAGGCACAATCAATATAACATTCTCAATCGAGGTGTTATCATTATAAGTTCGAACAAAGATTTAAAACTTGCCTTTGTGTCGCTCGTGTTTTGGTTTACTTTTATCGGTTTAACAAACTGTGAGAGGGTATAAGGACGGTCGACATTAAATTGCGGTGAAAAGAGACGGGTTTTAATAAGCTTCACACGACCTAATAAAGTCTCTCCGCTCCTTTGTGCTTTTACTTATAGAAGTGATCATTTCACGTGGGATTATTGGTTTAAGTTCACCGTCGTTTTGCCTCGATATTGTTTTAATTGGATTCGTTATTATCTTTACTTTTCAAAAACAACAAAACCCAAAAGATTCTTCTTTCCCCATTTCATAATTCTCTTGTTTCCTCGAGTTACGCCTAGTGCATGCGCACTCGTTCTTCTAGATCATTGAGCCCTTTCGTGATCTAGTAGAAATTCCTAGAAGACGTTCTCATAGACGTCTTTGCCCGAATAGTCGAACCCGAGATTCGTACTATTCCAAACAACAATATGGCGACGAGCGAACTATGGCGAAATGCTCCGTGCACCCACCGAGGGTTATGGAGATGCCATCGTTTACCACCAATCAATTCGATCACTTTGAATTGAAGACGCATTTGATCCAACTTGTGTCACGAATCAATTCCACGGGTTTGATCGAGAAGACCCGTATGCACACATCCATTGGTTTAACAAGTTGACCTCAACTATCAATTACAAGGATGTGCCACAAAAAGTGATCAAGCGATGCTATTTCCGCTCACTGAGGGGCACCGGATTTGGCCGAAAGAACCCCCGATCCATCGAAACTTGGGAGGATCTTGTTCAAAAGTTTGTCAATTATTTCTTTCCTCCATCAAAGACAACTAATCTTAAAATGAAATTTTCGGATTTCGTCAAAATTTCGATGAAAACTTTGAGAGGCATGGGAGAGATTCAAAGATCTCCTCGGAAATGCCCCCATCATGAATTCACGGAGCTTCAACAAGTTAATATCTTTTATAATGGGTTGAGCGGTTTGAGCGGTAACGATCAAGATTCTTTAAACGCAGCCCGCAGTGGCAATATCTTGAATCGTAGCCTAAAGATGTGATTGAGATTTGCGAAATAAAATCAAAAGTTCCTATTTCTCAACAAAGTCAATATTCCAAACACTCGCTTCTTCATCCGGTAACTCTTCCGAGTTAGCCGCTCCGTTAACCGCTCTAACGGACGCCATCCGTGTATGATGAAAGAGGTAAAGGAAATCAAAAGTGAAATTCATAAGCCGTAACCAATCAAAGCCGTGAACAAGGTGTGTGAAACTTGTAGTGGTCCACACGCGATTATGATTGTCAAGCAACCGATGCTTCCTTTTACCAAGCTCCCGTAGCTTCGAAACCACAATCAATACCGACCACAAGGCGATCCTCAATACCGTGCACCTAGCGGTATGACACCACCGGTTTTCCTCCTGTGCAAAACCATGGCAATCGAATCGTTTGTTCCAAATCAAGGACAAAACTTCAATAACTCTCAAAATTTCAATCGAATCGAAACAATTTCAACCAACCATATCAAGCTCCAATCGGAAAGTTATCAACAACCTTCTCAAGCTCCCTACCAAATGACTTCATGAAAATTCTTGAGTCAAGCATACGTTCAATGCAAACTCGGATCAATAACATGAGAGTTGAGCTAAAAAGGAAATTGATACCACAATGTCTCGGCAGACAAATGAGTTGAAGAATATGATGAGCGGTTTCATGAACATGAATATGAACAAAGCTTCGTCATCTTTCGGAGGACTCCCAAGCAACAGTTCCTAATCCAAATGCCGAGTTGAAATCCGTCACCACTCGTAGTGGTAAGACGACAATGGACCTTCGACTCCAATGCCTCCTCCACCGGAGCAATGAGTAAAGTTACCAAGGATACAACGGACAAGGTGCATTTCTCAAGCCCACGGCATCAAGACACGTCCCACCTTCGGTAGTCAAGCTTTAAGTCCGGAACCCAAGTTCGAAGACAAATTCGAGCGAAATGACCTCCGTCCGGCTAAAAGTCTAGTCGACTTCCTTACCCATCAAGATTGCATGATGAGAAGCTCAAAGACAAAACCAAAGAGCAAATGGAAAAACTTTTCCAAATTTTCAATGAACGCACTTTGATATAAGCTTCGTTGATGCTCTCGTTCTAATGCCCAAATTTGCATCCACGCTTAAAGGCTTCGAGCAACAAAGATAAGTTATCCGAGATGGCTAAAACCCTCTCAATGAGCAATGCTCGCGGTCCTTCTCAAGAAGCTTCCCAAAAGCTTGAAGACCCCGCAGTTTTAATCCGTGTGATTTCTTGGGATGGTTCAATGCTCGCCTGGCCGATCTTGGCGCAAGCATTAACCTCATGCCACTCTCGTTATGGAAGAAATTGTCTCTTCCTAAACTTACATCCACTTGTATGACACTCGAGCTAGCGGACCGTACCCAAACTCGTCCACTGGGATAGCCGAGGATGTCGTGGTAAAAGTAGGAAAGTTTCACTTTCCCACCGACTTTGTTGTAGTAGACTTTGATGCGGATCCTAGAGTTCCCTCATCTTGGGAGAGCTTTCTTGAGAACGAGCCATGCTCTAATCGATGTATTCTTTGAAGAGTTGACCATACGGGTTGACAACGAAGAACTCACGTTTAATATCAACCGAACTCCAAACCTCTATACAAACATAGTGTTGCCACAATTGATCAAAAATCTGAAAGAATCAATGCAACACTCTCAAATTTCATGTTAAGAGGAGTCACCAAAACATCTTGAGCTAAAAGCTTTAAAATCACCGGTTCAAACAAATGGTTTGAAAATTGTACCAAGGAAGTCAAGAGTGTTCTTGATGATGATGATCTAGAATCGAAGACTTTATAGGAAGTGGTGGAAATTGCTAGCTCTAAGAGCACACCACTTGTCCCACCTCCGAATCGGTTTATCGTATTGAGTTTGTTAACTCTGTGAATGAAACCAAACTCTCTTCAGTTTCATCTGGATTGGATGATGATGTTTGTGATCCAATGGGAGACATTCTTCCCATTGAAGAATTACTCAAAAATGATCCATCATCTCCTAATCTTATTATTTCCGACTCTTCCATCCCTTCTCTCACTCCGGATGAGGAAGATCACAACTTTTGGAATGAAGTCGATGCCTTTCTTAGTGATGAGTCGATTCCAACAGGAATTGATAATACTTACTTTGATTCGGAGGGAGACATCCTTTTTCCGAAAATCTGTTGATTGAAGAACTGTTTCCAACCCTCCCTACCGGAATTACGACAATCACCACACAAACTTCAAGACTAAGCTTAAAATGTCAAAATGGTGATTTGCTTTTCTTGATGAAGAATGGACTTGCATTCTCATGCACATCTTTATTCCATTCTTCACAGATGGTGTGGTTGCTCTTTCCTTTTCTCTTTCGGAATGAGGACACCATCTTTGACCCCGTATCATCCTTTATAGTTTCTACTATTAACAATACCGCGGTTGTATCTCGTCGGTGTGGAACTTTCGGTGTTCATATGTTTATTAACACCGTGAACGAAAGTCCGATCGAGATTGGTCTTCCATGTTGCTTCCCAAGAACAAATGAATACTGGTCGAGTCAAGCTAGCGACTCGGGAATCAAAACAAGAGCACACTATATGGGTTTTCACCGTATTTCGACTTCTTTCTACTTTCTACCACCCTAGTGTGGGGAGTTGCCCATTGTTGTATATAAAGTTTTCTTTAAAAAAAAAAAAAAAAAATCAAATTTTCAAATAATGGCCGTAGTATTTCCTTTTACGTTTCTCGGTTCAAGAATAACAGTAGTACTTTGAATATTGAGGGCAATATTCATTTCTAGTGTGGGGAATTCTCACGAATTTTATCATATGTATTACCACCCAATTCCCCATTTTTGGCCAAATTTTTTTTTATGGTTATCGATCCGCCATGTCTAATAAACAAAAGGATTGGCTAATCCAGAGCAAACGGCTCTTGGTAAAGATATCTCAAATCCGTTGACGACTTGCAATTTGCCTAAAATTGTATGGTGTTCACTCACCATATCTTTAATTAGTGAAGAGTTGGCTAGCCCGCAAGTTTATGGCTTGTGGTAAAGGCGGTTGGAAAACCATAATTGGTAATCGACTCACCAAAGATATTTTATCTAAGAGTTGGCTAGTCCGAAGCAAGCGGCTTCGGTAAAGACAAATCAAAACCGTTGAAAGCTAGTGATTTGCTCAAAATCATATGGTTATCGATGTACCATAGTTCTTACTTGAATCGAAACATTTGGCTACTCCAAGTAATGGCTTTTGGTAAAGAGATTCAAATCAATTAAGTGTTCTTAAAAGATTGCTAGGGACTAGCAATGGTTTAGTGTGGGGATTGATGAGTGTGTAAAAACTCATCATTTTAGGTCAAATCTGAACTGCAAAACATCTAAAAACACTCCGACATGCATCAAAATACTGAAAATATCTCAAAATTGTGTTTTATATGTTTCAGATGCAAAATTATTGAAAACAAATGAAAAACAAACAAAGTTTGCATATTTGGCAGTTTCAGTCCCCCAACTTTCAAAAATGGCAAAACAAGTCCCCGGGAATTTCAAAAAAATGGAAAATATTATTTATGACCCTTGGTTAATAAAGTTTGTCATTTATGGTCCTTGCAATAATTTTTGGAAAATTACAGTTTTGGTCCCTATGTTTGCCTTGGATCACAAAACAAGTCTCAAACCCAAATACCAAACCCCACGACCCAATAATAATCAACCCAACCCAGCTTTTTCCAAACCCAACCCGACCCACATCCTTTTCCCCATTCCCCTTTTTCCCTCCCATTTTCTTTATCTGCTTCCCAGAAACCAGTTACAATATCTTTCTCCTTTCTCTGAAACCCAAATCCCACCATCCCAGACACTCCATCATTTTGTTTCAGTTGTATGCATCTCAATTATCTCTAGCTTAGTCAAATTGAACATTGAAATCCATCATTTGTCTACCTTTTTGTGTTCTGCATCAGTAAAATATTGGCCAAACCAAGCTGTTATCAGCTTATTTTTAAGCTGTAATTAGCTCTTTCTTGACCACCAATCAGCTTTTTGTGAATCTCCATTATCCTAACTCTACTGTTGTAGCTTGTCTTAGCTTTGGAAGTCCACTTTTCAGCTCTCAAATAAGCTTAAAACAGACCCCTCCAGGCTGTCTCGCAGCCTGCACATCAGCAACAACAGGTCCTATATTTGTTTTATCTCATTTAGCTTAATGATAGTGTAGCTTAGCTTATTTAGATACCTTAAGTGCTTATTAATTTAGCTAGGTTAGATCAGTTCATCCCCAGCTTGTAAGTGCTTATTGGTAAATTCTTAGTGCTTATTTGTCCAATTTAGCTTAAGGTTCCATAGTGTAGCTTAGTTAGCAAACTGCTTATTTTTCCCTAGTTCTGTTACAGTAGCTTATTGTAGTTCTAGTTCATGTGATAGCCTAGTTCTCATCCTAAGTCCTAAACTGCTTATCTACTTATTTGGTGCATATAAAAGCTGCTAAAGGGTGTTTGTTTTGCTTTATTAGCCCATTTGTTTGGAATAAGCGGTCATAATCGCTTATTCTAAACTTTTCACGCAAAAAGTTTTTACAAAATCTCCTTATTTTGATCTCACAAAGTAGTTGCAAAAGAAAATTGAAAAAAAATATTTGCAAAAGTGTAGGAGCCAGATTGAACACGGGTCTCTCACTCGTAAACCAAAGCCTCAACACACACCCTCCAAACCAACGCGCCTTGGGACTTGTCTCGTTGGATTTTACACAAACAATTCATTTAAGCCTTAAAAGCAGTTTTGCTTATAAGCCCTTTTCGATTTATTTATCGCTTATCTTTCAAAGCAACCATCACTTTTTCGCTTGTTCCTGTGATCACCCCTTTAAAGTAGTTTTCGTGAAATTTTGATTTTTCTAAATTAATTTAGTATTTTTATAATTTAATTAGATTAAATTAGTTTAATTCATAATAAATAATTTAAAAGTCAAAAAATACCGGTTTTTTCTAAAATTATTTTTAGTCAAATAGAACGTAGGAAAATTGATTTCATACCGAGCCCTTAAATTGCAAAACTTTTACGTTTATGGTTCGGGTTGTTTCCGGTTTTACGTTTTTAGTTTTTGCACCCTGGGACTTAGTGTAGCTTCGTTTTATCATTCCTTAGGCTTAGTGATAGTTTATTTTTAGTTTATTAGGGTTCCCGTTCCTTAATTACCTTCCCGTTAATTAATTTGTAGAAACGTAATTCAAATCAAACAAATCATCAAAATCAATTCAAGTTCAAATCACGAAACTCAACGAATCCTTCCATTCACACCTCGTTGGGACACGACCCGGGAAATCACTTTTCCGGTATCACTTTTATCACACCCGTAAGATTTGGCACGTTAACCCTTTTCCTAAAAGGTTGATTTGTCGGGTTTTACGGTTATTTTGATATACGTTGATATTGTGTTTTTCACCACTCACTTTACACGAATCAGCGAGCAATGGCACCAATTGGCCATTGAATAAAGGCCCCGGCTGTGCCTCCTAAATTAGGAATCTCTTCATCCGGCACAGGAAGCTTCAAATCTTCTTGTCGATTAAGTACTTTGAGAACCAAGACCCTCATGTAACCCTTTCGTAACCTTTTTCCATGTATCAATCCGTCCCCAACCAGATATAGCGTCGCGTGTGCGCACAAGATCTTCTGCCCAGTCAAAATGGATTCAGGACTGAACAAAGCGCATACGGTGGGTTCCTACAAACCACGTTAAGTATGTGTTATATTAGGTGTATGTATATAAAGTATGCTACGTGTCAGTTGTCTACTAAATATAACAGATATACATTCACCTTTATGCAATCTATCTTGATGTTGCTTGTTGTCGAGCCAACACTACTCGTTCCACAGACCTTGTCCTTCCTAATTTCTTCTAGCATTTTCTCCTTTAATTGATCCCAAATTTTACCATTCATCAACTTTTCTTGCAAATTTTCTATCAACTCTTCAAACTCTTGTGATTCTTTGTAGGTCCTTTTTTTCCTCACATATCCTTTTAAGCCTATTTTATATCCAACAATAGAGCTAACGCCCCTAGTGCAACCCCCATGCTCGGGTCCGCATACAATGATCAAAGGATCTGCTCCAGGTTGAGATTCAATCGTCCCTTGAGACAACTGCTCGCTCGCTTCTACCTGATAATTAATGCAAGTAGTAAGTAAATGAATACAACTTAATCATAAACCCCTATGAAAATGAGAAATTATAACACTATTATTGCAAAACATGTAATATAAGTATCAATTTTTTTTATAGCTTAGCTGTCTCTTGAGTCGCAACTAAGTTTCCATCTTTATCAGGACGTCTCCTACCCAAACAAAAACTACTCCCAAGACCTGATATCTTGTGAAGATCTGTAGCTCTTTTCGGGTCATTCCTTTCCTCTTCCCACTGCTCCTCAAAACCAGCAAACCCTTTTCCTCCTACCCGAGGTCGATTTGTTTGTTTACTTGCTCGTGCTCTCGCTTCTTCGCGCTTTCTCTACACATGGGAGTCACTAACAAATTAGAACATTTTCAATGTAAGTTAATAATATATTATAATAGTACAGGAAGAAGTGAAACGAACCAGTTTCTCATCATTATAATGTTCAATGCGACAGAACTCTTGCCATATTTTAGGGTCGAGGAATGTATATGTACCACGAGGAAAAATATTCTTAACCGTGTACTTAGCCCTTAATGTGTTCTTGAACGCCCTCTACTTTTGGCCACACGACTTAAGCGTAATAGTTTTAATTGTATCATAGTCTTCAAGTCTCATTTTTCCCTATTTAAGTTGACATGAACCTTGTTAAAGGTGAATATGTATATTACTCAAAAGAAAATATAGCTAAGAGTCATAGATAGTATACCTTGATATCCATCCATAACATCTCTTTTTCGTTGTGCTCTATTTTGTCCCATTTCCTATAGAGGATAGATATATTCTTCCTAACAGCATTTCCACAGTACTTTTAAAATATACGTCGGTGTTTACCTATAGCTACGCCAAGGTTATTGAACCTTACAGATTCACCTACGGGAAGATCTTCTACTTTATTTATCCCTCTGTTTTTTCGTGGTCTTTCCATAAGTTAATGAGCTGTCAAGATTAAACACCAACACATATATGACGATTAGTTCTACATCTGCTAGCATACACAACATTATCAATTTACTTTTTTCTTCTTCGAAATCGCCAGAACTGTTTGAGATCACGGTGACAGAAAACTACAAACAACAGAAAGATTTAAATGTGCCTTTTTATTTTTGGTATATGGCATTATACCTATGATCGCATTCATTTAACAAGTCTTGAATTAAAAAAATGCCAATTTTCACCGACGACACTAATGGTCAATTGAATCATATATAGTTATATACAAATGATCTGTTCACTACCAAACAAACAAATATTCCAAATTTCATACAATTAACGTATATGTTACCAATACAATCTTAGTTTACAAAAAAAATGCCTAAACAACAAAAATTTGGGTACTTTACTGTCATAAACATATGTATACACAACATTAGCCCAAGCACTTGCAGCCATGAATACACACCTTTATCATACACACCGAAAACTTGAGACGCGGATTTGTATATAGTCATACCGCATTCGGGTTTTTTTAATTAAGCCACTTATTATATATACTAAAAGAGTCAAAAACACAAAATGAATAGAAAGGACAGAAGATAGCCTTTAAGTTGTAAAGCTACATGTTGTCAATTAAAAAAAACTAGGACAAACCTTTAGAAAATGCAAGTCCAACTGGTCAGGTGCAACAGCTAACACAACAAATGGGACTAGCTCCTTTCTTCATATACTAAAGAAGCTTAATTTCGTACTCAGAACACAGACAATTTTTTACACTACATATTTTTTTACAGACAATAGAACTTGTTACACTCCCTTTGTCACTAGAAAACCATCATACATCCACTTTTGTACCGCAACTTTACGACAATATGGTCTTTACAACAAGAATTAACAAACCATCACTGAAACTTGTACTTTATTGGCTCATTAACAAACCGTCACACAAACATATAATAGGCTAAAAAATATAAATGATTACATGTATAAATTAGACAACCAAATATTTCATGTCAATTGGGCATTTTCCCCAAATTAGGCAAACAGTGCACATTTCAAACTTAACCAAACAATTTATCAACAAAACAATCGAGATAAAACATCAATTTCACATAGATTTTGAGATATTAATTAACAACTTAAGGCTTTGATTGTGAAATTTACCTTGTTGAATCAGCTATGGTGAAATTTTAGGGAAATTATTAGGGCTAGTTTGGTGAGATTGGGGAGGCGCTGCTATGAAAATATGTATCCCGCTAAAATTATTTTGGTGATTTTTGGGATTTTTGGGAAATAGATAGTTTATTTAATTAATCTACCCGTTCGAGTCATTGGGTTACCGGTTCGACCTTCGGGTCAACCTAATTTTTGAAACCCGATCAGGTTTGGTTTTATCATTTTTTATAGAAAATCGTGTTGACCCGGTGGTCGAACCGGTTCAACTGGGATTGGACATGGTTGAAAAAAATAGTTTTTTTAATAGAAAACTGGGTTGACCGGCGGTTGAACCGGTGACTCGACCGGATCGATTAAAAACACGTTTTTCAAAACATTGGTCGAAGTAAATGCACCAATATGTGTAAATCACATCAAATTAACAAAATGAATATAATTATCCTTGCGACAAAAGATTTATAACACTTCAAACCGAACAAATCAAATAACTAATACCAAATGACCAAATAAAGTCGCATATATCTTCGGCTTTTGTTGAAGTTTGCATGTTGTTCCTGCAAAATTAAAAGAAAATAATGTTCGTAAATAAATTATTTGAATATTTAATAAATTATTAAATAAATGTTACGAATAATGTTTCGTTACCTATGGGATGTGTGAAGTTTGTCAATCCTCAGCCTCGTACCCTTCTTGGTGGTCGGATCTAAGGTAAGTGGTATCATCTAAAACTTCATCGAAAGATTGAATGCCAATAGAGAATGGAGGTAGCTCGTCAAACTGATTATACTCGTCCTCGTCCACAACATTCTCAACACCAACTATACGTCGTTTTCCATGCATGACAATGTTCCATCTCATATCACTTGAGTACTCAACATAGAATATTTGGGTAGCTTGTTTGGCTAGAATAAATGGATCAGACGAATAGCAATTTGTAGAAAGATTGACACATGTGATACCATCCTTGTCAACTTTAACACCTCTTAAGTTATCGACCCATCTACATTTGAAGAGAGGTACAAAGAACGTATTGTAATCCAATTCCCAAATTTCTTCAATGACACCATAATATGACTCTTTTGCGACCGACAATCTTGAATTATTTGTTGTTGTTGCAACTAACGTCACTCCACTATTTTGAACGGTACTCTTTTCATCTTGTTCTTTGGTGTAAAACGTATATCCATTAATTTCGTATCCTTGATAATGGAAAACAAGTAGTGGACGGTACGCCAATTGCATTACCGACTTGACATCGGGTATCTCGTCTTTACGGTATCTCTCAACCAGTTTGAAAATGTTCGTTTGTGCTCCGTTTCTAACCATTGTAGGCCTTGACGACTATTATTACTTTATAAAAATGACATGTGCTCGTGTATATATGGTGCGATAGATGTCATGTTCTACAAAACTGTAAAGTGTGCTTAATCCAAATCATGGTTGTTCGGTGTGACATCATTGCGACCAATTGTCCCTTTCCCTTCAAGTCTACCCTCGTGTCGAGATTCAGGAACGCCTATATCTGGTATGCCATCGATATAACTTGTACAAAAACTAACAACCTCCTCCGAAACATAACCTTCAATAATACTTCCTTCCGGCCGAGATCGGTTTCTTACATACCCTTTTAAGAAACCCATATATATCTCAAATGGATACATGTAACGTAGAAATCACGGGACCACAAGCCTTTATTTCTCTAGCCCAAGTGTTCTTTACATAATTCTCCACAATCGGAAAAGCAAGCCGTTTCCCAATAAAGTACCCATATAATGTGTTAACAAACCTCGCTGAAACATCTTCAATTTCTTTCATAGGTATTGTAACATGAGCACCCTCCACACGCTCCTCATTCGCAATTCACATATATTCTTTGATTTGAGCGTATTCTTCGTTTTAAACATTGAAGCATATGATAATTTAGAGGTGTATTGGAACCAACATCGAAGAAGTCTTACCATTAGCATTAGATTGTTTGGGAAGAGTAGCACTTGCTTGCTGATTTGCATTAGAAACTTGTGTCTCATTAAGTTCATTCTCATGCCGTGCATCACAAGAAGCTTGGCCAGCATCATTCTTTGTACTCTTCACATTACCCAAAGCCTCGACATTACCAGCAACATTCACCACATTCTGATCCATAGACAAGACATCGGTCTGAGCAGCAAACTTAACACCCCTTACAGGTTTTAAGACTCTACCATCCCTACCCACAATCGTTCCATCAATATTCTTCAATTTAGCAGCCAAATCACTAGCCTTAAAACCCTCATTACTAAAATACCTTGAATCCAGCAACCCACTAATAAGTCGACTAAAGGGATATAATTCGAGATTAATCCACGATAGTAGAAGTGTTAGAAGGTATAAGATTAAGGAAATCAAAGAGGAACGATTAGATGAGAATTAAAAGATGAATCGCCATTTCTCTCGAGCAAAGCGTAAGTTTTCTTTTTTTTTTTTTTTTTTTTTTTTTCATGTTCTACAAAGCGTAAAGTGTGCTTAATCCAAATCATGGTTGTTCGATTGTGACATCATTGCGACCAATTGTCCTTTCCTTCAAGTCTACCCTCGTGTAGAGATTCAGGAACGCCTATATCCGGTATGCCATCGATATAACTTGTACAAAAACTAACAACCTCCTCGAAACATAACCTTCAATAATACTTCCTTCGGTAGAGATCGGTTTCTTACATACCCTTTTAAGAAACCCATATATATCTCAAATGGATACATGTAACGTAAAACACGGGACCACAAGCCTTTATATGAGATACGAGATGAACCATGGCGTCAAAAAGGAAGGTGGAAAGTACATCTCTAGTTGGCAAAGAGTAAGAATAATATCACGTTGCCTTTCATCCAACTTTTGAGGGTCAATAACTTTCGAATGAATCATGTTAAAAAACAAGCAGAGCTTTGTGATTGTGTGTCGGACTCTGGTTGGCAATATTCCACCAATTGCGATTGGAATCATTTATGTTATTTAAACATGGCAATCATAGGACTTCATACCAATCAACTTTAGGTCTTTCATTGACACCAACTTCTTAATGTTAGCAGAGTAACCGGATGGAACTTTAACATCATGCAAACATTGACAAAATTTAATTTTTTCAGCCTTTGACAAGGTATAACAGGCGGCCGACAAATACGTTCTTTTATTACCAATCTCTTGTGGAGCAAGCTCATCTCTAATCCCCATTTCTACCATGTCCTTTCGAACATTAACCCCATAATTTGTTTTTCCTTTGATGTTTAACAATAAGCCAATCAAACTTTCACAAACATTTTTAACATCAAGACAATGTCGAACTTGTAAATGCTTCCAATATGGTAACTTCCAAAATATAGACTTTTGCTTCCAAATATTTTTGTTATTTGGAGGAGCTTTATCCTTTTTTCCAAAAACAATTTTTATATCCTTAACACGAGAGAGTGTATCAAGTCCATTCAATACTCCCACCATCCTTCTACGCTCTACTTTACCATCGAACAATTTCTTTTTTTTACGGTACAGGTGTAATTCTGGAAGTGATCTTCGATGTCCCATATACACAGTTTTCTTACAGTTAGTCAACCACCGCGAGTGGGTGTCTTTTTCACAAACACGACACGCATTTTCCCTTTTCGTTCCATATCCTGACAAGTTACCGTACACCGTAAAATCACTTATGGTGCAAAAAATCATGGCATATAATCTGAAACTCTCTTTCTTGTACGCATTATACACTTTGACACCTTTAGACCAAAGTTTTTCCATGTCATCGATTAACGGCTCCAAATACACATCAATATCGTTTTCAGGTTGTTTTGGACCCTGAATTAACAATGACATCATGATGTATTTACGTTTCATGCATAACCAAGGTGGAAGATTGTATATGCATAAAAGAACCGCCAAGTCTTTGTGGCATCGCTCATGTTTCCAAATGGATTAATTCCATCTGAACTAAGCCCAAACCGTATATTCCTAATCTCAGCTCCAAATTCTTCATAAAGACTATCGATATTTTTCCATTGAGGAGAATCAGCCACATGTCTCATTTTCTCGTCGATTTTGCGATCTTCAGCATGCCACCTCAACAAATTTTCATTCTTAGGGTTTGAAAATAATTGCTTAAGTCTTGGTTTGATAGGTAAATACCACAATACTTTAGCAGCGGGGCCATTCTTTGTCACGTCATCATCAAATTCTGTTAGATTTGTATCTTTATACCTTGAAACCTTACATACAGGACATTTTTGTAATTCTTTATACCCCTTTCTATACAATATGCAATCTCTTGGACACGCATCTATTCTTGTGACTTCCAATCCCAATGGACACATCAATTTTTTGGCTTGATACGTAGAAGTGGGCAACTCATTGTGTTTAGGTAACATTTTATTTAACAACTCTAATATTTTATTGAAACATACATCACTCACACCATATTTCGCTTTTAAGGTCAACAAATGCAACACTATTTGAAAGTTTGGTAAAATTCGTACAACCCGTATACAATGGTTTTTCTGATTCGATAAACAGTTGTTGTAATTTCTCCATATCGATTTCAGTATTATGCTCCGCATCATGTAACATGTCATTGATATTTTGATTACTACTACCACAAATATCATCACCGCTATCATCGTTATTATTGGCATTACTTTCCGAAACAACATTGTTACAATTATGTTGTGCTTCACCATTACAATCCCACCACATGTAGTTATCAGTAAACCCATTTCTGAACAAATGGTATCTAATCTTCTCAATATCATCATGATAAACAAAATTTTGACAGTCTTTACACGGACATGAAACACGAGCTTCTCCTGTCTTTGCTCGATAATCCTCAGCAACTTTAATAAACTCAGACAATCCTTTAATGTATTCGAGGCTACAACGTTCTGTATCGTACATCCATTCCCTATGATCCATCTGAAATATACAAATTCATATTTTTAATAAGATGCATGCATGATGTAGTAGCATATAAAACTAGTTTCAAGCCGTCAATCCTAACCCACTTTTTAAATATTTAGTCTCATATGTCAATTCGTATTATAAGTCGAGTATTATTGAAGAACAATCGGCAGCATTTCCCCTTAGCTCCTCAAGTATGCGCATAAAACACAAACTCATAGGAGTAGGGGAAATGATGTCGATTTTTCTCAAATAATGCTCAATCTCATAATACGTAATCACATCCTAAATGAGATAAAATATTTAAAAAACAGTCCCAAATGAGGACTATCCGAAACTAACATCTATTAGGTTAATTTCAGACGGGTATTAAACTAATGGGATATGAATCTAAGTGAATCTATACTAAATGCTTAAATGCTACCATAAAATATGTTGTTAATATGTGGTTAGCCTAGAAGTTTAGTTAAGTACCTTACATCAACGAGTCGATATTAGCTAGGTATCAACGTGACTCATAGAAAATTCTTCAAAGAAGCCTATATATAAACAAACCATCAAAATTAACAAACAAAGCTTCAAATAAACACAAATTTACTCATAAATTAATTTTTGAGTATTTATTGTGGGTTTTGAGTTGTGTTGATGAAAATTGAGACCAAACTTTGTATACCCTGTCTGCTGACAGGGAGCCGTTAGTAGAAGCCATAAATAGATCGGTTATTTAGAAAAAACCGATCTATTTAAAAGTAGTCGTGATGGTTATCTGGGAGAATGTGTCTTGTAAATAGACCAGTTGATATATAAAGTCTGATCTATTTATATTTAAACTTAGTTAGAACGGGTTTTATCTTAATAACCGATCTATTTGTCGACTCCCCCCCTCTTTTCACTTAGTTAGATCAGGTTTTAAGAAAACCACTCTATTTAAGGTGTTCTATATAAGCTTTTATGTAGTAGTGTACCTTCTCATTAACAGAACTCATATTTGGGTTACGCACAACCCTCGCTGCTCTCCTAGGCTGGGAAACACCGGCGTTTCCTTCCCTATGCTTCAAACTTGACGCAACTAAACGAAGGAGTTCAGCAGTCTTCTCTCTCTTACTTGACAAAATTGAACCAGAAAAACCACAAAGAATAGTAACGTCTTTACTTCAAAAAAAGACCAATTAAAACCCTAGTTAGAAAACTAGCGTTTAGTAGACATTAATGAGCAGCAATTACACCATAATAATGTTTCTTTCAATGATTGCAAAGATAGGAACTAAAAGCCTTGAGAACTGACTATTCATGTGATAGACTCAATTAGATTTCAATGAAGAAATGTTAACTGATTATCAAAGGAGATTAAAACTAGAAATCCAAGATGTTAGAAATGGAAATGGTAGTTGATTAATCAAGAAACTGTTAAAGTTTGTTACAATGAAAGAGAGGGAAAGGAAATTGGTTTATTACAAGATTGATTCTAACTGAATCTACCAGATGACTACTTATACACAAATTGTGAAATTGATTAACTAACTTTGGGCGCTAAAGTTAGTTATTTGAAATCAAGACCAATCAAAAGCTGGCACGTGTCCACTTTGAGTTGAAGCTCTTTTGGTACATATCAACTCCATCCTCCTTAGAAAATTTCTTGTCTCAAGAAATAGCTGGTGCATCGAAGTCAGGAAACATTTGGATCAAATCTGCATACACCTCCCAAGTAGCTTCTTCCACACTTCTGTTAGACCACTGTACTAGAACATACATCACAGGCTTATTGTTAAGTTTTCCTAGCCTTCTCTCCAAAATTGCTTGAGGCCTGAAAGACAATAGCCCATCTTCTCTCAACTGTGGCAGACTTCCCATCTGATGGTTATTGCCACTACACTTTTTGAGTTGTGAAATGTGAAAACATGATGAATTAAGCTATGACCAGGCAATGTGAGCTTGTAAGCAACCTTCCCAATTGTTTCCTCCACCTTGAAAGGACCATGGTATTTAGCTGAGATCTTATGTTGTTGTCCTTCTCTAACTGTGACCTGTCTATGAGGTTGAAGTTTAAGATACACCCAATCACCCACCTGAAATTCTCTATCAGTTCTGCCTTTGTTAGCCTGATTTTGCATCCTATCTTGGGCCCTTTTGAGATGAAACTTCAACATCTGTATAGTTTGCTCCCTAGCTTCCAATGTTCTGTCCACCTTCTCTACCCTGCTATCTCCTGGTACATAGGGAATATGGACTGGTGGAGTTTGCCCATACATGACTTCATAAGGAGTTGTTTGTATGGCAGTGTGAAAATTAGTATTATACCAAAACTCTGCCAAAGGTAACCACTGCAGCCATTCCTTTGGCTTCTCTCCACACATGCACCTCAAGTAACATCCTAAACTTCTATTAAAAACTTCAGTCTGTCCATCTGTTTAAGGGTGATAAGCTATTGACAACTTCGGTTTTACTTTTAATGTCCCAAACAAAGCTTTCCAAAAATTACTTACAAACACTTTATCTCTATCACTGATAATTGATTCTGGTAACCCATGTAATTTGTACACTCCATCCAAGAAAGTTTGAGCCACTTGACTAGCAGTGAAAGGGTGAGATAAAGCCATAAAATGAGCATACTTGCTGAGCTTATCCACTACTACCATAATAACAGTTTTGCCATGTGATTTGGGAAGTTTTTCAATGAAATCCATGCTAATCTCAGTCCATACCTTGTCAGGGATAGGTAATGGTAGCAATAATCCTGGATAAGCACTAAGATCAGGTTTCTATTCTTGACAAATGTCACAATCCCTCACAAATTGCTTCACCATTCTTTTCATTCCTTCCAATAATAAAGAGAGCTGATCTTCTTGGTAGTAACTTGGACCCCTGAATGTCCTCCAATGGCTTCAGTATGGAAGTGTGTTATGAGTTGAATTTTCATTGTTGGATCATTGGCTACCATGATTTTGCCCTTCCTCCTTAACAAATCATCAGCAAAAGTTATTTTGTCTCCTTTATAAATTTTGTCTTTTATTGACTGAATCAAATGCTTAATAGTGTCATCAGTTTCCCATCCAGCTTTAATCTTATCCAACACATCACTTGCCACAGAACTCACCACCATTTGTAAAAATTCACCACTATGGTTAACCCTTGACAAGGCATCTGCTGCTGCATTCTCATTTCCCTTCTTGTATGCTATTTCATAGTCAAAGCCAAGCAACTTAGGTAACCACTTAAGCTGGAATGGAGTAGTTAACTTATGGTCCAGCAAGTACTTGAGACTGAAGTGGTCAGTCCTAATTTTAAAATGCCTGTCAAGCAAATACCCCTTCCACTTTTCCAAAGCTGCAATGACAGCTAAGAATTCCTTCTCATAAGTGGATAGACTTTGGTGCTTCACAGATAAGGCTTTGCTCAAATAAGCCAATGGGTGACCATTTTGACATAGTACTGCTCTAATTCTAGTTCCTGAAGCATCAGTTTCCGCAACAAATTCTTGGTTAAAGTTTGGAAGACCAAGAACTGGTGCTTCAATCATTGCTATCTTCAATTTCTCAAAAGCCTTTTCAGCTGATTCACTCCACTGATATGCATTTTTCTTGAGCAATGAAGTTAAAGGTTGCTGATCATAGAATAATTTTTTATGAACCTTCTATAATAACCAGTCAATCCCAAAAATCCTCTTAATTGCTTAACGGTAGTTGGAATAGGCTAGTTTTTCATCACTTCCACTTTTGATGGATCAGTTGCCACACCTTCACCACTAATGATGTGTCCCAAATATTCCACCCTTGGTACATCAAACAAACATTTGCTCCTTTTAGCAAACAACTTATGATCCCTCAAAATTTGCAAAACCAACTGTAAATGTTTGCCATGTTCCTCCTATGACTTGCTATATACCAGTATATCATCAAAGAAGACTAGCACAAACTTCCTCAAAAATGGCTTGAATATTGTATTCATTAGTGATTGGAAGGTTGAAGGAGCATTTGTCAACCCAAATGGCATAACTAGGAACTCATAGTAGCCTTCATGAGTCATAAAAGCAGTTTTCTCAATATCACCATCATGCATTCTAATTTGGTGATATCCAGCTCTCAAATCCAACTTAGAAAACACTGTAGCTCCTCCCAATTCATCAATTAACTCCTCAATAACATGTATTGGGAATTTATCTTTAATTGTATACTTATTCAATTGCCTATAGTCTACACACATCCTCCATTTACCATGACTATAGGAGAAGAGAATGAACTTTGACTTGCTCTAATCACTCCTGAATCCATCAATTCCTTGACCATAGTTTCAATTGCATCCTTCTGATGAGGTGGATGCCTGTAAGGTCTGATATTAATTGGAGGGGTGTTTGGGACAAGTGGTATTTTGTGGTCATGTGACCTATGGGGTGGTAGTTCATTAGAGACTGCATACACATCTTCAAACTTATTCACCACTGCATCTACCCCTGTTACTTTGTCCCCTTTTCCTTCCAATTGGCAGCAAGTCACTGGATAAACACAGAGCATCATAGAATACAACTCAGCCTGTTTTGACTCAGGTTCCTTAAGAGCTTTCTTACCTTGCATCCATTGTAGGCTAGAATTATGTGTTTCCCTCAACATAATTTGCTTGCTCCCATAGTCAAACTTCATAATCAGTGTCCTGAAATTCCACCTAATTTCCCCTAAAGTTGACAACCATTGGACCCCCAACACCATTTCACAACCTCCTAATGGCAAAAGCATTACATCAGTCTCAAACTGATGCCCATTTATACTCTACTTAAAACTGAGACACTCATAAGTGCTATAGATTTCTTGTCCATTTGCCACTGAAACCTTCAAAGGAGTAGTACTTCTCAACTTACACCCCAACTTTTTTGCAGTCTGAACATCCAAAAAGTTGTGTGTACTCCCAAAGTCAACCAATATGTGCAACAATTGTTTTCCCACCATACCCCTTACTCTCATGGTTTGGTATGAATTAATACCTGATAAAGCATTCAAGGATATCTGTGGGCATTGTTCAGTAAATTCATACTCCTGACCATCAGTTTCCTCCTCATTTTCTACTTCCTCAATCACCACAATGCTCTCCTCCCCACATTTCCCTTGTTCCTCACTATCCACCACAACCTCCAAACAATTCAATTGACCGCTACACTTCTGACCAGGTGTGTACTTTTGGTCACAATAAAAACATTGATTCTTGGCTCTTTTTTCCTCCAATTCCTTCTGAGTTAATCGATAAGGCCTATTACCACCATTTCTTGCCACTAATTGATTATCACCAGAATTATGGATAGTCTTTTGAGCCACATTAACATTCTTATTCACTAGACTATTATTAGGCACAAATTTTGGAGTTGACAGTAAAAGAGAGTTATACCTTGGCTTAAGTGCAGCATTAGAAGCTTCTTGCATTTTCGCCATGGCATAAACTTCAAGCAAAGTGCTTAGTCTAAACATTCTTAATGGCATACTAATCTCCTTCTTCAATCCTCCCAAAAACAAACTAATTGCATAAGCCTCATGCAATTCCACCCTGCTTAACAAGGATTCAAACTCTTCTTGATAATGCTGAACTGATCCATCTTGCTTCAAATTCTTCAAGTCCACAATTGGATCATCATAGAGTACCCCAAACCTCTTAAGGACTGCCTCTTCATACATCACCCATGGAATTTCTTCACCATACCTCTTAACATCCGCTGGTGCCAAATCAAAGCCTTATCATCTGGCACCCCATCAATCTTAAAGAATTGGTTACACCTGTAAACCCATCCTTTCACATCATCCCCATGGAATCTTGGAAACTTAATCTTGGATAATCTGCCATAGTTGCTAGACACCATTTGATTTCCACTATTGTGACTAGTCCCTTCTCCTGATTTCTTTTTTTTTTTTTTTTTTTTTTGGGTAAAGGATTTTCACCACGGTAAAATGCATTACACCAAAAAACGTTAAAGTACATAGGATAGGGGTGAATCCCCCATCTCAAGCCCGATCAGGACGACAGAAATGCACAACATGTGCAACTTACATGAAACAACTATATAAGAATGACAACCATTCTTATAACACAAATAAACCAACAAGCTACATGTGACTATATAAGGAAAACAAAAACATGAATGCCCTACTCGGGAATAAAACACGAGCCTTCTATAGTCATAATAGCAAACCATATTATCCTCAAGCCATCTCCATAAGCTATGATATAAACACGGCAACATTGGCGAGGATGAATAAACATACACGAAGAAGCCTCACATAAAAGATAAGGAAAGCGCCATATAATCAATATAATCCAATCAATAGTGAAACTGCATAGCTTCCAACCCGTACAAGCTCCAGCAACTTACCACAAAAAACCATACTTGGTACTCATGAAACGTATACCAAACATGCAAAAAGAACCACCATGTTGAGAAAAGATCCAAAATGACCCTAATCAGCCCCAACAAGAGCTCGATCCATTGCCGATGCAATAAAAAAGTTATTGCCCAAATATCCAAAAAAACACGATGCAATATAGATCAAAGCTAATAATAGGGTGATATGCAACCTAACTTCCATAGACAAATAAACCCACGAGCACCATGAGGTCGATTATGTCCAAATAGGTCATGGCGAAGACAACCATAACGAGCGACATGAATCGCTTAAGTCCAATGCGGTTTACAACCGCAACTTACAATAAAATTCAGATCCACCGCAAGTCGATTATTATTGCATGAAGCATACAATAGTAACCTATGTATGAGTGCTAGTCAATGAATGAGATCGAGAATCGGAAGATAATAGGGTGTCGAGCAGCCCCAACTTCGACAACATAACACAAAGACCACGTACAAATGGTGTAAAAAGAAAACCGGTCTAATAGCACATAAAACCTCCATTGGGTACCAGCAAACATCCGAAACAAACTCAAAATCGATTAAAATGCCGACATACCCCGACTTGAACAAATGCATCCAAACACCAAATCCCAGAACTAGGTGAAAAAGAGCATCTTCAAATATGTAATGGTTTTGTAGTTATAGGAAAACCACAAAACATAACTTCCAATTAAACAATCAAATGAAACATGGTAGCCAACGAATAGCACCACGATCAAGCTAATCAACTCAAAAACAAAACCTAGTACCACCCAAATATGGACAAACACTTTTAACCAATGTAAATGACACCATGAAGTTGGCAAGCACTTGAACATAACAATGATTCAAATCGACCACGGTCGCGACATCTAAATATCAAGCAAACCATTTTTCTCACATAACCCACAAACAACAACGCAATACGAAGCAACCAAGCACGAATCGACCTCAATAATCAACTTGCGGAAAAACTAAAACCCTAAATAAGAATTACCTTCAAACGTGAAAAATAAACCCAAGAAGGGTATCGTCAAAGCACAAATCGACCCTTGTAGTGTAAACCCACAAATCGACCCTTGTAGATTGAAACCCCAAGCGGGTTTGTTACAACGATGGTGTGAAGAGGATCAATCAACAACCTAAATAAAAACCGATCAATGACCACAATCTTGAATGTTAGGGGTTCGAAGAGTGGACCAAAAAAGCGAGCGATTCTTGAATGTTAGCAGGTAAAACCGACCCCACAATCCAATCAAACACGAATCGACCCGTTAATTGGTAATCAATGAAAGATTAAAGAAAAGCAATTGGGATTGAAAGAATTATAAACCGATTTGAATTGGATGTGAAATGGAAGTCGCTAGAGAGAAAAACGAGCTAGGGTTTATTCTATCATCCCTTCTCCCGATTTCAATCTTTGGACTTCAGCCATTAAAGTTTGGATGATGGTGTTCATGTCAGTCATGGATTGTTGTAAAGATTCAAGAGTTGCTTCAGATTGAGGGTTGTTAGAAGCATTTCTTGTGGTCACCATTGTATCAGTATCACTATTTCTCATCAACAATGGAATAATGACTACTGATCCTGTTCTTGATTACCCAAACCAACTGCTGCTGATCAGCTGGTTCAAAGCTAGAGAATTTAACCACTTATGGGCTAGCTTTGTGATCGTCACGAGATGTTTGGCGCTAATCGATGTAAATAGAACAAAGTGAAATTAGTGGTGCCTAATTTCTTCTTGGAAAATCTCTTTTGGCGATGTTCAACCGGAGAAGATGATCGGAAATCAAGAGTATCGGTGTAATACTCTTGAAACAATAATGCCAGAAAGGGGCTCTGATACCAATTGATAGACTCAATTAGATTTCAATGAAGAAATGTTAACTGATTATCAATGGAGATTAACAACTAGAAATCCAAGATGTTAGAAATAGAAATGGTAGTTGATTAATCAAGAAACTGTTAGAGTTTGTTACAATGAAATAGAGGGAAAGGAAATTGGTTTATTACAAGATTGATTCTAACTGAATCTACTAGATGACTACTTATACACAAATTGAGAAATTGATTAACTAACTTTGGGCGCCAAAGTTAGTTATTTGAAATCAAGACCAATCAAAAGTTGACACGTGTCCACTTTGAGTTGAAGCTCTTTTGGTACATATCATCATGCAAGTAATATAATATGAGATCGGATTCCATGCAAAAGGCAGTTTAGCGATTTAAAAAACCCCACAAAAAAAGTGCGATCATTTTCTTACGCTTTTATCCGTTTTCGTTCATTATATACATTTTCTTACGTTTTTGTATGTATTCTTACGTTTTTGTCAGCTTTGTTACTTTTTCAAACGTTTTTATCATTTTTCATCCGTTTTATACATTTTCGTCTGTTTTATACGTTTTCTTATATTATTTTACATTTTTTTATGTATAAAAACGTATAAAAATGACGAAAACGTGTAAAAATGTATAAAACGGATGGCAACATATGAAAACGGATAAAAGAAGATAGAAATGTATGAAAACGAGAGAAAAACATTTAAAACGCGAAAGCGGATGAAAATATAAAAGCGTAACCAAATGTATAAAAGCATTATAAATATGGACGTTTTATCGTTTTAAACATTTTCTTCGTTTGCTTATAAATTTATCCGTTTTATCGCATTCATCTTTTTTTATACGTTTTCGTCCGTTTTATACATTTTCTTCCATTAGATACGTTTTTATATGTAAGAAAACGTATAAAAATGTAAGAAAACTTATTAAACGAAAGAAATGTATAAAAACGTATAAAATGAACGAAAACGTATAAAACAGATGAACACGGATAAAAACTTTAGAAAGCAGAAGAAAACGTATAACAACGTAAGAAAACACATAAAATGTAAGAAAACATATAAAAACGTAAGAAAATAGACGAAAACGTATAAAACGTAAAAATATGAACGAAAAAGTATAAAACGGATGAACACGTATAAAAACGGGTGAAAACGTAGAAAATCAAACATTAGGACGAAAACGTATAAAAATGAAAAATAAGGGCGAAAACATACAAAAACTGACGAAAATGTATAAAATGAACGAAAACGTATAAAAACAGATAAAACCATATGAAAACGGATAAAAACGCATGAATACGTAAGAAAAATATATAAAAACGTACATAAACGAATGAAAACGTATAAAACTGAACGAAAATGTATAAAAACGGATAAAAGTGTGAAAACGTGTAAAACGTATGAAAACGTAAGAAAAAGGTATAAAACCAGACGAAAATGTATAGAAACGGACGAAAACGTATAAAAACAGATAAAAACGTTATGAACACATAAGAAAACGGGCGAAAACTTATCAAAACCGACGAAAACGTATACGTTTAAGTTATTTCTTGTCAAAACGTATAATTCTTGACCCACAATGATGACTGAAATAATTTTTTTAAAGCCACAGGGACGATTTATGTAAATAACGCTTGATTAGTTTAATTTTAGAGCCCTCGGTGCCACGCCTTTCATGTTGCGTTATTGCTTATGTGGCATGGCCTTAACTCAAGTTATGTTTCAGTTATGATACCGGCTGTCTAAGTTAAGGGCATGCGTTGCCCTCCAAGTTACCACGGTAACTCAACGTTGAGATGCAAAAGTTAAGGGCAAGTGTTTGTGTGTGCGTGTGTGTGTAAATTTTATTTTTTAAAGAAAAATGGGGCCCAAAATGTTGAGTTATGGTTGAGTTATGATAAGGGGTGTTTTTTGTGAGTTAAGGTTGAAATGTTAAAGCTGATGTGGCGCTGAGTTATGGTATAACCTAAGTTATGATACCAAGTGCTCTTAGAGCCACAAGGACGGCTGATGTAAAATTTTAGAGCCATAAGGACCTTTTTATGTAATTGACTCAAGGACGACTGGTGTAACATTTTAGAGCCACATGGACGAATTATGTAAATAACTCCTATTTAGTTGATGTCACTTTAGAATGATGCTACAATAAAAAGATTAACGAAGTATATTAATTTTATAGAAAAATTAAAAGATGGAGAATACAAAAAGAAAAGGTAGCAACTTTGATGCATTTTCAAATCATTTGTCCTAATCTGATCTCTCAATTGTGCTAAATTTCCAACAGGTTCCATGAGCCACCCTTTGGAGTACCATTTCTTCCACTATTACGCTTGTTTCCAACTGTTTGAAACCCATCACCATTCGTACCTGCCACATTAGGAGTAACAATAACATTTTTAGGGCACTGATCACCGGTGTGATCAAATATTTTACATGTACCACAACGTGGAGGTTTCCACTGAATGGTCTCTTTAGTGTACCCCTTTCCATTAAGTAACGGAACACCAATCCTGAGACTATTCTTTAGTTCATTTTCATATTTCGCCTCAATTAATGCACGTACAAAATTACAACGACCCCACGATTCCAAACACATCGTAGTAGTGAACGAATCAAGAATAATGGGAATACCAAGTTGGGTAGCAAGGAAACTAAGGCCATCCTCAGAAAACGTAGACATGGGAACATCATGAAGCATGACCCATACCAGGACACGTGTTAAATCTTCTTTCAAAAGGTTAGATTCATAGTCCAAGGCTTTAAATTGATTGGGATATTACGAATCATCCACGGCCCACCCTCTAGTACATCTTCTAACCCTTTTTTTGAATCAAACTTGAAAAAGAAAAGCCCTTTGGCATTCATCATGATATTCTTAATGCAAAATTTAACCCAAGTGGTACGTGCATAATGCAAACTTGCAACCTCTTTTCCAATAAAGTATCCGTATAAGGTGTTATCAAATCGGCAGTTAATCTCTTCAACAATCTTTAACGAAATGGAAAGTTCAACATCCTCAAGCACATTCTCAGTTTATAATGGTCTAAAGTTCGCCTTACCTTTCCTATTTTCAGAAGTAGTGGCACTTGCATACGAATCCGGCTTCGTAGCATTACGTTCATTGGTAGCAACACTAGGCGTAATAGAGATAAAAGTCGACTTACACTACAACATTCGTCGCTTTCGCAGGCGAAATTTCAAACCTTCATGGGGACATGTCCCTGCAATACCCTTCCAGGGACATGTCCCCACGAAAGTTCCCGCAATACCGTCTCGGGATACCTTTCCGGGGACTATCTGACCTTTACCGGGACATGTGGGTCCCATGACAAATTGTCCTTTGGTCAAACATGTCCGGCGTGGCACTTTGTTTCCGTGGACCGTCCCGGGAAAAGGGTAACTAAAGTTTATTTTAACGGCCGCCACGGACATGTCCTCGGGAAAATGAAAAATAATATTACCTATGACACTTTCATGGGGACATGTCTCCGGTGAAGACTTTGACCATGTTGCGGAAAATTGCGCAAAATGGGTAATTTCATATTTTTTCCAAAATTTTAGGAAAAAATCTACAATGTGACAACTGTTTTCAACCTATTTTATGCTACAACAACACAAAATAGCTAAACATAATATCATATATAACCAAATGGTCCAAATTCGCTACAACACAATCGATAACATAAAATTTGTTTCCAAAATGGCCAATGGTCCAAAACTATACATAAGCTACCTATACGCAAATGGTCCAAAACTATACGTATAATCCATTTAGCGGGAATCCTAACCATGTTATTCTCTACAAACATATCCTAACATAATCCATATCTTCTGCTTCTTCCGATATCTTCTGCTTCTTCGGGTTTGTCCAAAGCTTAACCTACGTATTTTAAATAGTTTAGGGTTTTAGGTAATGAGAACTATCTAAGCATCGGGTATCAAAAAGACCTTTTAAACCATTAGGGTTGAATTGGTCATTTTAACAATTAGGGAAGGAGGGTAGGATGGTGGATTTTGGGACCTAAACCAAGATCTTGGCGGTGTTGGGGTCCGCCCCTTTCATAATGTAATAGCAATTTAACTAGGTTAATGAGATCATGTTGTTTATTTTGCTTGTGATACAAAAGATTTGATCATGTTTGCTTACAACTTTTTGAACAATGTGTCTAGGGTTAAGGGTTGGTGAAAACATGAGAAGGGTGTTAGTGTGTCTAGTTAAAGTGCTATTACACCATTTCCCGACAACATTTCATTCTGTTTCTTACAATGGTCTTCCAATAAACTCACCAAATTCTCTCTTATATTATCAAACAACAAAAATGAACTTAGCGGCGGTGACACGTGGCTTCTTTGATGGTTCTGCGAGGAGGTACATGGTTTCTTGGTCCGATGAATACGAGGAAAGTGTCTGACCCATTTCTTGCTACGGTTTGTAATGGTTACACGATGATGAGAGTTGAATCTTGAAGGGTAGAAAGGTGGTGCAAAATGGTTTAGCCACCTTTGAGAGTTCATAGCGTGTGTATGTTTTAGTGTATGTTTTTGGTGAGAAACTCCATGTGTGTGTGTGAGAGAGGGGTCGGAGATTATAAGAAGATAGATGAAAGGGTTGGTAATGATAGTGATGGCGGTGAAGTGGAGTTAATGAGGCACCCTCACAAACCCTTTCATATATCTCGCCACCATTATATCTCTATCAATACACACCATTTCATACCTCTTCTTATCATCTCTAACTCTCTCTCACACAAACTCATGGGTTTCTCACCAAAACACACACTAAAACACACAATAAAACACTCTCAAACCAAGCTAAACCCTTTTGCACCACCTTTCTACCCTTCAGATTCAACCTCATCATCGGTGTAACCATAACAAACCGTAACAAGAAATGGGTTGTACACTTTCTGTATTGTGGACCAAGAAACCGTGTACCTCCTCACCGTAAACCATCGGTGAAGCTCCGTCCGCTAAGTTCATTTTTTTGTTTGATAATATAGAGAGAATTTGATGAGTTTTTGGAAGATCATTGTAAGAAAGCAGAATGAAATGTTGTCGGAAATGGTGTAATAGCACTTTAACTATACACGCTAACACCATTCTCATGTTTTCACCAACCTCAACCTAGACACATTGTTCAAAAGTCTTAAGCAAACATGATCAAATCTTTGTATCCTGGCGGATGAAACAATATGATCTCATTAACTAGTTAAAGTGCTATTGCACATGAAATGGGTGGACCCCAACACCTGCCAGATCTTGGTTTGGGTCCCAAATCCACCATCCTACTCTCTACCCTGTGTTAAAATGACCAATTCAACCCTAATGGTTTAAAAGGTCTTTGATACCGATGTGGATAGTTCTCATTACCTAAAACCCTAAACTATTTAACATCTGTGGGTTAATATCTTACCTTTTGGTCTCGGCTGTGGTCGCGGCTTGGCCTCGGCTTCCATTGATTTCTACAAGCAAAGCACATAGTTAGGTAAAAAAATTTACAATTGAGGCTTTATCGGTAAACCAGCATAACCATGAAAAATAGAGATATTAAAACTATAGCAAAGTTAATGGAACCTGTATCGGTAAACCACACCATTGCATCTCCAATATCAGTCCAGGGGTACTTTCATCCACAGAAACTTTACAATATATCACACATTCTATTTGTACTAATATTAAGACAACCAACCTTTCATCCACAGAAACTTTACAATATATCACACATTCTATTTGTACTAATATTAACACAACCAACCCACTAATCAGTTTTATTATTGCCGTGACTAACAAAACACCATCCCAGTGTTCACTATTACAACGAAGCAATAACCGACAACCATTACAGGTGTCGACCAAAAACAAACAAACACCCTCAAACCGAGTCTAACATCACTGAAGCATGAATGCTTATAGATTTAACAAGCAAAATAAGCAAAAACCAAGATAATCGTAACCCCAAAGGTAAGTAAATAATTAAGCCTAAAGAGCAACAAAAGCGAGTTTTTAAGCAAAACGAAGATAATCCGTGACCAACAAAACCAAGATAGCGATTTCTAATTCCACGAAACTATATTAACGATTCACTATATGGTTTTAAATAAAAGAGCAACAAAGCGAGTTTTAGGATTTGTCATACCAATAAAGCGAGAGACATAGAGATATGACGGAAGTGGTGGTCTTGTGGTGATATTGCAAGCGCTTGGTGAGGAGTGTTGTGGTGGTATTGCAAGCCCATGGCGAGAGAAGTGTTGGTGGGTATATATTTTTTATCTCAAAGTGATATGAATCGTTAATAATTGAGGCGTTTTTACGTTCCACTTTTCGGGACAAGTCCCCCGACTTTTTCGGCAAATAAGCGGGAAAAAGTAAGCGAAAGGAGGAAAATGAAAAGTTTTGTCAAAACCTTCAGCGGGAGATGTCCCGGGAAAGATTTAATTATTCAATTTTCTTTTCAAAAACTCTTTATACGTATAGGTGCTATGGTATCGTATCATGTTAAACGACCGAGTATAGGTCCTATGGCATACGTATCATGTTTAACGACCGAGTATAGGTGCTATGGTATCGTATCATGTTTAACGACCGAGTATAGGTGCTATGGTATCGTATCATGTTTAACGACCGAGTATAGGTGCTATGGTATCGTATCATGTTAAGCGACCGAGTATAGGTGCTATGGTATACATATCATGTTAAGCGACCGTGTATAGGTGCTATGGTATCGTATCATGTTAAAGGGCGAGTATAGGTGCTATGGTATCGTATCATGTTAAGCGACCGTGTATAGGTGCTATGGTATCGTATCATGTTAAAGGGCGAGTATAGGTGCTATGGTATCGTATCATGTTAAGCGACCGGTATAGGTGCTATGGTATCGTATCATGTTAAGCTAATCGAGTATAGGTGCTATGGTATCGTATCATGTTTAACGACCGAGTATAGGTGCTATGGTATCGTATCATGTTAAACGGTGAGTATAGGTGCTATGGTATCGTATCATTTTAAGCGACCGAGTATAGGTGCTATGGTATCGTATCATGTTAAGCGACCGAGTATAGGTGCTATGGTATCGTATCATGTTTAACGACCGAGTATAGGTGCTATGGTATCGTGTCATGTTAAGCGGTCGAGTATAGGTGCTATGGTATCGTATCATGTTTAACGACCGGTATAGGTGCTATGGTATCGTATCATGTTAAGCGGACCGAGTATAGGTGCTATGGTATATCGTATCATGTTAAGCAATGAGTATAGGTGCTATGGTATCGTATCATGTTAAGCGGTCGAGTATAGGTGCTATGGTATCGTATCATGTTTAACGACCGAGTATAGGTGCTATGGTATCGTATCATGTTAAACGGTCGAGTATAGGTGCTATGGTATCGTATCATGTTTAACGACCGAGTATAGGTGCTATGGTATCGTATCATGTTAAGCGGTGAGTATAGGTGCTATGGTATCGTATCATGTTAAGCGACCGAGTATAGGTGCTATGGTATCGTATCTTGTTAACGGCGAGTATAGGTGCTATGGTATACGTATCATGTTTAACGGTTGAGTATAGGTGCTATTGTATCGTATCATGTTAAACGGCGAGTATAGGTGCTATGGTATCGTATCATGTTTAACGATCGAGTATAGGTGCTATGGTATACGTATCATGTTAAGCGATCGAGTATAGGTGCTATGGTATACGTATCATGTTAAGCGACCGAGTATAGGTGCTATGGTATCGTATCATGTTAAGCGACCGAGTATAGGTGCTATGGTATCGTATCATGTTAAGCGGTCGAGTATAGGTGCTATGGTATCGTATCATGTTAAGCGGATAGGCGACAAGCTCGAACTCGCTCAAAGGTGTATGTTGAGATGCAAAGCAGAACACCAATAAGAAAACCCAACAAATACGTATAAAACCAGCGCATCAACTCCATGATCATGTAATCGGCAAAAAAGTCGGTTCACAAATTTCGCTGTGATTGATGGAAGACTCTAAAACCACGGATAAAGCGACAAGCATAAAACTCGCTCCAAAAGTATGCGTTGAAATGCTAAACCAACAACCCAATGTGATCCGGAAGCTTAATAAGCGAACCGGTTCAAAGAACCGCGTCCATAGTGAGCACCCTGTCTTGATGTCATCATTGCTTGACATGATGACACCAACTTCCACCGCAACCGTAGCAAAACACGTCAAGAGTTGTATCTCAATCAACTTTATCCCGAAGGATTCGTCCTCGTCGAGCAGAATCTAACTCCCATCAAATCGATCACAAAGACCAAGATAAACCATTATTGGATGTCTTTGATAATCGACACGCATATACAATACAATTCAATATATCGAAACCCTAAATATGGATATACATAAAACATGTTAGGGTTTCAGCAACCAGAGATCGACCCTAAATAAGTTAGGGAATCGATCCAACCATGTACAAACCCACAGATCGTATAAAAAATAAGATTGTTTAAAACAATCATTAAACCGACATAAGGAAGATACGATTGCAATAACCATACAACGAAACCCTAACGAGAATAATAACGATACCCTCAAACAGGATCGATTGAATAAATAATAGTTAGGGTTTTGGTGAAAATTTCTAATAGATTAGGTGAGAAAAAGCATAACCAACCACCTAGGAAGAAACCCACCACGATAACCCGTGTTGCATACCAAAGAGGTAGAGAGGACGGATCGGGATAGAGTTTTAGTAGGAAAAAGAATGAGGGTGGCGGCGGAAATCCCCTCAGGGAGAGAATCGACTTAGGGTTTTTGCTATGGTATCGTATCATGTTAAGCGGTCGAGTATAGGTGCTATGGTATCGTATCATGTTAAACGACCGAGTATAGGTGCTATGGTATACATATCATGTTAAGCGATGAGTATAGGTGCTATGGTATCGTATCATGTTTAACGACCGAGTATAGGTGCTATGGTATCGTATCATGTTAAGCGACCGAGTATAGGTGCTATGGTATCGTATCATGTTTAACGACCGAGTATAGGTGCTATGGTATCGTATCATATTAAGCGACCGAGTATAGGTGCTATGGTATACGTATCATGTTTAACGACCGAGTATAGGTGCTATGGTATCGTATCATGTTAAGCGACCGAGTATAGGTGCTATGGTATACGTATCATGTTAAAGGGCGGTATAGGTGCTATGGTATCGTATCATGTTAAGCGACCGAGTATAGGTGCTATGGTATCGTATCATGTTAAGCGACCGAGTATAGGTGCTATGGTATACGTATCATGTTTAACGACCGAGTATAGGTGCTATGGTATCGTATCATGTTTAACAACCGAGTATAGGTGCTATGGTATCGTATCATGTTAAATGACCGAGTATAGGTGCTATGGTATCGTATCATGTTAAAGGAGCAAGTATAGGTGCTTTGGTATCGTGATCATGTTAAACGACCGAGTATAGGTGCTATGGTATCGTATCATGTTTAACGACCGAGTATAGGTGCTATGGTATCGTATCATGTTAAACGGTGAGTATAGGTGCTATGGTATACATATCATGTTAAGCGACCGTGTATAGGTGCTATGGTATCGTATCATGTTAAAGGGCCGAGTATAGGTGCTATGGTATCGATCATGTTAAACGACCGAGTATAGGCGCTATGGTATCGTATCATGTTAAAGGGCGAGTATAGGTGCTATGGTATACGTATCATGTTAAAGACCGAGTATAGGTGCTATGGTATCGTATCATGTTAAAGGGCGAGTATTGGTGTTATGGTATACGTATCATGTTTAACGACCGAGTATAGGTACTATGGTATCGTATCATGTTTAACGATCGAGAATAGGTGCTATGGTATCGTATCATGTTAAGCGACCGAGTATAGGTGCTATGGTATCGTATCATGTTAAAGGACCGAGTATAGGTGCTATGGTATCACGATCATGTTAAGCGACCGAGTATAGGTGCTATGGTATCGTATCATGTTTAACGACCAAGTATAGGTGCTATGGTATATGTATCATGTTAAACGACCGAGTATAGGTGCTATGTATACGTATCATGTTAAATGACCGAGTGTAGGTGCTATGGTATACGTATCATGTTAAAGGGTCGAGTATAGGTGCTATGGTATACGTATCATGTTTAACGACCGAGTATAGGTGCTATGGTATCGTATCATGTTAAGCGACCGAGTATAGGTGCTATGGTATCGTATCATGTTAAGCGACCGAGTATAAGTGCTATGGTATCGTATCATGTTAAGCGACCGAGTATAGGTGCTATGGTATCGTATCATGTTAAAAGGCGAGTATAGGTGTTATGGTATCGTATCATGTTAAGCGAGCGAGTATAGGTGATATGGTATACGTATCATGTTAAAGGGCCGAGTATAGGTGCTATGGTATACGTATCATGTTTAACGACCGAGTATAGGTGCTATGGTATACGTATCATGTTTAACGACCGAGTATAGGTGCTATGGTATTCGTATCATGTTAAATGACCGAGTATAGGTGCTATGGTATACGTATCATGTTAAAGGAGCAAGTATAGGTGCTTTGGTATACGGATCATGTTAAACGACCGAGTATAGGTGCTATGGTATACGTATCATGTTTAACGACCGAGTATAGGCGCTATGGTATACGTATCATGTTAAACGACCGAGTATAGGTGCTATGGTATCGTATCATGTTAAGCGACGAGTATAGGTGCTATGGTATCGTATCATGTTAAAGGGCGAGTATAGGTGCTATGGTATCGTATCATGTTTAACGACCAGTATAGGTGCTATGGTATCGTATCATGTTTAACGACCGAGTATAGGTGCTATGGTATCGTATCATGTTAAACAACCAGTATAGGTGCTATGGTACGTATCATGTTAAAGGGCGGGTATAGGTGCTATGGTATCGTATCATGTTTAACGACCGAGTATAGGTGCTATGGTATACGTATCATGTTAAAGCACCGAGTATAGCTGCTATGGTATCGTATCATGTTAAGCGACCGAGTATAGGTGCTATGGTATCGTATCATGTTTAACGATCGAGTATAGGTGCTATGGTATCGTATCATGTTTAACGACCGAGTATAGGTGCTATGGTATACGATCATGTTAAGCGACCGAGTATAGGTGCTATCGTATATGTATCATGTTAAACGACCAAGTATAGTTGCTATGGTATCGTATCATGTTAAAGGGCGAGTATAGGTGCTATGGTATCGTATCATGTTAAGCGACCGAGTATAGGTGCTATGGTATCGTATCATGTTAAGCGACCGAGTATAGGTGCTATGGTATCGTATCATGTTAAAGGGCGAGTATAGGTGCTATGGTATCGTGTCATGTTTAACGACCGAGTATAGGTGCTATGGTATCGTATCATGTTTAACGACCGAGTATAGGTGCTATGGTATCGTATCATGTTAAACAACCGAGTATAGGTGCTATGGTATCGTATCATGTTAAAGGGCGGGTATAGGTGCTATGGTATCGTATCATGTTTAACGACCGAGTATAGGTGCTATGGTATCACGTATCATGTTAAAGCAACCGAGTATAGTTGCTATGGTATCGTGATCATGTTAAACGACCGAGTATAGGTGCTATGGTATATGTATCATGTTTAACGACCGAGTATAGGTGCTATGGTATACGTATCATGTTTAACGACCGAGTATAGGTGCTATGGTATATGTATCATGTTAAACGACCGAGTATAGGTGCTATCGTATATGTATCATGTTAAACGACCAAGTATAGTTGCTATGGTATACGTATCATGTTAAAGGGCCGAGTATAGGTGCTATGGTATACGTATCATGTTAAGCGATAGAGTATAGGTGCTATGGCCAACTCGTTCTCACGTATTTGTGAGTACTTTGTCATGATTACCATGTTCGTGAGCAGAAGAGTTTTATTGTTACAACTATTTGACGGTACCTCACATTAAATAAAAGGCGACTTGCGGCGCTTATAATTACTCTTCGATCTTACATCATATCCCATCACACATTAACAATCTCAATTTACGATCCATACTTTTCGTCAATTTATGTTACCAAAACTCAACTCTAACATACCAACTTGCACCACTACACATTACTAAAAAAAGTAAAAAAAGTAACGAAAAATAGTAAGTTTAAAAAGAAGTAAATTTCTTAGCGTGCTTACAAAAAAATCACATCAATTACTATAAAAAACCCTCCATAACTCGTATCTCTTTCACATACTTATTACACCAAGATAACACACACTAGCTAGTTGTCACTGATGCTTCATATTCTTCATTCAAAAACAGTTCATTTCATATGATCATCACAAAAAAACACTTCAAAAAATTCAAACTCTTAAACAACATTGTTTGATCATAATGGATTTTTTTAACTTGCCTGTTGGAAAAAGAACTAGATATCAATGGCAACTCTATGCTCAAGGTAGTAACTTGTTTAAATATTTGATCAACTTTTTATTATATGTTCAGGTATGTTAGAATATAATAGTGTTTGGTATCAAGAACTCGAGTAAAGAGATATATTGACGATTGGGTTATTTATGTTATTCCAAGCATCGGGGTTTTAGTTATGTATTAATAGTTGCAATAAAGTGTATTTTTTTAAAATATAATTTTTGCCGGGGACATGTCCCCGGGAAAGGATTTGGCGGGAATTTTCTCGCGTACAGTTGTTTTGGGTAAAGGGGAGTAATCCTGCACTCTGGTAAATATATAACCAAAAGAAAAGTTTAAGTACAATGGATATGGGTGAAATCCCATATCTCGACCCGTACATAGGCGAAGAGCATACATAACAAGACACTACCATTTCTTAATAATAAGAATTAGACCACTACCACGAAACAAAACAAGACTATAAAAGATCAACTACTTCCTAGCACGACCTTGGGTTTGATATCTTCATGAAAAGCACCGAATTTACGGCGGATCGTATAGTTGATCCATGTAGTCATCATAATCATAGTAATCTTCACGATCACCTCCACCACCGTCGATGAGAGCGTGCCCATAGGCATATCGAATAAATTAGCGAGACTCATCATAAGTGTTAAGAACCTCATCCTCGCTATCCGAATCAACAATCTCACCAACCTTAGAAAGCGGGTTGGTTCTTTTATTAGTAGAAGGAGGCGTATAAAAGGAGGAGTTATGCATAGACATTCCTACCTCCTTATCAAGAACACTTACGGTGGTTCAACAAAGCTAGCATTAATAGTAGAAACCTCACAAGGTTTCACATATTCCAAACCTTCCTCCAGCCTTAGCGGTCTTGGGGTATTAGAAATCTCCTTATGAATGTGCAACTCGGATCCATCTCGAACATCCCCACATTAGAAGAGCTAGAAGCAATATCAAGAACCTTATCCGCTTGGACAATTTCTCCATAGTACTCTAAGTTCACCAAGATTAATGCCATCTCCAAAGTAACCATACTCATTACAGCCATGAGATAGCGTGTTAGTCACCAAAGGAGTACCGAGAATGGTCATTATGATTCTTCTCATTAGTGATCTTAGGAGTAGAATTGAGCGTATCACCCCAACCGACTTATCACACGCCAAATTAATCTCCTCCATATGAGTATTCATAGAATTATCCTTATGTGTGGAAGTACTAACGATCCTTTGCACTAGGCTTAGAAGCGGGTCTATAAATAAGTTTAGGCTTACGGACACCTTAACCTTGGTACCGACCTTTGAGTAGCGCTTATTATTACCAAGACCAGCATCACACTCATATTCCTATTAACTTCCTTGACTTCTTATGGCATTCCTTATCCACATGATCAAAAGTTTACACAGAGCAGCGGGGGTTTGTATTCAAACTCAATAGCAACTTTAACCATCCGATGCTCTTTAGTCTTTGGTATAGGAACAGCCACAACAAGCGATTCCACAAAATCATTATCATTTGAAATTTCAACTAAAACTCTAGCATACAATTCATGCCCCACGACTTAAGACACATATTACTCGTGTGTTCATCAAACATAATAATTAGTCCCAATTTAGCGTGATCATTTTTAGCCCAACCAATGAATATGCCACCACCGGCACAATTAGCAAGCTTTGGACTTTTTGTCAAACTTTGGTGAGCGTAAAATACACTTTCGGGAGACGAGTCCCGAAGAAAGATTGCGTTAATTTTGACTAACGGTCAAAATCCGGTTAACTTTGCCGGGACATGTCCCGGAAAGTGTCGTTGAAATTTCCACAACAAGTCGTGAATTCATGTGCCACGTCGATTCAATTTTGTCGTTAAGTGGGGGGCGATCGGCATATCACTAGGAGCGATCACATTAGTCGAGCAATGACATCTTGGGCATCCAAAATCACGGCTGGTTTAAACAATAAACACCATTAATTAGTTCATGTTGAACCGGCTCCACACGCTTCTCCTTTAACGACTCACTAACTTTGATCGATGAGACAACACATTTAACCTACCGTGGATTGAGACACACTAATACCATCACCCTCGGGTAAATTGGGTTCCAAAACACTGTACCAATACCAAATGGTCCAACGTTAGCAGTCAAATCAGATTGTACGCTCGTATTACCTGTTTTCTCAGTCCCAACAGCAGGTACATTGGAAGGCATCTCAGTGGAAACATTCACATCAGCAACAGTGGTAGAATTAGTGTTAGGAAAAGATATGTCTGAAGTAATAGGAACCGTTGGTGCAACGGAGACATGCACACCCTCTTCTATCCCTCGTCCAGTCCATCGTAGGGTCAGTAGGTTCAATCGACTCCCCTACTGTAGCAGCAAAAAATGATTTTGTTGCATGCGTATCACTTACCTTCTTATTAACAGAACTCATATTCGGGTTACGCACAACCCTCGCTGCTCTCCTAGGTTGGGAAACACCGGCGTTTCCTTCCCTATGCTTCAAACTTGATGCAATTAAACGAATGAGTTCAGCAGTCTTCTCTCTCTTACTTGACATCAAAGAAACGAAACTAGCAAAATCGAACCAGAAAAACCACGAAGAATAGTAACGTCTTTACTTCAAAAAAAGACCAATTAAAACCCTAGTTAGAAAACTAGCGTTTAGTAGACTTTAATGTGCATCAATTACAACATAATAGTGATTGGTTCAATGATTGCAAAGATAGGAATTAAAAGCAAAGAGAACCGACTATTCATGCAAGTAATATAATACCAGATCAGATTGCATGCAAAAGGCGGTTTAGCGATTTTAAAAACCCCACAAAAAAAAGTGCGGTCACAGTTTTTAAATGTATTTTTTACGTTTTATCCGTTTCATTCGTTTCGTTCATTTTATACATTTTCTAACGTTTTGTATGTTTACTTACGTTATATCGTTTTGTATGCGCTTTCTTACATTTCAAGCGTTTTATCATTTTCATCCGTTTTATATATTTTAAATGCTTTTTATCGTTTTCTTATACTTTTTACGTTTTTTATGTATAAAAGCGTATAAAAGGGCATAACGATGTAAAATGTATAAAACGGATGACAACATATAAGCGGATAAAGAAGATAAAACGCATGAAACAGAAAGAAAACATTTAAAAGCGTGAAAGCGGACGAAAACGATATAAAAGCGTAACCAAAGCGTAATAAAGCGTATAGAAACATATAAATATAGACGTTTTTATCGTTTTTTCTTACATTTTCATATACTTTTATCCGTTTTTATCCGCATTCATCTTTTTTTATCGTTTTGTCCATTTTATCGTTTTCATCCATTAGATACGTTTTATATGTTAGAAAGCGTATAAAATGTAAAAACTTATTAAAAAGTAAGAAATGTATAGAAACGTATAAAATGAACGAAAACGTATAAAACGGATGAACACGGATAAAAACGTAAGAAAGCAGACGAAAACGTATAACAATGTAAGAAAACACATAAAAACGTGAAAACATATGAAAGCGTAAGAAAATGGACGAAATTATAAATATGACGAAGCGTATAAAAGCGGATGAAAGCGTATAAAAGCGGATGAAAACATAGAAAATCGGACAAAGGCGGCGTATAAAATGAAAAACAAGGCGAAAACATACGAAATGGACGAAAACGTATAAAGCGAGCAACGTATAAAGCGGATAAAACCATATGAAAGCGGATAAAAGCGTATGAATACGTAAGAAAAATATATAAAACATACGAAATGAATGAAAGCGTATAAAAATGAGCGAAAATGTATAAAAGCGGATAAAGTGTGTGAAAACGTGTAAAGCGTATGAAAGCGTATAAAAGCGTAAGAAAAGCATATAAAAGCGGACAAAACATATAGAAACGAGATGACGTATAAAATTGGATAATAACGTTATGAAAACATAAGAAAGCAGAATGAAAACGTATAAGTTTATATTATTTCCGGTCAAAGCGTATAATTCTAGACCCACAATGACGGTGACATAAATTTTTAAAGCCACATGGACGATTTATGTAGATAACACTTGATTAGTTAATGACGACTTGATTAGTTTATTTCCGGTCAAATCGTTATTGCTTATGTGGCATGGCCTTAACTCAAGTTATGCTTGAGTTATGATACCGTCGTCTAAGTTAAGGGGATGTGTTGCCCACCAAGTTACCACGTTAACTCAACGTTAAGATGCACAAGTTAAGGGCATGTGTTTGTATGTGTGTGTGTGTGTAAATTTTATTTTTTAAAAAAAAGTAGGACCCAAAATATTGAGTTATGGTTGAGTTATGATAATGGATGTTTCTTGTCAGTTAAGGTTGAATGTTAAAGTTGATGTGGCGCAGACGTGACGCTTAGTTATGGCATAACATAAGTTATGATACCAAGTGCTCTTAGAGCCACAAGGACGACTGATGTAAATTTTTAGAGCCACATGGACTTTTTTATGTAATTGACTCAAGGAAGACCGGTTTAACATTTTAGAGCCACATGGACGAATTATGTAAATAACTCCTATTTAGTTGATGTCACGTTAGAATAAAAAGATTAATGAAATATATTAATTTTATAAGAAACTTAAAAGATGGAGAAAAAAAAAAGAAAAAAAGTAGCAACTTTGATGCATTTTCAAATCATTTGCTTTAACTCGATCTCTACATTGCTAAATTTCCAACGAGGTTGCATGAGCTTTGCATGTTTATTTTCCGATGCACATCTATCTATTTTATCTAATAAAATAAGCTTTTGTACAAGTCCTTCTAAGCACATTGCATTAAAAATTCATTTAATGCCCTGACCTGTAATACTTTATTTAGCTTCAATGTACAAATGTTTTTATGCAGGAGGTTTTTAAAGTGAAAATAAAAAAGTCATAACCTTAGTTAATGTATTTTTGTAAAGTAGTAAAGACATTAAATCCCTTTTTTTTAGTTTGATATTGTCCCTCTCCCTCTCTACACGCTCCATATATGCAAAAATGGCAAAACACGGTTCCTCCTTATCAAAATAATCATTTCCATAAATCAAAACACGCTCCTTATCAAGACAATCACTTGCTCCTTACGTTTTGGTCTCATCTATTTTGTAAACCGATTGTAAGAGATGTTGATTTGCCATTAATTTAATTTTCTTATTTTGTAAATCTGTAAGTTAACTCCTTTTTCCCATTTACGTTTCAATTTTGTTTCAATTTACATTTCAATTGTTTTTTCTAATTAATTATAATATGTTAATAAATTATTAAATCCCTAATTAAATCGACTTATAATGTTTTTGTATGAAACCCTAATAGTTTTATTAGTTGGGGAAATTGGGGAAATTGGGTAATTTGGTTATCGTATGCAACCAAAAAATATAATTTGGGGGAAATTGGTGAAAATTGGGGAAAGATCATAAAGCATAATGTTTGATTGATTTTCAAACGTTATATATATATATTTTTTTTCTTTGGGGAAAGATCATAAAGAATTAATGAATTAATGAAATAATATTAAAATTATTTTCTATACTTCGCAGAACAATTAGGAGAATAGTTACCTAATTTATGTTTGTTAAGAGTTTCCTAAATGTATTTAAATTTCTGCCTATATATCACTTTCAACAAGCATAACCTTTCAAATTATCACTTTCAACAAGCATAACAACCATGGCTACTTATGTTGCAGGGTTCATCAATGACTTATCGGCAGTTAAAGACAATATCAAACTGCGTGTGCGAATATTAAGAAGTTGGATGCAGGACGTGTATGGCAAATAAGGAGTGAAAAACATGGAATTAGTGATTATGGATGAACAGGTATGTTTATTATTATAATAACTCAATACTTAACATTTTATCCTACAACTCCATTACTAATTTATTTGTTTGTACTATTCTACTTGAACAGGGCACTAAGATGCAGGCGACTATGCGTATGGCATTGGTGAATGGCTTTAAGCACAAGGTTCAAGAGGGAAGTGCTGTTACACTGTCTCGATACAGTCTTGGGGAGATTCAGCCCAAGTATCGCATGGTCAACAAACCACTTCGTCTCAGTGTTTTGTCCAACACAATAATTGAACCGTGTCCTGACTTTACCGGTTCGGTTTATGGGTTTGACTTTAGGCCATTCAGAACAATAGTCGATCTGCAGCAGGACGAAGACGGCCAGTTTGGTACGTAATATTTGTTTGTTTTTCCTTATATGATACTATATGTATAAATCACATCATGCGCTAAAAAATTAGACATTGCTTTGTATTTAAAATTTTGTAGATGTAATTGGACATGTGGTTGCTTGTCACGATTTAGACAACTACGATAAGAACGGCAGATCAGGCAAGAAGAAGCCGTTGACCCTTGTTGATGCCAAGTGAGTAGCGTTAACTTTGTTGTCTTTGTATGTACTATAATAAACGAATAAAATTTGTTCTCTGTTGTGTTTCTTAATTTTTAAGTATTTGCAGTGGTATCGAACTCAGATGCACACTGTGGGGTCCATAAGCGCAGCAGTTTCAAGATTTTGTCAATGGATGAAGTTTCAAGATTTTGTCAACCATGGTAAAATCATGCTAATTCTTCAATTTTGAATGATGAAGATATCGGACGGTATATCTAATTCTGAATGCTTTTACATATGATACTTTCCTATATGTTATAATCCCTTATAATCTTACTCAATATTGTTTATAAATAGGCAAGATGGGAGTTCAAAATGCCTATAATGGGACAAGGCTTTTTCTGTTTAACGGCAATGAAAGCATCCCAAAAGAAGAATTTGTGGATGTGGAGTTGTATAGGCTAAGGTTTGTTATCGGATTAACTCATTATACCTTTCGTTAAATGCCATAGTCTGTTTTCATGTCCAAATGGTAACTCTTTTTGATTATTTTTAGGTCGTTTTGTCGACAAGGATGAATCAAAAGTGAAAACACGGCTTCCGTATTTTACTCACCCAAGCATTCAACTAGAGAGGAATTTCCGAACAAGTTGCAGGTCAAAAACATTGTTGAGTTGTTTGATGTTGATCAGGTTACACTTTCTACCTCTGCACAACTTTATAAAATATATCACATGTTTTAAAAACCTAAACAGAGTGTATCTCCATTTACAGGGTAAAGCAAGCGTAATTGTTGGAACAATTATTGCTATACACGAGGAGGAGGGCTGGTGGTACCTCGGGTGCCGGAAGTGCAACAAAAAAGTGATTAAAGAATCACAGTTTGTAGACCTCGAGGCCGAAACCAAACCCAAGTTTGGATATCAACCAACACATGATCAATGGACATGCACCAAATGTTCTAAGACCGTTACGGGGATAAAAACTGAGTAAGTGCTTTGTCATTATCTCTTTATAAGTCAGATAGTAATACGACAGTTTGTTGAAACCATCACCTTACAAATTTTTTGCATTTGGTTTTTGTTTTAGATTTCGTCTTCAGATTAGAGTCCAGGATGAGTCAGGCACAATATCTTTGTCGCTCTTTAACGATGAGGTGCAGGCAATGGTTGGTAGGTATGCTTACCAGTTGTGCGACAAATATGGGTGCAAGGTAATCTAAATTGGATACGATTTTTAAATTGTCAAGTTTTCGGTGAATAAATGGTGGTAAAACAATTGGGTTAGGTTTTAGGTCTGTCAAATATAATTAAGGTAATATTCATTTACATCCTCATTCAAAATGTTATTAGGTCTGTTTGGTTATAGACTGATATAGACTTATGGCATTACATGGATCTTCAAATGCTTAAAGTGGTCCAATACTTGATATATTAATATATGCTTTCGTTGAATCTTTCACATTTGTGGGCGATAGTAACTCACTCTGCACCATCTACAATACATTAAACTGTGCGATGTTTATTCAATGTGTTTTGAAGCAACATGGTAGCATATATGCCAGATGAAAACCGTAACTACTGTCATCTTTTTAGCGTTCTTTATAATCCAAGACATTTGCTATGTATCAAATGTTTCCATTCACTGATAAATTTTTTCAATCTGATATATTGGGACAAAGGACTTGTCATAAACTTGTATATTTAAGGCGCGCAACATTTCTATACCCAAAATTAGCTACATATTTTTTTAGCTGCCATTTTTTCTTATATTTAGGTGACTTTAGGTTAGAGTTAGGATCAGATTTTGATGCAATCAGTAGTTAGGCATATACATTAAACTGTGCGATGTTTATTCAATGTGTTTTGAAGCAACATGGTAGCATATATGCCGGTGAAAACCGCAACCATCATCATCTTTTAGCGTTCTTTATAATCCAAGACATTTGTTATGTATCAAATGTTTCCATTCAACGATAAATTTTTTCAATCGATGTATTGGGACAAAGGACTTGTCATAAACTTGTATATTTAAGGCGCGCAACATTTCTATACCCAAAATGAGCTACATATGTTTTTAGCTACCATTTTTGCTTATATTTAGGTGACTTTAGGTTAGAGTTAGGATCAGATTTTGATGCAATCAGTAGTTAGGCATATACTGTTCATGTTTGCTTGCTTAGATTAGGATTTAGAGCTTATTTAGTAGCTTTTGTTTCACCATTACATGAGCCCCTTTAGGTTTGTTTCACCATCATTCATAACTGACCCATGAATATTTCTTGGGGAAAATGGTTGTTAGCTTGCTGAACTTTAAGATCCCATAACTAAAATTTTCACTATAGTCGACTTTGTATTAGCTTATTTAGCACCGTATAGAAATTGTCTTACCCATTATTACTGACAAGCTCATCACTATAGCTCAATTTCACATATTTCAAGTAGCCATTTTGGCGTAATTAACGTGACATTATGGGTTGCGAAGGCATCATTAACATGTCATTAGGGGCTCTTTGAAGGCCATATTTCAGCAACCATTTACGTGTCACTTACATGTTGAAGATTTTAAATTGTATACGATTTTAGAATTGTCAACTTTTTTAGTTAAATTGTATGCGACTCTAACGTCGGATGCATGTTATTAGCTAATCTAAATTGTAAGCGCTTTTAAAAGTGTCAACTATTTATGTTCATACAACCCGATTATCGCCATAAATACCTATATTGTTACATGTAGAATGCGAAGATCAAGACTTCCCAAAAGAGATCACCAACTTGGTTGGAAAGAAGTGCGCTTTTAAAGTATCCATCGATGAGGTCAATGCCAAAAACTGTTGCATGTGTTCCATGTGGCTTCGTCGACGGACGATGCCGAGATTTTGAACTCTGTTGTTTTTTGGGTAAAGGGTTTCCAGTAAATATTACGCCAAAAACATTGAAGTACAAAGGATGAGGTGAGTCCTCATCTCATCCCTTAGGACACTAACAGACTCTTATATAAGAATGACATGCCATTCTTATAACTTACATAATAACTGCCACCTACAATGACTAAACAAGTGAATAAAAATAGGAATGAAACATGATTCACTAATGTAGCGCCAAGAACATAGCCATCATAGGACTACCATCAATCTTCCATGGAGAACCCTCCAACTTGCCCACAATTGGATCATCATAATTGAGAATCAGTTCACAAATTTCACACAACAGTTGGTGATAGACTCTAAAACCACGGATAGAGCAGCAAGCGCAAACTTGCTCCAACGGTGCATGTTTAGATGCAAAACCGATCACTATCAAGTACCAAGCATGATGACCAAAAACAACGGTGATCATCAACGAACATCAGTTTGTAGAACATCATCATAGAACTACAAACCAAACCACAACACTATGACACGATTCAGTGCACCAAATAGCAATTAGGATCAGAATGCAACTCTATTCGACCACAACCTGCCATAGACTAATATTCTGCGACATTTTTTCTGTTGTTACCATTGCAACTCCCGTGAAGGTAATGATTACTGCGACATTTTTCTATAATCCATACTCATTGAGCATGTTGTTCGATGTTTAACACTTACTTTTAAATAGGATCACGATGCACCACTACGCAATACCTCAAATAACACCGTTGGTAAGTGCATTATGTTTTGGGATGTAAATGTTATAATACTCAATTAACTCATAATATGTTTTGATTATGTTTTGTTGGAATCACTCCTAAACCTAATTCAAGTGTTAGTGATTCACATGTAATAGTTAGCTTAATTATGGCCTTTATGTTTGTTATTAGCTTAAGCTTATGTAGAAGGCCCATGAGCTTAGGCCCATGTCCACTAAGGAAAGGAAGGGAGTAGGAGTGTTGCCCTAGCTGCCCTTCCTATAAATATTTTGTAATAACCCTCACTTGAGGGTTGGTTGTTCAATTATCTCCCTTTCATACTCTTACGCAGTAAGCGTCTTAAGTTCATACAGTGTGTGTGTTTGGTTTATTCTTCATCCGCCTTCTCTCTTCTCTATCTCTTTCTATTGTGCTTGTGTTGTAAACTTAGTGACCTAATGATGGTATCAATCGCCAAATAGTTGGGTGAATCGTTATTGTTTTTGAAGTGAGTTTTTGGTCCCACGCGTAAAACAACGGTTCGAACTTTGGCTCGCTTAAAAACTTATTTTTTACACTTTTTAATCCAAGATTCTTGTAGTTTCAACGTTTTAAGGTGTTAAAATAACTGTTTTTGGCAAAAAGTTTCAAACTTTACGCGTGGATCATCGTTTTTAAGCTAGTTTTTGTACGAGGGTTTCGTTCTACCCATAACCATTTTAGACACTTTGGATCATCAAGTTTCACACTTTTGTGTTATCTTGGTGATATTGAAGCTATTTCATCACAAAAATCTGGTTTAGAAACATCTTTGGGCAACAATCATTTTTACGAGTAAGTCTACGTAGCAAAACCCTAAAACTACGTAACTTATTCCTTGGTTTGATCTTCGGTTTAGTGGTTTACTCCGTGTTTTCTTGCTTGGATAAGCCCGAAAATACGTCGACTTGGGATATCTTTTGCTTTGTGATAGTGTAAAGATCACTTGAGCTAAAACCCTAAACTTACGCATAAGCTTAAGCTTACGCGTAGAACCTCTACGCATAAGATTCATCTTACGCATAAGCTTTGTCTTCACGATAAGGTAATCCCACGCCTAAGTTTTCTCGCCTAACTTCATCGCTTACGCATAACTTTAGTGTTTTTCTCCTTACTTACGCGTAAGCTAAACCTACGCGTAACTCTTGTTGTTACGCGTAACTTTGGTGTTTTTACGCATAAGTGCTACTTGACTTCATTGTGATTTCTACGCCTAAGGATACTTCATCAACAAAGGTTCATTCGACTACAAAGATCCATCAACACAAGTTATCAACAAAAAAAAATTGGCGGGAAAATTTGAGTAAAATTTATTTTTTAGGGGAGACTAAACGTTCAATTTTTACGAGATTCAAATTTTGGTTTAACTGTGAAAATTTTGGTCAAAATTCAAATTTTGGGCCCAAATTCAAATTTTCGGGTAAAATTTGGGGTCAAAATTGTCATAACTCAAATTTTTCTTAGAATTGCATTTATAGTATTTCAAATTTTGAGAGTCAAAATTTTCAAAATTATTTTTGGAGGAAAATGAAATTCACTATATCGACCGTCTGTGTGCTATATCGACTTCGCATTTTCTTCTCTTTGATTCTTCCGCGGGGAGTGAAATGGATTACGAAAATGAAAAGGCATTTGTGGCATTGTACGAAGGATGGAATGTTCGAAAGAAGTTGATATCAATGAAAAGGTAAGGTGAAAGCGTTGATGTACATGGAAGGAATGCTCAAAGGGATGTTGAGAATGTTGTGTTTATCGCATACATCGTGTCGGACAATGAGGTTGTTGCATTGGAAAGCAGGATGATGACGCAGATCGGGGAAGATATCATACCCATCTATGACACCGAGCCCAACTGCGACGAAGAACAAATGGTTGAGGAAGATATCTTACCCACCTATGACAACGATACGAATGGATAGTCGAGGTATAATCATCGTTGATCATATTCGACCGCAAATGCAACACAACATCTTGAGCAACCTGAATTTAGTAATGAAGGAGAGGTTGACCAATGTGTTGCACAATGTCCGAACAACTATCTCATGTACGAGCCCTTACTTGTTAACAGATTCAACTGAAACGTCAAATCAAACTCTTGAATCGAAAACATTCTTCTCAAAAGACCATTTCGTTTCAAAAGATTTTTCAAAACTTGAGGCTCATTGCATCTCTTGAACTTAAAGCGCAAAACAATGTTTTAAACTCGAGCCAAAAGTAAATCTTTGAATGAACAAAGTAATCGTATGGATACATTAGTTAAAGAAAATGAGCATTTAAAGGCTCAACTTCAAGCAAAGGGCTTGCACATGTTGCTTTACTAAACAAAGCGAGAAGATTCAACGACAAGAGTGTGGATACTAATTTTGCAAAACCAACAATCTTGGGGAAATCGCTCTACAACCTTTTAGAAAACAATCAAGTAGTTAGACAACCAAGCGCATTTAAATCGAGCGTTCAAAATCTTCAAAACCACGGTTTTCCTCCCAATTTGTTGAGAATAATCATTTGATAAAACTAGTCACTCCACATTCTGGCCTAAGAATAATGCTTACATTTACATTAAACATGTTTCGTTAAACTGTTTCATTAGACCTGCTTCGTTAAACCTCAACTTGTGGCTGCTCTCGCAAATCTAGGATTAGTTCGAACACCGTGTCTAAACCGAGCATTAAAATTAAAAATTCATATGATTCAAATGACGCATACAAGAACTATGATCTAGAAAAGGCTAGGAAAAGGGCACTTCTTCAAAAGGATGGAATCTTAGGTTCACGACTTAGTGTATCACCTTCGAGTGTATTCTCGAACACTACCGTAGTAGCAAACCAAAACCTAAGTTAACTCAACAAGCAGTTAGAAATAAACCCGTTGATCTAAATGTAAACTATCGAAACCTAATAGGTGGATCCATATAGGACGCAGACTCTTCCCAAAAGAAGTTTCAACATCCCTAGATCTAACCTTAGATGGATACCAACGGTAGGATTTTCAAAGCTGTTAGTCTTAGGAGGATTCCTACGGGCAAGATACTAAGTAGTTGCACCAAAACAAGTGGGATACCAACAACATCCATCCCCGAGGCGGAAAGGAAATCATCAAAATAGCATGTTCGGTGTCAAGAAGATAATTAACACTACATCTTTATGCTCTCAACATCGGAACCCAGTTACACTTGGGGATCCATGTTTTTCTCTTCCTTGCCCCTTCTATTTTTCTATGCATGTACAATGACTATGGCTTCTACTGCAATCTGACAGAGGACCCGCTTTCTCACCGTCAAAAATATCATGATCCATCACGCGATCACACATTGTACTTAATCGTCAAGAATTGGAAACATTGATTGCTCCTCTAGTTAAAGATTCTGTCTAAAGTCGTGCTTCGATGTATCGAATGTTTCATTGCACAACCCGATAATACTCTAAATTACGATACATACAATCTACAACAACAACCGTTACTATAGTTGCACCTCCAATCGAATCTCGAAAACGGAAGAACAAAGTGTTTCCTACAACAATGTCACGGTGATGATCAACGTTATGAACAGAGAAGTTTTATCAGTTGATTCTCTCGAGATATTTATGGTACTTCACACTTGTTCAATTAATTAAACATACATGGTTTCATTTGTCTCCTTATACATGGTTTCGTTGTCTTCAATTCATCATCAACATATGTGGTGTATGATTTTTTGGGTAAAGGGTTTTCACCCGGTAAATGTATTACTCCAAAAACGTTGAGGTACAAAGGATGAGGTGAGTCCACATCTCAGGTCCCTTAGGACACTTACAGACATGATATATAAGAATGACATACCATTCTTATAACTCACACTAAAATGAACCAACAAAAATGACAAAAATACTTAAAAGTTACAATACTACTCAAGAAAAACTTGAGCCTTCTATGTCACTAATGTGGTCCACTTTAACTTCCATGAAGAATCCAACTAAGAAAACCAAGCATTCTTCAACACCTCATCAATTTGTAGTAGCAAAGAATACCACAAACAAAACTTCATGATCGTAATCATCTCACAAATACCACACAACGGTTGGTGGGAGACTCTAAAACCACGGATAGAGCAAAGAAGCGTAACCTCGCTCCAACAAAGTGCGTTTAGATGCAAATCGAATAACCATGAACTACCCAAAAGATTTTTGAATAAGAAATCATTAAACTTAACTTTCAATATCACCATGATCAGCACTAAATGCAAATAATGACCAAAACCATATTTGCATGACAAGCACCAATCCGATAACTCCAAAACCTAGGGTTACGAAACCCTAACTTACAAAAGGACATCAATAACGACTGTAGGGAAGATAATCAACTCGTAGCAGCAAGAAGAAACCCCATCTCGGATCGATTAACAACTCCTCAACTTCCAATACCCACAAATACGGACCCAAACATCAAGCAAACCAACACCAAAGAACCGAGAATGGTACAATGAAACACCATCGGGTCTAGCGGGGATAACAAACCCTTTTTTGGGTAAAGGGAGTAATCCGCACCACGGTAAAGTATATTAACCAAAAACATTGAAGTACAACGGATGAGAGTGAGTCCCTCATCTCAGTCCCTTAATTAAGACATTTACCTAACCACTATATAAGAATGACAAGCCATTCTTATAACTTACAAATCCAAATACACCTAAAGATGACTAAAAATAAAATACAATACATCACAACTCAAATAAACACTTAAGTTTTCTTTATCATCTTTAGCGATCCAGAACTTGTGCATGAAGAAACCCAACACCAAGTTTCCCCGCCTTCCAAGTGCTCATTCCATAGCAAATCCATTTGCAACTTCTATTAGTATTATGCATGAAGCATAATCTAATAACCTAATAAGAGTGCAATCCGTAGCAAATCGAATTTGAACCATAAACAAGGGTATAAAAGACCCTAACTTCCAACATATAACATCATAACTTGTAACCTTCCATTAGTAGCTTCAATCCATTACACATTGACGTGCAAGCACAAAACCAATGAATAGAAGTTAGTCATCCAAGATCCGAGTGACACACATGAGGACAACTAAGTATCAAGTCATATGCAACGACCAAAATGGACCATGATATGACATCATATGCAACACTCAATAATAGAATGAATACACGACAAAAGTAACAAAACCTCGCCAAACACATTGCATGCCAACAATGATCCACACAAATCAAACCTTCCACACCATTCAGTACCATCGATCAAAAGACCCATGAATACATCACCATATGGCATGCAAGAACTCAACCAACAAACATAGGGTTAAGAAACCCTAACTTTCAGCCACCATATGATCCACACAGCTCCAAACATAGCATCAGTAGGAGCAGTAGTTGAATCAATATCGCCATAATCAAAGGGTTAAGATGAAACCCTAACGTACACGCATAACCCCAACACGATCTGAAAAGGTGATACCTAAATAAGAGCAGCAATATACCAGACCAAACAAATCGATATTGGAACCATTCATGCCCCAACCATAGTCAACGTCCATCTCTCCCATAACCCACTTACAAATACACTCATAACACAACCAAACATGATCGTACCGGCATATAATCAATACCCTAGCATGGGTATACTTCCAGCAGAAAAGAAAATGATAGAATGTAAACCCTTAAAGGGTTTATAATCGTTCAGAATAGATCCTAGAAAAACAAGCCTCAAATAATAATCAATAAGCAACATGAGGCGATTAGAATACAAGAGATCGATCTATATATAATAAATCATAACCGACTTATATAATTCCATGACCAGATCGATTTAAAACCCTAATGGCGGTTTGATAAAATCAGAGAAGCACCAAACCAAACCCTAAATCATTAGGGTTTCTGAGAATCGCCAATAAAGGAACAGCAACATAAAGCGGTTTAAAACCTTAGAAAAACGATTTGATTGAATTTTAGGGTTAAAACCGCCAATAGATGGAGAAATCCGATAAGATATGAATGAAAATCAAAACCAACCACCCTCAATAAGATAATAAGCATCCAAATTCGTATTGCATATCCCTAAAAGAGAGAGAGAGGACGATTAGGCAGTTATTTTTGGTCGGAATTAAGGGGAGGGTGGCGGCCGGATTTCTCCTCTAGGGAGAGAGAATTTTAGGGTTTTTTCAATAAGATAATGATTGTGATGTTCAGGGATAACAAACCCTTCTCTCATAAACCCACGAAACATTAACAACCATCATACAAGAACATACGAACCCTAAAACAAGGGTACCAACCATTAATGAATACCCTAACAAGGGTACACTTCCAGTAAATAAAATAAACAAACCCCTAAAAATTAGGGATCCGTTCTGCCATGAAGCACCAAGCAACAACGATTGAAAGATAAAACCCTAAAAAGGGTTTCGCATATATAGCACATCAACAAACCAGCAGCGATTTTGTATATAGAGTCAATTTAGAAAAAACCAAACCAACTTGAATGATAACCAATCGCCTATCTGAAAACCCAACTTAATTGCTACAAAAGAATGAAACCCTAAGGTTTCCTTGTAATCGTTAATAGAAAACAAACCCCTAAAGATGTGTATTGTGTAGCGATCAAGACCACCAGAACCACCACTTCGGATCAATAGATAGAAAACGATTATACAATCCTAAATAAGGAATAGATAAATCGACAATGATAGGAAACAGATTTGAAGAAGGATAAGAATCAAAGGCGACAAAGAAAACCCTAAAAGAACGATCACCTAAAAACCAAAAGCAGAATGATTATGACGCGAACCGATCAAGAAGAAGAGAAACACGAATGTTAACACTTCCTAATTACAGTCGCATCCACAAACACATGATTTGGTCGGATTAGGCAGAGAACGATTTAGCATAAGAGGGTTTTCTTTGTCGCCTTTTTTCACCGAGAGAAAAATGTTTAGGGTTTTCACTTATAAAATTACGTGGTGTATGATTCTGAATCATTGAAAACATCGAGGGGGAGAGAGTGTGTAGGTGGTCATTGCTTCCTTGTTCTTCTACATGCTTCTTTGTGAAAACCCAATGCCTTCTTGAATTTCTTCAATTAGGGGAAGAAATAAGACGATATGTGGCTCAAACGTCTCACTTTGGTGTTATCATCTCAATTTCATGGGTGATCTTGTGTGAAGTTACCCAAATATGATGTTATGATGCCTCACACATGGTCTTGGTATCGAGTTATTGCATATTCACAGGTGATATGTGACACGAAAGACCACAACATTCGTGGGAAAGTCGTTTCATTTCGTCTTTCGTGTTTTGTTTGGTGTGATGCGTGTACATACGTGAGAAGATCTTGTTGATTTACGGCATGTTACCCTCGAGCGGATCTTCCGCAATTAGTCGATTTTCTTTGTGTGGTTTATCGCTCATCTACAAATTCACCGCATCATCGAAACCTTCAAAGTTAGAGGAAATGTAGACTTCATCAAAGTTTCAAATCTGCTAAAGGCGGTTGTCGGTTTGGGGAAGCGATTCAAACTTCTTCATAATGGCTTCGAGTATATGACTTGGAACCGGTTACAACCGCTTAAACTTCCTCCAACCCCATCATCACCGAACAAAGCCCCACTCACTCGTCAACAAATGGAAAGGTTATTTGCTCACTGTTCGGTGGCGATATTGATGAACGTGCTCGGTGTATCCATTGTTTCCACTTTGCTCAACCGATACTACTCTTATACCGATACACATGCTACAACAACTACTATTTAAGAAGCACCACCAATTGACTCCACCACAACAGTTGAACAAACCGCTCCAACAATGATGAACCGGTGATGATGTTCTTAATGAAGTACCCCACCGCAGATTTTGATCCAAATCGTTCTTTAACCCGTTTGCTAATGAAACTGCGCACACGATGTCGCGGAATCATCAACAAACCATTTGAATCCTCGAATCGCACAATGTATACCAACATCAACCTCTACACATCGATGGACAAAAGACCATACTACGGACAATATTGCGGCAACCCGAATCAACCGATCGTTACAATACAACGTCTTCACACGGATGGTGAACATTGCATTTATGCTCACCGCTCGCTAATCGAGCCTAAAACATTAAAGACGCAATGACAAAAGACAATGGATTGAATCCATGCAGAAGAACTCAACCAATTCAAACGTCTTGAAGTATGGAGGCGGTTGAAAGACCAACGAGGGTCTACGTCATTGGTCTTAAATGGATTTGGAAGAACAAATTGGATCTTTGAAGGAACGTAATCGTAAACAAGTCACGTCGGTGGCTAAGGGTTATCGGCAGGAAGAGGTATTGACTTTGAAGAATCATTTGCTCGGTTGCTCGTCTTGAGGTCGTTTCGGATATTTCGCGTTCGCGGCTCATCCGAATATGACGACCTTTCAAATGGATGTCAAACTGCGTTTCTAAATGGACAAGCGAAGAAGCGGTTTATGTCGACCAACGGAAGGATTCGTTGATCCGAGTTCCCGAACCATGTCTACAAACCGAACAAAGCTCTGTATGGTCTCAAACAAGCTCCTCGGGCATGGTGCGATAAGCTATCATCTTTCCTCATTGCTAATAATTTCACCAAAGGTTCGGTCGACCCTACTCTTTTATACAATATAACGGGCACATATCTTAATTGTTCAAATTCGTGGATGACATCATTTTGGGTCTACACATAAAAAGTACTCAATCGCTTTTGCAAAACTAATGAAGAAAAACTTTGAAATGTCCATGATGGGTGAACTTACGTTCTTTCTAGGATCGCAAGTTCATCAATCACCTCGTGGTATTTTCTTGAGTCACCAAATATGCCCTTGAATTGTTACACAAATTTGGAATGCAAAGCGTGACACCCACGCCACACCAATAGCTCATACCAAGAAGCTAGACGCCGATTTACATGGGAAATTGGTGGACCCTACAAAATACCGTAGTATTATTGGGTCTCTCATGTATCTAACGACTAGCAGACCGACATTGTCTTTGCCGTTTATCTCGCTCCCGTTATCGATCGAGATCAATCGAAACCCACCTCTCTCGAGGCTAAAAGAATCCTCCGATACATCAAGGGAACCATTAAATTAGGAATCGTATCCAAAGGATTCGGTTTTGAACTAATAGCTTTTTCGAGATGTCGACCACGCAGGATGCTTAGATTCACGTAAAAGTACTTGAGAGCTCTACAATTTCTTGGTGATAAAGCGGTGTCATGGCAATCGAAGAAGCGAGATTGTACATTGTTGTCCTCAACCGAGAATATGTAGCCATGTCGGCATGTTGTGCTCAAGTCATTTGGATGAGAACACAACTCAAAGACTATGGTTACGTGTTGATGAGAATCCCGATGTCTCGCGACAATCGGAGTGCTATTGCGATCTCGTGTAACTCAGTTTAGCATTCAAAATCAAAGCACATCGATCTTCGATATCATTTCATCAAGGACCACGTGGAACAGGGTACCGTTGAATTATACTTTGTGGGTACATAATACCAATTGGCGATCTACTCACCAAAGGTTTAATGAGTTGGTCCACCGGATTGGTATGCGGTGTTTGACTCTAGAGGAACTGGATGAACTCTTAAAACATTCTTAAAACCAGTCAAACACCAAAACCTCTTTTGTATATATTTTTTTTCAAAAACAAAATACAAAAATATAAAATCTGATAAAACAACAAAAATATTCTTTTATCTATATTTCTTTTAACATGGCAAGTACAAATCTTCCGTCAACACTCTAATCTTTCAAAATTCAGTATTTTTCGATCAAGTGTTGAGGGAGAAAATAAATATTTTTGGTTTCATAAAACCTTGTACTTGCATGTTTTCAAAAACATGTTGTTTCTTCTATAATGGTGGATACGTTTCTTGTCAAATACTCTCCTCGGACTCAAATGTCTTCAAAATTCATTATTTCAAAAGTCGAGGGGGAGTATCGTTAAGTTTCTTGCCTTACAAGTGTTTTGTCTAACCTAAACGGAAGTTAAAGGATCTTGGTTGGAACCTTTTTGAGGTTGAGGGACTGAATGTGTCAACTTGGCAAAGTAATTTTAGCAAATTCATTCACCTAACACATTCAATGCACCACTTGTGTGCATTTACCCTAAACCACCAAGATCAAACACCCAAATCAAATCTTCAAAATTCGTTCAAGCTTTTCATAATCTATAAGTTCTAAACTGTTTTGATCAAGATGATAAACAAGGGTTTCTAAAATTCTTTCAAATCCAACGGTTAAAACTCTTTAAACTGATTTTGGAAAATTGCTCACTCGAACGAACTGGGTGTTTATGCATATAAGTGTTTGGATTGAAATAAGTTATGTTAAAACCTTTCTTAGTGTCTATTAAACTTGTTTCAATCGTCTATAACCATCCTGAATCTTAAAATTCAATAATTTGAATTCTAGGGTTCTTACGCTCATTTAGGGTTTTTTCTATTCTGTGATATGTTATTAGGTGTTCAAGAAAGTGTTAGAATAAGTTTATATGCATGTTTTGAACTTTGAAATTAGCCCAGAAACATCTAAATTGTAAGAATTTAAGTTTAGGTTTTTAGGTTCATTTCCATGAATCTTCGATTTTGTGGTGGAAATGTGTTAAATCTTGTTCCATTGCACTCATATGACATCTAGGACACTCGTAAACATTCTTGCTTGATTTGTGTGGCTAGATCTCTTACGCGTAGATTAAGGGTTTAGGGTTTAAGTAATTTTACGCCTAAGTCTTTCTGTGTGTATCTGATATGTTCTTATGCTTGTTTTGTGATCTAAAAGATGTTTGGAGTTAACTGCAATCAAGTTTTCATGTTTATATTTAATAGGTTAATTATTCGTAATGTCAGAATCTTTAGGTGTTCAAACCGTTACGCTTAAGGAATACTTTATGCGTAAAGGTTACGCCTAAGAGTAATCTTACACATAGCTCTTACGCATAAGGGGTCTACAGTGGATTACGTGTATCTTGGAAAGATATTCGTAAACAAGGCTTGTTACGCATAAGCTTTACTCTTACGAGTAAAAGCATGCGCGTAACATCTAGCTTATCCTCACGCGTAAGCTTAAAGCCTTTGAAGTTGTCTTACGCCAGAAGAAACTCTTACGCCTAAGCTTGGTCTTACGCTTTAGTTTACTCCTACGCATAAGCTCCTTTCTTACGCATAAGGATCCTTGTTACACATAACCCACTATTCACTACATTTTGGCCCATACGCATATGTTACTTGTTAAATGTTACGACAGGTCACAAATATCGATGTTTCATATAAGCTTACAAAAGTTAATATGTTGTGTGTTAAGTGAATTATTGGTCTTTGAAATTTCAAAATTAACATGTTCACGTAACTTATCACATCAACTTCATACATTTGGACTAATGTGACTTAGGACTTGTAACTAACATAAACATGTTTATCATCAAACAAGGAATTAGATAATAAATCAGAATAAAACAAACACATTGTGTTTCCATATGTCTGTCTTTTTGTCTAATGTCTTTCAGACCACAAAATGGCTGCAAATCAAGCAATCATCAATGCCCCAGCAGAGCTCTTGATGGCAAACACATTCCCAGCTGGATACGACAAAACAATTGGCAAGAACAATCTCCGTGTCATCTTCAACAACTTCATATGGTCATAATCATCTTGCGAAATTCTTGTGGACATCCTTCGCAACATCTATTCAAATTCATGCTCACAAAGTCATCCCGATAATGAGTATGATTCAATGGAAGAGGAAATAAAAGTTCATAAGACATTAAAGCGTAAAAGGATGGAATACCATGCTTCAACCTTTCCGGTTAATCAACCCGGTGGGGCGGGAGGGTCAAGTAGTAGTCCTCCACTTATGGAAGATCCATTACAAACATCTCTTACCCCATCCGATCCGGTTAATCAACCCGGTAAGGATCGAGGTGTCTTGTCACCACAAGCTGTTGAAATGAAGCAACCGCAACAACAACTAAAACATCCGCAAGAAGAAAATCATGGTGAAGATGTGGAAATATATGGCGAAGGAGATTACGATCATGATAAGGATGAAACAGGTCCTCGATGATGATAATTTGGCGGTGAAGAGGAAATGATTTGAAAAGAGGCAAAAGAAGTCTGCTAGAGTCGAGAAGGAAAAGTTTAAGAAGGACTCGCACAACTACATAGTTGACAATCCAATACACAAACTCAACAGGTCTTCAAACACCTCTTGACACTTCCATCAAACCCAAATCATCATCTCATTCATCACCTCCATCAACATAAAAACACCTATGTCAACAACAAAATCATTGAAGGCAACTCCATCCAATGAATCGACAAATGGCTAGCGTGATATCACCACTACACAACAAGCTACATAGCCACCACCATCCCGATCAACCAAGGGATTCGAAACCACACCACCAATGGAGAAAACCGTTGATCACTTTACATACACCGGTGGTGAGGATCACGACATACCGAGCCCCAACCGAACCTCAACCGAAATTCGATCAAGTACATTATCGCACTCCTTGTTTTCATCGCTTCAAATCAAAAGCGTGTTGAAGTTCTCCACCTCGGGGTCGAATCTTACCTAAATTCTACACTTCATCGGAATCAATCAAGAACCTCAGTACAAAATCGTTCATAAACAAAAGTCGGGGTTTGTCTACCAAAGTGAAAATCATCATACTTGCTTCATGGCTTTCGATGAAATTCACTAAGTTCTATGACGCCACCCTGGAGATGGTTCGAGATGGATTGGCATATCGATTGAAGGACATTGAGTTGGGTATAACTCAGACAAAGAGATGGAATTCAAAGGATCGCAAGGATGTTCGTTGATTTATCACTAGGATTGATGAATGTTTGATTCATCGGGATCAGATGCAACGGTTGGAGAGCTATATGGGAGGATGACCAAACTTTCCGATTCTGACTTTCCAACGTCCTCAAAAAGTAGTTGATCGTCTGTAATCATTGGGTACTCTCTTGATTGTGATTTTGCTTGATTGTGATTTTGCTTGTTTGATTATCGTCAATGGCTTGTGCACACATTTGATGTACAACCCGTACTTGTCAAGAAAGGACCTTGTGGTGCGCTTTAGTGCCACAATCCTTACATAAGGAGCGAAAGCTTCTTACTTTTGAGTAAACCTTATCAAACCTTTCACTTTTCAAAGGTTTTACTCAAAAGAACAAGTACTTCCGTATGATTTTCAAAACCTCAACCGTTTATATCACTTGTAGGGGAGTATTTGAGTTAAAACTTTGTTCACCAAAATGTTCTTTGTGTCACTCTTCCCGCAACACTCGAAATGGTCATATTTATTCTCAACTTTTCAAAAATAACATTTTATATGCCATTTTTGGGGGAGAAAATTATGTGATAAGAAATATGTTGTGTAAATGCAAATGAATCTTTGTGCTATAGACTTAACCAACGAATTGATGATACTTAAGCGTTAGTAACTCGAAAAGACTTGTCCGGACGGGTAATAATTTCAAGCTAGTTCGCTAGTGATGTAAGCGTGTCTCGCAGGACTTGTCCGAATAGAATGTACCATTCGAGAAACTCTTGGCGACATGAACTCGACGGGTTTGACAACCTTCGAGGTTTGTCTACACCTTCAAGGTAGTTATTAGAGCTAGTTGTCACCCAAAAGTCGACAATGTAACTCTTTAACTATGCAACGAACCGTGTCTCGCGGGAGATTATCATCTTGAGTTGATCAATTCAAAAGGTGCGCTCTTTCCTCACCGTGCAGATTTCCGTAAAAACTCTTAAGCACATGTGGAGGGGGAGTATTTATGCAAAATACTTATCTCTCAACAGTGGTACTAAAATGTTTTTCATTCACAAACATTTTGAGAGATTTTCATGAAAATGGTTTTATGGCAACATAGGTTAGTCATGGAGTTATAAGGTGACTAAGGTTAGGAATAACCGTCCTATGATCCGCCAGAGCCGGAGGGATCTACCCAAGGACATCACAAATAGTTAGTACTTAGAAGTCCTTAGGTACGATTATAAAAAAGGAGAAAATGAGAATCGGAGAAAGAAGGAGTTGAAGAATTAAAAAGAAATGCAAAGAAAAGGGTGAAAAGAAATAGCCCTCCAAATTATTCAACTTAGGCGTATAACACAGGGTTCAATTCATATGCTCTTGGTTGTCACTTAGTGACGCCGGTATTGAAGATTAAAAGTCGTCATGGACCCGATGGACGCATGCACTAAACCTTCTTAGCCACTCAAGTTTCTCCCGAAAGAAGCTTGTTTCATTCTCACTGGGAACCCCACGTAAACTATTGGCTTTCTCTTAGAGATCATTTGGTATTGAAGAAGGAGACCCTCTCCCTAGTCTCCTTTCGGAAAACCAAAACACACTATTGAGTCTAGAGCCACGAGATTCATCAAAATATCTCTTAGGTACACTTGACATTTCATCACTTGGTGTTCATCAATAAGAACATCGGTGGTACGTTATCGAGTCCTTCACGGATCTTAGCAATCGTCGAGAACATTTATGAGAGGTTCACAACCGTGATCCTCGGTGATTGAATGGAAACTCCGGCCGTGGTCAACATCAAAGCGACCGACGGCAGTCACCGGTAACTCCCGTGGATTACGCCTCAAGTTCAAACTTGTAAGTGCTTGGGAACCGCTTATTTCTAACCGTTTTCATGTTTTCTTCTTATGGAAGCTCCGAGCGGAATGATCGTGCGATTCTTCACATGCTCATGCCAACATCATCACTAACGGAAGTTCTATCTAAAAGCAACACAAAAGTCGAATGATTCTTCGTCAAGACAAAGAATCTACAAAGTTAAAGACTTAAAGAACTTCATCAAGATCTGAAATCCAACGTCAAAGAGCATGTGAGCATGTTGAAGAATGACGTGAGACACCTTAGAAATGAAGCTGCACTGCGCGGCACTTGATGAAGATAACAACAACATACTATCACTACCATCACAAAGAACAATGATCAAAGAATAAAGTTAAAGATGACGTCAAAGCAAAACTGCTTAAAGAAAACAATTTCTCTACCGGGAGATTGTTCAAATCAAGGCAATTCTTCTCACAAGAAAGAAGAATGCCGAAGATGTCAAAGCTACTATTACATCAAGACCTTAACGCTCACATTCATTCATCACCAACACTTGGGAGATTGTTGGAATCACTCCTAAACCTAATTCAAGTGTTAGTGATTCACATGTAATAGTTAGCTTAATTATGGCCTTTATGTTTGTTATTAGCTTAAGCTTATGTAGAAGGCCCATGAGCTTAGGCCCATGTCCACTAAGGAAAGGAAGGGAGTAGGAGTGTTGCCCTAGCTCCCTTCCTATAAATATTTTGTAATAACCCTCACTGAGGGTTGGTTGTTCAATTTATCTCCTTTCATACTCCTACAGAATCGTCTTAAGTTCATACGAGTGTGTGTGTTTGGCTTATTGTTCATCCGCCTTCTCTCTTATCTATCTCTTTCTATTGTGCTTGTGTTGTAAACTTAGTGACCTAACATGTTTTGATATCCAGGATCTTGAATCTCAAACTGACGAAAACACTACGCCAGTTGATAAACAAAAGAGTTCTAAACGTTCAGCCGATGTGGAGGATGAAAGTGATGGTTCAAGCATGAAAAAACAGATTGTCGAGATTAAGATGGAGAAGGAAGCTGCTAAGTGCAGATCCATCATTCCCAATAAATAAATGCTTCTATTTTGCATTTTCAGTCATTTACTGAAATTGTTTCCATTTTGAATATGCATTTGTGCATCTTTTAGACAATATCTTGATAATGAGCTGCTATTATTTTAGACATTTACGATTGTGTTTTGATATGGCGAGTCCCATTCTATCCTTGTGACACATTGGCAATTTGGAATTTTATGTTTATGCTTATTGGTGAATTTTTGTCTAACTTTTTAAAATGCAGGTTACAATTCTCTTTTTATATATACAATGCATGCTTTTGTTTTCTTCACCTCATTTTGCAGAATTTTGTGTGCCATCATTTGTCCAAGGTTGAAGAATGATAAAATTTGTGGACTGCATCTCCCCAAGTGCATAGCTTATATTTTTATAAATAGTTTTGTTTTTTGTATAAATGTAGTTCAAGCATTACATTTACAAATTTGTAAATAGCTTGCAGTTAGAGTAGTTTGTGTACTAGTGGTATACTAATACTTATTTTAAATATAGTAATATAATGTTTATTATGTGATTTGTCTACTTTGTTCAATCATTATGATCAACTACTTATCATAGACTTTTGCCTAAACATAATCTATTAAATACATTCAATCTAACAGCCATCTCGAAGCATAAATTAAACAAACGCATGAAATAGATTCACCCGCGGATATAGACCGTTAAATTGAGGCGATTAATCACATGCAAGTATTTGTATACACATATCTCCGAAACTACTTATATTCACAAAATCTTGTGCATTTAAATGAATCAATAGTCTAAAGTTTTACCATTTTTACTTTTAACTAATAAACTATGATTATGATCAAAACGTTTTTTGAATATATTATCTCCTAAAATACATTTATAACAAAATATACTCGGTTTATATTAAATGTTTTTTTTCAAAATGTTTTTTACAAGGCATATATAAATTCCTAAATTTTACAAGGCATATATAGAGTAACCAAAATGGTGTAATCTACAAAATATTACGGTGTAAGTAAAAAATAAAAAGATTTGTTTCATATAACCATCAAAAATTATATGTAATCTACAAATAAAATACAATATGCTATAAATCCATTCCTTATATATATACCTTCATCTTCTATAAATCCAAACATACAATCCTTAAACATTTAACTTAATATTAGTTTTATTTTTTTGTTTGTCAAAGTAGCCATGGTTAGCAACGATTCATCAAAAGGTAGATTTTTTTTTTCGTTTAAACTAATTTGTGACAAAAGTTCATACAATTTTTTTTATACGTATGATTTTTTTTTTGTTTCTTTCGATGTAGGCAAGCAAAGAACAAGAAAATGATAAAGCATTAGATTCTGGAGATGTGCCCGGTAAAGATATACCGGTGATTGAGATTTCAGATGATGACGTGGTAATAATTAAACTTATATATTCGCGCCAGAATTTGTCATCATATATTTGTGCTCATAAGTAATGTACACTTTAATATAGCTGTATTTTATTTTTAAGTTGTGCAGGCTAAACCCGTCTCTCTAAAAAGCAGAAGATTGACTAAAGATAGAAAAGTTGTAAACAACGATGTCGTTAATATTAGCTCTTCTGACGAGGTAAATGCATAAGCATTCTAACAAAAAAAATGGTCTTATGATGACATTCAAAACAATTATAGAGAGATATGAATTGATCAACATATATTATTTTTTTACAATGCTATACTTTATTATTGTTATTATTGTTATTATTATTATTATTATTACTTTTATTATCATTATTATTATTATTATTATTATTATTATTATTATTATTATCAGCGTCATTATTATTATTATTATTATTATTATTATTATTATTATTATTATTATTATTATTATTATTTTATAATAAACATCACTTCATTAGAAAATCAAAGGAAATTACAAGAAATTAGTGGGAGCCGAGAAACTAACTGGGCCCCCACTCCTCTAGCAATAGCAAAACAAACCCTACTAAAAATAGGACCATGATGAGCATTCGCCTCTCACTTTCCGTCGCTCAACCAAGAAACCAAGAACGTCGTCATCCAATCAACATCCGTTTAGTTTGATTGACGAAGAAACGGATGATGACATTGAAGTTGATAATGCTATTCATATTAGTGATACCGTTGAAGAAGGTTCGGATGAGAAAGATGGAATTGGTTTAGAGGACCTTGAAAGTGACGAGTCTTCGGATGAGGGTGATGATGGAGATGACTTAGCCGACTTCATCGACGATGAAGCTGCACCGTCTGATGATGATACTGATTACGACCACGACGATTTTTGATAATCAAAACATCAAAACTTGTACGTGTTCAGGCTTTTTCTAAATAATGACATTATTTGATTTGAACTTTAGGCTTTTTTCAAGGTTTATTTATGTGTTTTGTTAATTTTCCAAGTTTGATTTGAATTTTATACTTTTTCCAAGTTTTATTTATGTGTTTTGAATTTTATACTTCCAACATCTCATTATCTTTCAACTTATGAACACTACTTTCACTTTTGTTAATCAATATAGTATGATAATAAGATGTCTATGTGGTCGTTTTTGATGTAATAGAGTTATTGATATGCTAAGCTTGAATACATTTTGAATATAATTTAACGATTCAGTTACAATATTTCAAATCAATTATTTGATGTTATTCAATGTCAATAAAAGTTATTAATACAAAATCTTTTTTTTCCGGTTACAAATATTTGGTATTCATTATTCATTGTGACTGTTAATTTTAGTTGCTTACAAAAATACTCAATTAATAACAAAACCAAAATCAGTCAACCATAATTTTATTCATACCTGGAAAAAATCCAAAATTGCATGCGCTTGTCTTCAATCCAAGAAGCCTAACCATGGCAGAAAACAAACAACCACATGTGAGGAAACGTAAAAATTCAGGTATGTCTGGCCAAAACGCTCAACCTTCGAATCAGCAAAGTGTTCCTTTACCACATATACCCACGCCTCAATATTCAAACCCACGAGTTCCGTTGTCAGATCTACTCACACCACCTCCAAGCAAAAGAGTTTCTTTGGCCGAGATTCTCAGATGTAAGTTTATGTATGTATAAGAAACAACATGATATAACTTGGTTACATGATCTATAATTTACTATGTTTGTATGCATTAGATGATCCACTAAAGGAAAACGTCCCTTCATTTTCGTTATCAAATACCTCTTAGTGCAGCCGTCAAATAATGCAGGCTTAAAACATATTGATACATTTAGTTTTTTGGTCATAGGTTTTGCTTTATACACCTTACAAAGTGATAATACTACTTATTGCTATAGGTTCATCTACGCATTTTACACACAAGCAAAGAAGACCTTATAGTAGACTGCCTCTTCAAGACGTTACTAATCGTGAGTATCTTCTTCACTTACAACATACAAAACTACTTATTGCTCATCTTTTTATCGTTTATGTTACCTACTCAACCAACTATAATGCGCCTATACTACTTATGTCATTTCAGGATTAAATTTTCAAACAACAAACAACGTATGGCCCTTAAATTCTCACGTCCCGCTTGCAACTCAGTTGTCACCGTTGACTCCAGCTGCTGCCACAGATGTTAGGCGAACTACAACTTTATCTTTTCAGTCAAAATTAGGTTATATATCTATTCTTTGTAGTATCCTCCATTTACTTTTCACGTTCTTATAAGAAAAATAATGCAGCATATACCATCAAATAGGAGATCACATTTGTTCATTTTGTTAGTCCATTATCCATGCAATCAGGCTGATAGATGTTGGATGCGCGCAAACATATTAAGCAGTTTTTTACATGGACTGATGCAAGTCTTTTTCAATCACGCAGTTTTGTTTTGTCAATAAAATTAATAACAAGCATTGAAGGGTAGCTAAATTTGAAAAAACAAATCTCGGTAGCGAGCAATGAAGGCATTCAGCATCAGCTCAACTGAGAGTGTCCATAGGTTTGAGAATGAAATCACCTAATAAAGTATTGATGTGTGTGTATATTGAGTAAAAGGTACAAACAAACAAAGACTAAAGTATGAGAACAATGAAATAAATGACAAATCCTGTATCAAATGTAGGGCTTTGTGGTCCAACCAATCAGTTGGCAAATTATGGATGACATATAGTGTTCATGTTTTTATGCTTTGGTTAGGATTTAGAGCTTCTTTAGTAGCTTTTGTTTGCCCTTCAATAAGCCCCTTTAGGCTATTTCTCCACTAGGAAGGATAAAGCACATATAGAGCCATTCTCTTTTCTAATTAACCATTAGGAAGGATAGCATAACATTATTACTGTATTATTATAAATAACTAGATAGTCAATTGATTGAGAAAAAGTTTAGATTGTTACAATGTTTCTCCTGAAAGAGCAACAACTATGGTCCCATCTGATGCTAACTACGATCTGTAATCGCTCATGTGAGTGACCTTCAACCCAACGAAAATAGACACCCCAGACTTGACCAGGAAGATCGAGCTCCATTATCTGAAAAATCAATAAGACAATAACAAACAACGCCCAAACTACGTAATAACTATACTCCTAACTCCTAACTTGCATGCAGTTTTAAGAACATCGAAAAGAAAGGAGAATACAGATGACATGGTTTAAGTTTGGTATCTTAATATGAAGTATTTCAGGTTAGCCATGCTCGAATAAACCCAAAGTCCCAAACCAACCCATACAAAAAACCAGTATTGATTTCTTACCCACTATACGCTTTTAGAATAGTGTGATTAAAATGGAAAATGTATCCAGAGTAAACTATAAAGCTGAATTTTTTTCTTGCAAATATCCATTTTTGTAGGATCCTTTAAATTGAATAGCTTCAATTGGCAAAGCTTTCATCACCCCTGAAATCTTAACACGGTAATTTGAATTATACCACTGTGGTGTATGGCGTAGATGTGACAATTTCGACCCATTTACTTTTGAAATATAGTTACAGGTCATGTTTCACCACTGTTACAGCAGCCCCATAAAGGCTTTTCTCAAGCTTATTCTAAGCTTGTGAAAGTTCCTCATGAAGCTACATACTGGGGCAAATGGTAGTTAGCTTGGTGAACTTTAAGATCCCATAAGCTTATTTTCACTATAGCTCAGTTTGTATTAGCTTAATTAGCACCACATGGGGCTGTGTTACCCACTGTTACAGCAAGCTCATCATAGCAGCCCTTTTTCACTTTTTATTTAGCCTTTTAATGTTCAAATTTTGTTTATTAAGTTCCCTACATTGCTTATTTTAAATAACAAATTCATGAATATGGAGATGACAGTAAGCCTACTTTTGATCTCATATCTATAATCATTTAACAGAAACCTACTTCTCATCTATTCAGATCATATATGTCTAATAACATCATTTAAAAATAATTTTCGTAGGTGCTTTTTCACTTATGGCGAACCAACCAGAAACCATTAGACCAAGTTCTTCCTCTAATGCGTTCATCAGAACTCCACCTTCCCGAAACTCAACTGGTAAGAAACATATACATGTTTGTTATAGCATATGCTTTGTAAAAAATGACAGTATTTTCTGACTTCGTTAATTAAATTATTTATAGTATCTCAAAAGCACATCTTCTCAAAAGCTTTGTGTAGGCTTGAAATAGATAGGATCTCACAACTTAGACTTACACGAACTGAAGCGGGCTTACAAACAGTAAGCACATCTTCTCCTTTTTGCAGAATTGTAACATCCAAAGCCATCACTGGTGGTTCATGCCTAAATCCTTCCATATAAAAGTAAGAGCTTGATTTTAGAGTGGTAGAGCCAAAACAAGAAAATAAAACTAAAATCAGGTCACAAATCTAAAGAACGATACATTAGAGAACAGCGCACCTATGTACGAAGTGACTAATCTTTTGTGATGATTGAACTCTGTATGAAATGGACATTGTCTTTCCATCGACCTGTATACGACCAGACTTAACAGCAGAATCCTACATGTTACACAGCAAGCTCATCACAGCAGCCCCTTTTCAGTTTTTATTTAGCTTTTTAGTGTTCAAATTTTGTTTACTCGGTTCCCTACATTGCTTATTTTAAATAACAAATTCATGAATATGGAGATGACAATAAGCCTACTTCTGATCCCATATCTATAATCATTTAATAACAACCTACTTCTCATCTATTCGGATCATATATGTCTAATAACATCATTAACAAATAATTTGGGTAGGTGCTTTTTCACTTATGGCGAACCAACCAGAAACCGTTAGACCAAGTTCTTCCTCTAATGCATTCATCAGAACTCCACCTTCCCGAAACTCAACTGGTAAGAAACATATACATGTTTGTTATAGCATATGCTTTGTAAAAAATGACAGTATTTTCTGACTTCGTTAATTCAATTATTTATAGTATCAACAACGCCCCTTGATTCGAACTCGAGTGACACTGTTAATCATGGTAGAACCTGCACTAATGTTTTGCAAACAAGTTGTGATCAAGTTACACCAGTTTTCGCAACACGTAGACAACAATCTCCTATGACTAATGTTTCAAACGGTAACTTTTGAAACATAACATATTGCTAAGAGCAACATTTTTACATGTTTTATTTGGTTCTAAATTTGACCATTTATGCTGTTTTCAGTTTCTTTGCAAAGACCATCTATTCGTCGTGCTAATCAATCCAAAATATAATATCAACGCCTTGTGTTACAACAAGCATTTCTGCTGTAACAACAAAAATCAACATATAGTAGGTCAATCATCAAGAAGCACAAACAGTCTAAGAGACCGACTTACGGTCTCAAGCGCCGTTAGTTTTAATCTTAATGTTGACGGTCGGGATGTCGGGAAAGAATATGACAAGTACATTGGTGTATCGAAGGTAATTCCTTTAACTCATACACCAACACCTCATGCAAAAAGTTATTATAAATTCCACATTAACGGTTAGTAATAACATAATTAAATTTGCGAGTACTTTGATCATGGTGATCCGACATACGAGTGCCGTAATGTCATGCTTTGGTATGGGAGGCGGCAAGAAAAGAAAAGCTAATCCAACAAACAAAGCCTATAGTATATGCGTTGTGGCAAGGGAAAAGTGTTTATCAAACAACCGCCGCCCACAGCCGTTGCATGATTTGTTTTATAATGACGATGCTAAGAGTAAAAATTTCAAAAAGAATGTCTGAACATACAATAGCATGTTTTCGTTCACCTCTATGGGTGGGAAGGTGGACGATACAATCAACAAGCAAGGCCGTGCTCCATATGTTTTCCGGCTGCAAGGACAAACATACCATAGTATTGGTAGTTTGCTTCCAGAAGGAGGTGCTCCTCCTAAATTTGCTCAGCTGTATATATACGACACGGATAATGAGAATGAGAATTGAGCAAAAGCGTTAAGGTAATATGTGTCACTGAACTTCTGAATTTGTTTATGCATATTCAGTAAAACATTGTTTTTAAGTTTCTGAAGTTAGCTCTAATCACATTAATCTTCTCATTTGCAGCGGTTCTTCTTCGTCGTCTGGTCAAAGCACTTCAAATTACCGTATTGATCGAAACATTATCGCTGTTATAAGAGATGTTTTAGACTCCTCGAGTGATTTGGTTCAAACATTTTGAAGAGCTCGTGACCGGTACAACGAAGACAACGAGCAGAATATAAAAATAAAGCTCATTGCAAAGCGAGGCAAATATGGACGTAATTACAATCTTCCAACGTCAAATGAGGTTGCTGGTCTTATTGTAGGTGACTTCGATACATGTATAGAAGATAGAGATATTGTGATAGAAAAGCATCGTGAAGGTTTGCAACGTATCAACATTTTCCATCCTATGTACCTTCCTTTACAATACCCTTTGTTGATGTCACGGGCGCAAGATGGTTATTATTTAGGTATATCGCATAGAAAGAAAGTTGGCAGACGCCCTATTCGGTCTTCCAACTCCGACCCGTCCACCGAAAAAACGGACAAAACAGTCACTATGAGGGAGTGGTTTGCTTTTAAGATAATGGATCGCCCAAATCAAGAAAATTTATTTACGCGTGGAGGTCGTTTGTTTCATCAATTTCTTGTGGATGGTTACACTATGGTTGAGACGGAGCGTTTGTTTCACCATCGATCAAAACAGACAAAACTTAGATGTGATACGTACTCAAGCATTCGTCAAAGTGTTGCGTCTGGTAATAACGACCCCACTACCCTTGGAAAGCCCGTCATCTTGCCTTCTACTTTTACCGGCGGACCAAGGTTCATGAAACAAAACTATATGGATGCCATGGCGTTGTGTAGATGGTATGGCTGTCCCAATTTGTTTATTACCATTACTTGCAATTCTAACTGGCCGGAGATTGCAAGATACATGCGAGACCACAACCTTTCGCTACTGGATCGGCTCGATGCGCTTACAAGAGTTTTTAAAAAATGGCTGGACCGATTAATGATTGATTTGAGCGAACGGCGTTTATTTGGACGCTGCTCAAGAAGGTAATAATAATTTATTATATATATATATATATATATATATATATATATATATATATATATATATATATATATATATATATATATATATATATATATATATATATATATATATATATATATATATATATATCAATTATTATTATGTCACCAATTTTATACATTTGTATTCTTCAAACTAAATGTTACAAATTTTGCGAGTTGTGTACACAGCGAGTTCCAAACGCGAGGACTTCCTCACGCATGTTTGTTTGTTCTTGCACAAGGACGACAAGGTCCCAAATCTCGATCGATTGATAAATACATTTCTGCCGAGATACCAGATAAAGACGAGGACCCGGATTTGTACAAGTTGGCTTCTGATTTTATGATGCATGGTCCTTGCTGTGAAGATGATCCAAAACAGGTTTGTATGGATGACGGTAAATGTACAAAACACTTTCCTAAAAAATTCACACAACGCAATTCCGTAGACGCGGAAGGATATCCCGTTTATAGAAGAAGGGACGACGGAAAGTATGTAGAAAAGAACGGTCATCAAATGCATAACGGTTAAATCCGGCCGCCACCCTATGATCCTTTTCCGGCCAAAATCAAGACCCAGTCGTCCTCTCTATCCTCTCAAGGGTATGCAATACGTTTTGGGTTTTGATATTCTTCCAAGGGTGGTTGGCAAACGTTTTTTTTCTATATATTATGACCGGATTTCTCCCTATTTTTTATATTGGTCGAAACCCTTAGCTTTTTCAATCGGTGGGATCTGTTTTGTGGGTCACACGTTATTCTTTAGGGTTTCTTATCGTCTTTGTTGCAGATCGCTCTCCTTTAGGGTCGATCTCAACTGCTTCTATTCTGAACGATTACCATAATCCTGGGTTTGGTTATTTATTCGATGGCATGTAAATCTTTTTTAGGGTTTGTATTGGGGCTGTTGGTCGCTTGCCTGTTCTACTCCTGATGTGAGTGTGATGTAAGTGGGTTTTAGAGAGATGTAAGTCAAGTTTGAAGGTACGCTTGTTCAAAAACCTGTCTTTCTTTCACAGATCTGCTATTCAACTTCTATATTCTTAGGACCTGTGATCGTTATTATGGATTTAGGGTTTGTTAACCCTAGTCATTGCTGTGCTGAATCATATTACTATTAGACTGTATTGGGTTGTTTGATCTTAGTGGTCTGTAATATGATGTTTTGGAAGTTAGGGTTCGTTATCAACCCTATTTGTGATTATGTTGGGCATGCTACTGTTTTGTGGTCGCATGTGGATGTATTGGTGCTACTATGGGTGGCTAATGTAGGTACAAGTCTAGTGGACACTCGTACTGGCAAATGGTCTTTTTATTGATAATTGTTCTTGTCGGGGTTTGTTGTGTTATCTGGACTTGTGGGTTGGTGGTGAAGTGATTTGATGTGTTGCTGGTATTGGTCATTGACGCAAGTGCTGGGCAATCTGATTATGTTTCATCATGTAAGTTTGATGTGATTGATGGTACGTTAGGGTTTGTTTAAATCCTATTGTTTGTTCGTTAGCAGCTTGGTTGATCTGATTACATGAAACCCTAATTTTTAAGGGTTTTGTTTATATGTGTCTGCTATAACGAGGGTGGGTTATTACCGATTTGTGCTAATTGATAATTCTCTATAAATCTGCTGTTAGTGGGTTCTTTAGAGAGGTGATAAGTTGGTAATCAGTTCTGGTCCATTATTATGTTAATGGTTCATGTTCTTTATAGCATGTCGTGTGTATATTGGTTTACCATGGATATACAGCACATTGCTGTTTTTTGGCTATGTGATCGTTTCATTCCAGATGCTATAATGGTGTTTATGCTTAGCTTGGGGTGAAATCGGTTGGGAAGATTGATGTTGAAGATGCAGTTATCACCTATGGTTATTATGTTCTACCAAGGCGTTATTGATAAGATTTGGTGTTTGGATGCATTTTTGTTTTGGGTTATTGTGACATTTGGTTGTCACATTCGGCTTTGTTGCATATGACTTGATCCTTGGTTGTTGTCTTCATGTTTTCATTCGTATTTGTTGGAAGATTGGTTCAAGTTCGGATATGCTGGAAGGTTGGGTCGCTTAGACCATGTTTATGCTTCAATTTCGATTTGCTACGGAAGTCACTCTTATTAGGTTATTAGATTATGCTTTTGCATAATACTAATAGAAGATGCAATTGGTTGAAGCTGGAAGTTTGGACTACTATGACGATTTGAAGATTCAAGGATTGTCTACTTGAATAGCATTTAATTCTTTAATATATATAGTCGTTGTAGTTTGTGTTCAATGTTTGTTATAAGCGTGGTTTGTCACGTTTATATGAGTGTCTGTAAGTGTCCTTAGGGACTGAGGCGAGGGACTCACCCTCGCCCTTTGTACTAAAACGTTTGGTTAATAATATTTTACCAGGGTGCAGGATTACTCCCCTTTACCCAAAAAAAAATGCATAACGGTTATGTTATCCCGTATAACGCTATGCTTCTCAAACGTTATCAATGCCACATTAATGTTGAGTGGTGTAACCAGACCTGTTCGATCAAATATTTGTTTAAGTATATCAACAAAGGTCCGGATAGGGTGTCGGCATAGTTGTATAAGCCGGGTACCACAACAGAGGGTGAACAAGTTGATAAAGCTGTTGATGAGATTTAGGCGTTCTTGGATTGCAGGTGAAATTTTGAACTCGAATCTGATGTCAACTTGGTTTATTTAAAATGAATATACAACTCTTTTAGGAATTCGTAAATTGTTTGTAACAAGTTATTGATATTAAGTCGTTCTTGGATTGTAGGTACCTATCTGCCTGCGAGGCGGCTTGGAGAATATTTGGTTTTGAGGTTCATTATAGAACATCGAACGTTGAGAGGCTATCCTTTCATCTTAACCTAACAAGATTAAAAATGGAAAAACCGATTCTCTCCTAGGCGATTTCCAAACCCTTCCCTCCTTAATCGTATTTTCAATCAAACCGGCCTTAAAATTGGATTATTTGCATCATTCTTACTTTGTTACTGATTAACATCATTGTTAATTTGTCCTAGTCTGAATTTTTGCAACGTTTGTTGTGTTTTAGAGTTGTTTTTTTTTAATCGTTTTTTCTAGGGTTTTGGTAATCGTTTTTTTGGTTTTCTGTTACGTGGGCTGCTACGATCATCCTTGCTTGGTATTAATATCCTTGCTGGTCTGTTTTTAATCGTATTTAACTTGATTGATCATGGGAGCTGGTTGATTATGATGCGTATCGCTTCAAAACCCTAACTTTTGTAGTTAGGGTTTCATTTTTATTTTATTAACTGTTCGCTGGTGGTTTGTAATCCGATTGGTTGTGGTGTTTGTTTGGCTGGTTTGTGGGGTTTTAGAGAGATGGAGAAAGGTTTTCTTAACAATGATATTTCTTCGGTGAAGGCTTCAATAACTGCCACCAACTTGGCCGATCAAGTTGGTGTGAACACGGACACAAATCCGTATCATAGGGTTGATATTCAGGCGTTAGAAGCAAGGTTACAACGTCTCAAAGGTGAATGTGGTATCGATGGTGACACTGCTGGTCCTGAGTTGCGCAAAGCTGCTAGAGTTGTTCTAAACCCTAGCACACATGATGTTCATTCAGATTCTATTTGGGGTAATACTAATCTGGAAAACACAAGTTATAGTGCTACGTTTGTGGGTGGGTTGGATTCGAGCACTAAAGTCTCTTCGACTAATGCTGCTGATGTGGCTTCTAATTCTGGTCCTAACGTGTGTACACCCAAGAACGTGGTGAATGTTTCTACTTCTGGTCCTAACATGATTGGTAGTGAAAATAACGAAGTGAGGTCATTTGCTAATGTATTAAACCCGGAACGTGTCTCTAGGAAAGTTAACTTTCGTCCCTTGGTGAATGAGACTCGCATTGAAAATCATGATACGGTGCTTCCAAAGGCTGCTATGGAGGGTGTATTCAACCGCTATGATAATACACTTGTTGGCTTCTTTGTTGGCAAGAATGTTGCATTTCCTTTGGTTCAAAACTACGTCACCAACACGTGGGGAAAGTTTGGTTTTAAGAAACTTATGAAGAATGATGATGGTGTTTTCCTCTTTAAATTCGATTCTAAAGAGGGTGTTGAGAATGTTCTTCAACGGGGCCCTTGGATTATTCGCCAATTCTCCTCTCATTCTCACTAAATGGACTCCTGATGTGCTATTGTCTAAAAGTGAGGTTACTAGAGTACCCGTTTGGACTAAATTGCATAATGTGCCATTACTTGCATATTCGGAAGATGGGTTGAGCTTAATTGCTACTCAAGTGGGTAAGCCGATTATGTTAGATGCTTTTACTAGTTCCATCTGTGTTGATTCATGGGGGCGCATAAGTTTTGCACGTGCTCTTGTGGAATTATCATCAGAATCTGAGCTAAAACACGTGGTGACTATGTCGATCCCAAATAAGGATGATAGTGGTTTTACTACGGCAAGTATCAAGGTGGAATATGAATGGAAGCCGCCACACTGTGCGGAATGTAAAGTGTTTGGGCATGTTACTGATTGTTGTCCTAAGAGTATTAAGGAGCAAAATGATGTCCCTCCCACCTCGAATGTGGAAGAACCTGATGATGGTTTTAAGGTGGTGCAGAATCGGAAAGCCAAACCTAAAGGTACGAAGATGACTAGTGGTATTAATATGGGTAAGGGTCCTAGATTTGCACCTAGGAAGCAGGTGTATGTTGCTAAGACGAAGACACCGGCAGCTGCTAGTGTTAATGCTAAAGGTACACCAATTACTACGTCTAACTCTTTTGGGACTCTTGAGGTGGAAGATGACACGGGCATCTCAAGTACTGTGGTTGATTCTACTACTGACAAGGTGAAGACTGGGAAGTCTTCTGGTACTACTAAGGAAGCAGGTATTGATGGTTCTCGGAGGAAGGACTCTCGTGTTGATATTGGTGCGGCTTCTAAGCCTCCAGGCTGTGACTTCTACGCTACCAAGGTAAGTAATCCGTTTTCTAATGTCGGGAATGTGACATGTTACGGCGATGATGAGGATGAGGTTTTGTAGCGAGATAACCCTATGGCGTCATTTTGGCTTCAGGGGGGTGGGGTTTTGATCTTGATGATTTTGATCTTGAGCAAGTCTACGATCTACCGAGACACTTGGAGGATATGTGTGAAATGTATGATGTTAGTCTATTAGGTCATGGTAGGAAGTAAATTTGGTTGTTTGGTAGTTCATAAGATTGGCATGTCTTTCTTATGTAATTTGTTTGGTTAAGTGCACTTTTTGTGTGTGTCTATTGCCCATGTAACGGGCCGAGGTGAGAGATTCACTCTCATCCGTTGTACTTAAACGTTTTTGGTTAATATATTTTACCAGGGTGCGGGATTACTCCCCTTTACCCAAAAAAAGAGGTTATCATGTCATCTTGAAGGCGAGCAGACAGTTGTATATGACGAAAACGCAGACCTTGAAGCAATTATTCAAAAGCCAACTGTTGTCGCTTCTATGTTTGATGGTTGGATGCAAATGAATGAAGCCTATCCGCCGGCAAGGGAATTAACTTATGCTGAGTTTCCTACAAAGTTTGTTTGGAATGCGCCAAAAAGAATTTGGACGGATAGAAATCAAGGTAAATCCATCGGAAGAATTCATAGTGTTCTTATAGGAACGGGAGATGCTTACTATTGTAGGATGCTGCTGAATAGTGCAAAAGGGTGTCGGACGCACGCCGTTATTAGAAAGGTTAACGGTGTCGTTTATCCTACCTACAAAGACGCTTGCTACGCAGCTGGCCTTTTGGAGGACGATAAGGAGTATGTTGAAAGTATCAAAGACGCAGCCCATTGGGCGTTCCCTCAACATCTTCGTGATCTATTTGTCACATTGCTTACTCAAAAGGAACTTACAACGCCTTTGACAGTTTGGCTGGAAACATGGCATTTGCTGGCACAAGATGTTCAATACAAAAGAAGGCAGATTTTAGGGATTCCAGGTAAAACTTTGAAACAACAATTGTTATTATGGTCTGTTAATAATATTTCGTTTTTAAACTTTATATTACTGTCCAAGGGCTTACCTGAAAGTTGTATTATTAAGTGTTATAGAAGCTCTAAGACCGGTCACTTTAATCCACTTGATCCCATGTCTTTTTTATAGCAAACGATATACTGACCCATTCCAACCCATATAAAATAATGTACCTAAGTTTGGTCCGTATACTATTTATTTGCAAGCGTCCTTATATACCCTTTTATTTGCAAGCGTCCTTAAAGAAATTGTAAGATAGTTGGTTAAAAGTCTAAGAGTACCTTTAGTGCATGCTATGTTGTCTTAAGCAGTCAACTTTAACAGTATTGCTATGGCTGAAATGTGCAAAATGTTTCAGGGTTCACGATCAGTATTATTGGATCGTGCAAATAGCTCTATCACAAGTAAATTACGTAAATTCACTTTGAAAATGGAAAATTAGCTCATAAACTGAGAAGTAAACTAAGAAGTAAGCTTGAAAATTAGCTCATAAGCCACTAAATAAGAAAAAAAAAATAAGTCAGTTAACTGGTCCTAAGGTGCGTATACGCGGTGTATAAGTCATGCTCATAAGCCATGTATAACCTGTCGCACGACATTATATATTCTTATAAATGACGTCGTTCATAACACGTAAAGTGGGATGAAAATAGTTAATAAAAGTGTCATGACAAACTAATAGCACATTCATAAACTTCTATGAATTTTTCCACTTTTCAGTGTTTATTTTTATCATGTTTATGTTTATTTATAGTAATTAGAACGAAATGGCGACTTTCAGATGATGCTCTTAGCTCAGTGGAGTGTTGTCACAGTCAGTTATGTCTGGATTATATAAGTTGTATATTCGATACCATGTTGATAACGCTACACGCATCGTTCGGGGTCAAAGGAACTTCCTTTTCGTCGAGCAAGTTTTTCAACACCATAGGCAGTGAACCTAATCGTTGTAGAGTAGTATTAGGGTAAGCCACGGGTATTGATATCGTTCTCTTGGGGAATAGTGTCGTTAGGCTGAAGTGTATGTTGATTTAAGTCTAAAGGTGAGGGATGATTATTTTTGTATTTTTATATTTTATTAAATGGAAAGGTACGAATCTCGGGGTTTGGATTTGGGGGTTGGTATTTCTACCAATTACTCTACTTATCTAATTCTCTAATCTAGTGGTGTATGTAATCTATGTCTAATTATTGTGTGCTCGTATGATGATTTAAAGATGTGTTTACTTAGGTTTCATTACTCCTTAATTATCTCCTATTGATGGTTGAATTGTCACGTCCTTATTCTTAATCGCGTTGTGTGTCTAAGGTCGTAGGGTATCGTTTGTCCCTACTCTTTGAAACTACCAAAGGTTATCGCCACAAAGTCTCTAGAATTTATAAACTTTAACTCTAAGGTACTCTTCGGATGGTTTAGCCTACAACAACTCTAGGTGCTATAAACTAAGGTTCACAAAGATTAATCAAGCATTAACTACACGTGGATGACCTATCGCATTAGTGGATCATTAACAATTAAGATAAGAGACAACCAATCAATATTCAATAATTAAGTTTCATATACCCTAAGCAAACACACAAGTAAATTAGGGACATGGAGAACATGCAAGCATACACACAAGTAATTGAAGACATAATTAAATTAATGAAGTAAAACACTTATCTTGATGTAAGATAGGGTTTGGAACCCTAAAATCTTGTACAAAATGACCTTGGTTCGGTTTAGGTTTTTACTCCAAAAGACTACACACTCAAAACTAAAAATTCGGATTCTATATATAAGATTACATTCGCGGCGTCACCTTTTAATTTGTGACGCCGGGTCGCCGTTATTAGAGTTTCGTCTTGGCACGTTAGTCTTGCGACGGCGTCACCTTATGCTTGTGACGCCGTCCCGATCTCGGCGTCGTCTGGATCAAATCTAGGCGATGCGAGTTGCGACGACCTACTATTTTAAAGCTCGACACCGTCACTTGTAAATAAGCAATTTGGCTCTTGAGTCGTCACAAAAGTGATGCGACGGCGTCGAGATAACACTGGCCGTCCCCTTCGGTTCAGCAGATCCGAGTGGCTCGATTCTTGACTTTGGCCATTTTCTTCGTATATTCGCCTTTTCGTCCGAATAAGTGTCATTCCAACATTTTACCTTCAAGATACCTAAAAAGTGAAAAGGGCGATATTAAGTAATAAGCGATACAAAAGTGATCAAATAAGGGCTTAAACGACCCTCAAAAGGTACATTTAAAACCTTATCAAATATCCCTACACTTGGTATTTGCTTGTCCTCAAGCAAATGTGCTTTAGCCAATTAATTTATAAGTTACGGGTCATGAAGCATTGGTTTAAAACAATCCTCAACACATATAAGCCCCAAAAAGTCATAACAAGCACGAAATTATATACTAGCACCTCACATGGGGTGTTTGGATACTCACATCTCTCGGGTGTATATGAAATATAACAAGTTGGAAATGGAAGATAAACACTCATTAACCGGTCCTAGTACATAGATTACCATAGGCTTGAGACTAGATCAAACCTCCATCGCGTTGGCGTAAGCACCTAGGAAAGACTATCCAAGAGGACTTTTAAAGGGTTGTAATGTTAGGCTTACGGTAAGGAAACAAAGGGTTTAGTGGGATAGGCTATTTAGTGGTGGCAAGTCAAAAATCTTTATGTTACAAGCATGCGAAGAATGGCGTTGCTAAGCCAAGACTCGACACTCTAGACTCTAGATAACTGAAATAAACAAACATAAATTAAAGATAGATGTAGGATGGTAGCCCGTTTTATTTATTTTATTTTATTTTTTTTACACTCTACTTTTTTTTTTCTTTTTCTCTTTTTCTATTTTTTTTTCATACACTTTTACTCTACCATCCTCTATAGTAACATCAAAATGATAGGGATTTATAGGCACATCCCTACACTTGATTTTTTATTACTCTAACACTAATTTGACCCGAATTGAAAAGATCAAAACACTTGGAGTACATTATTACGCAAATAAAGGGAATTTGAATTTAATGTTCCCTTCCCGTCATTTCATAAACTTTAACTTTTCCCATAAGTCCCACCCAAAACTGTGTACAAAGGATATGACTCGACTTAACAACTTATGCAAGCAACTAGATAATTGAACTAAGGGTTTTTAGGGTGATAACAATAATGCACTAAAAGTGAGTGCATATAAGGTAGGCTAAGGCGATTTGGGTATACATTTGGGGGTGGGGTGTAAACAATGCTCTTCATTGATATTCCAGAAAAATGAAACATCACGAGAACCGCGAAAAGGATAGGCTCTGAGGGGTTAACTAGGGGTATCGTGTACTAAAGATGAGTACAACGCAAAGGTGTGGGGGAATTACTCAACCGATGTGGAAGAAGTAATTCTTACTAGCGATCTCGGGATGTATCACAAAACAATTTCTAGAATCTATTATACTACGGTTCACACACTAAGCATTAAAGATGAATTCTTTAATTCCTACTAATCTAAGGGCGATCCTCACATTTTGGGTGGAATTTAAGTGGTAAAGGGTTTTGTGCTAGTCATATAACTTTCTATCCATGAGATGCTTTTGTTAAGACTAATGGCCACTCCTATATGTCATGGAAAATTTTAAATTTGGTGCCAAAATTACCCTAATCGACATTTTCTCATGGCTTATTACATAAATGCAATTGGACAAAGCAAATAATCAAGGATAAGCATAGTTTGAAGTTCGTTTTATTTTCCCTCCTACACTTAAACCGAACATTGTCCCCAATGTTCCCGAAAGTATCAAAGTTATGATAATGGAAGGTAATAAAAGATGAAAGAAACTAATACTCCCACGATTAGCTCGGTATGATCCGTGTAAAGTGGTGGTTATATTTTCTTCAAGAAAACGTTTGCGTGAAAAGCTCCTTCTCATCTTATGTATTTCCTTCTTGATAAATTAAACATGCACACTTGAAGAAAACAAACGAAACTTTCGCATCAAACCGAACAAAGAAAAATCACAACAAGATGTAATTCGGACTTAAATAAGATATAATGCTTGTGGAATGGATGTTTGCGATTTTCTAGAAAATTAAGACACGAAAAATTCCAAAACTTTATAAGTAGCACGTAAAACGAGAAAAAGTAGTAGCGGTTTACTCCTCTCCTCAGTTGCGACCCGACGCCGTCAGTTATTATGACGTAAACCGGTCTCGATTTTCCGGAAAATTTTATCTTTAAAATCGGGAAAACTTCTGCAATAACATCCATTATGACTCGATACAAGCATTTGACTCGAACAAACACACATGTATATCTTTTAATTAATTGAAATTCTCATGTTTACGTTTCTTTTGAAAACGTGTGTAATCCTCCCTACACTTATCCTTTATGTAAAATACCTTTATATGTAATCAAGACGAAGTTAAAAACAAAATAAAGCATTTTTACAAATTCAAACAAGAGAATGAACAATCAATAAAAGATATACGACACACAAATAAAAATGAAAAACAAATACACATTGGTTGCCTCCCAAGAAGCGCTTGTTTTTGTTCGAGTCACGAGCCTGACTCTAACCCTTATTTAACGGATAAAGGGGAGGTTTTCCCTACACTTAAGCTTAAGTGCGGGTGATAGTAGCGATACACACCCTTAGGGTGGAAATTTGCTACGTGAGGAGAGGGTGATGGGTGATTTATATGCTCAAAGGAGTGTGCTTCATTCATTATAACCTTACCTAAGTCTATTGGTGTAGTGGGTGAATCAAATCTCTCTCTTAAAAACGGATCATGTTCTATCAACTTTAAAAGATTCTTAGTTAAGGATCCATCTTGACCTAATAAACCCGGTTTAAACCCATATTGTTTCTTGTTATCAACCATGAATGGGTGATATAAGTGTGTAAGGTCATGGGTTACTCCTATATTAGCTTCCACTCTACATGGCCTAGAGTCTACCACCTTTATCAAGCAACTACCCGGACTATTTATTTTGATGGGTGAATTGGGGCCTAATTCAATTCCAAGATTCACATCTAAAGACGGAAAATTGGGTAAGGTTTTTGGTTGAGGCTCCATTTTATCAAAATTAGGAACTTCCCTAGGACTAAGAGAGAGGTCATAACAACAAGTATCTAAACCTACATTCTCTAGTGGCGTTTGGTCCAAAGGTTCTATATCAATCGGGGTTCCTATAGTCTCTTCTACTTCTCCCGGGTAAGTTATAGGCGATGTGTGTTCCTCAAGTGATGGTAGGGCTTGTGGGCTTAGAGTTTCCACCTCATTCTCCATTATATCTAGATCTCCTAAAAGTTCATCATGTGTTTTAGTATGATCTAACCCAAATACACTCCTAAGTATCTCAAATCCTTATTTAGCCATTTCAAATTCTTGGTCCGATTCATAAGAATCATTCTCAAAAATTTGATCACTATGTTCTATTTGCCTAAAGGATTCCTCACACGTGTCATATGTTTTGAAATCTATCCCACGCATGCAACTAGGCAATTCAACTATAACCATCTCACAATCTTGTTTGGTTTTAGGTTCTATGTTCTTAAAAACTAGGTCTTTTTGATCATGATGCCTAAGGTTGGATAAATCCTCCTTATCCATTTCCTCAAGTTGTGACAACTGATGGTTTATGCTTAGGAGGCTTTTCTCAAAAAATTTCCAGAGGGTCTCACTAAAAGGAGTTGATTCTAACAATGATCGTTGAATAGAAGCCACACAGGCACAAAATTTATCAAATCCATCCAACCTTACACCCGTCTCCTTTTGGATATCTCTAACTTCACTCACAAATTCATTAGAACAATAAAAAGCAATCCAATCTGCGAAATTCAATTGTACCTCATTTGTTAATGATTCAAATGCAGCTTCACTTGCCATAGCGACAAATGAAAAGGGTTTTACGAACACAAACACAAAGAAGGGGGATAAACTACAAGGAAGCTAATAAAAAGAAAAAATCTCACTTGATAGGAATCTTGTGAGTAGACCTAAACGAGATATAAATCAAGCCTAAACAATAACTATTCCCGCGGTGGCGCCAAAACTTGATAACGCCACACGCCGTTCGGGGTCAAAGGAACTTCCTTTTCGCCGAAAGAAGTTTTTCAACACCCAGGCGATGAACCTAATCGTTGTAGTGTAGTATTAGGGTAAGCCACGGGTATTGATATTGTTCTCTTGGGGAATAGTGTCGTTAGGGTGAAGTGTATGTTGATTTAAGTCTAAAGGTAAGGGATGATTATTTTTGTATTTTTATAGTTTATGAAATGGAAAGGTACGAATCTCGGGGTTTGGATTTGGGGGTTGGTATTTCTACCAATTACTCTACTTATCTAATTATCTAATCTAGTGGTGTATGTAATCTATGTCTAATTATTGTGTGCTCGTATGATGATTTAAAGATATGTTTACTTAGGTTTTATTACTCCTTAATTATCTCCTATTGATGGTTGAATTGTCACGTCCTTATTCTTAATCGCGTTGTGTGTCTAAGGTCGTAGGGTATGTGTTTGTCCCTACTCTTTGAAACTACCAAAGGTTATCGCCTACAAAGTCTCTAGGATTTATAAACTTTAACTCTAAGGTACTCTTCGGATGGTTTAGCCTACAACAACTCTAGGTGCTATAAACTAAGGTTCACAAAGATTAATCATGCATTAACTACACAACGGATGACCTATCGCATTACTGGATCATTAACAATTAAGATAAGAGACAACAAATCAATATTCAATAATTAAGTTTCATATACCCTAAGCAAACACACAAGTAAATTAGCCGGACAAAGAGAACATGCAAGCATACACACAAGTAATTGAAGACATAATTAAATTAATGAAATAAAACACTTATCTTGATGTAAGATAGGTTTTACACACAAAAACTACACCCTAAAATACTTGTACAAGACATGACCTTGGTTCGGTTTAGGTTTTTTCTCCAAAAGACTACACACTCAAAACTAAAAATTCGGATTCTATATATAAGATTACATTCACGACGGCCACCTTTAATTTGTGACGCTGGTCGGGTCGCCGATATTAGAGTTTCGTCTTGGCACATTAGTCTTGCGATGGCGTCACCTTATGCTTGTGGCGACGTCCCTTCGATCTCGGCGCCGTCGGATCAAATCTAGGCCGTCGAGTTGCGACGACCTACTTTTTAAAGCTGACACCGTCACTTGTAAATAAGCAATTTGGCTCTTGGAGTCACAAAGTGATGCGACGGCGTCGCAGATAACACCGACGCCGTCCCTTCGGCCCAGCAATCTGAGTGGCTCGATTCTTGACTTTGGCCATTTTCTTCAGTATATTCGCGCCTTTTCGTCCGAATAAGTGTCATTCCAAAGATTTTTCCTTCAAGATACCTAAAAGTGAAAAGGAACGATATTAAGTAATAACAGATACAAAAGTGATCAAATAAGGGCTTATCGATATGTCCAGTGGTTATGAGACAGACTTGAAATCTCTTGGCTCGCCTGCTGTGTTCGAACCTAGCATCGACGATTTGCACTTTTTCTTCCTTTTTTACCAAGTAGAGTTTTATTTGTCGCTTGTTTCTATATTTTATTTTTTTGTATACAAACCTTAGGGTTTCTTATTCTTTAATGGGTATGCTTGTTAACTTGATTGTCAACCTATGCAAGGGTTGTGTGGTGATTGTTGGTCCGTTTCATGAAGTTGCCGCCATGTAAGTGGGTTTGGGAGAGATGGAAGTTAAGTTTTAGGTACCTTGTTCAAAACCCCGGTCTACTTTGGTTATGACACGTGCTATTCGAATCATCATGGACATGTTTCTCGATTTTATTTGGTTTTGGGTTCGTATTATGGAAGTTAGGAGTTGTTACCCTATGATTATGTTCTATGCTCGGTATCACATTGGGGTTGTTGGTTTAGCATTTCAACGCACACTTTGGAGCGAGTTTATACTTGTCGCCTATCCGTGGTTTTAGAGTCTTCCATCAATCACAGCGAAATTTGTGAACCGATTCTTTTTGCCGATTACATGATCATGGAGTTGATGTGCGTTGGTTTATACATATTTGTTGGGTTTTCTTATTGATGTTAAGTTTTGCATCTCAACATACACCTTTGAGCGAGTTGTGAGCTTGTCGCTCTATCCGTGGTTTTAGAGTCTTCACCAATTGTTGTGTGAAACTTGTGGATGATGATCAATTTGAGGACCATGATATTGTATATTTGGACAACGCCGAAGTTTCGATTACTATGGTGACTTGAAGATTCAAGTATTTCTACTTGAAGTGCATTTATTTTTATTCTTTTATCATTGTAGTCGATGTTTAGTTATAAGTGTTAGTGCATCCACGCTTATATTGTGTTATAGGAATGATGTTGCATTCCTATAGAGAGTCTGTAAGTGTCCTAGGATGAGATGAGGATTCACCCTCATCCTTTGTACTCATTGTTTTTGCGTAATATATTTTACCGGGTGAATTAACCCTTTACCCAAAAAAACGACCCCTAAAAAGGTACATTTTAAAACCTTATCACATGTTCTCCAAAAAAGTTACAAGTCTAATCGCATTTACTCTTCTTTGGTATATATTGTGACACACGGTAAATTTTCACTAAAATTTAGCGATAATTAGAAATTTATTATTTCTAAGCATAAGTCATTAAGCATGCATAAGCTTTACGATCATTTGAGTAGTTAACTGCATCATGTAGACTATTGCATCACTTTGCATAAATATCATTTTATGAATATTACATTTCATTTTTTTTTTTATCTTATAATTTAACTTTAAGACGAGAGGTTATCTCGTTTACCCCAGTGACCGACACTGTACGCGTACCGACACTATGATAAGGGCTTGATAAAACAAATGACAAACGTCTGTAATGGGATATTACAAAAATAATAAATATATCCGACACGTAACTATAAGATACTACGTTATAAAAGTTATCAAACAACGATCTTTCAGTTACAATTTAATATCACGGGACACAAAATAATTAATACACTTGCACTCAAAACAAAAACTTCTATAAGACTCAAACACAATTAATAGGTAAGTGTAACACAAGTACATACATGTACACAAATAAATCATAAGTGTAAAACTTATACATACATATTCACAAATAACACAATGAGTATAATACATATATATATACTTACACATTTGATAAATGAAAACATTAAATAAGTTTTGAGAGATGCACTCTTTGTCCTCTTTCCCCACATGCGACAAACACACAGACAGAGAAATGAGGAAAGCAATCTTCATCTTCAACCTCCCTCTACCTCTAGACCTACGCCCAATCTAGATCGGATCTTCCAAAAAGGGAAAACCCAACATGCAATCCCATCATATTCTTCTCTTCCATACCAAAACCATGTAAGTTTTTGGTCCCTCCAAATTCTATCTTTGATGCGCCGGCTATGATTCGAATAAGCCAAGAAGAATCAAGATAAGATCACACAAGAGAAGCATATCTTCACATCTATCTACCTTAAGCCAAGTCCAAGATTCCTAAGCTTTTGGAAGTTAACTAGTTTTGGCTTCAAACAAAGTCACAAGAAAAGGGAGATGGATAAGCTCTTCCTAAAATACTTCCTTTATCTCTAGTAGAGATGCAAACGCCCCAAACTCAGTTTCATCATCAACCTTACCAAAAATTAGGGTTGGGTACGATTTAGGGCTTTCAAAAATTGACTTGGGGGTTTTGGAGTTCAAGGTCGGTATACACCAATTCCATCATCAATTTGGTGATATCAAGAAGGAGTGGAGGTCAATTGTTAATTTCTAATTCGGCTTTGTACTTGTTCTACCTCCGAGATTTGTAAAGGGTAACAATCTTGTTTATGTCTTTAAATCTTCTTGTTGAATATATAATTTTCTCTTTGTCGAATGATATGAAGTAAATGCATGAGTTTTGTTTCTTTGGAAGTCTTGAAAGTTTGGTCTAATCATTATTAAGGTTGTGCTAAATTGTGGAGACCCTCGACTGTGAACCAGACTCAAGAATGAGCAAACAGTAAAAGTTTTTGAACCAACTAGTAATGGTCTTTAGTCTTGTGCAATCTCTTATGTGATGATGTGTGTTAACCATTTCGACAAAAATTATGAGTCAAAGAAAGTAAGTTGCAAATTTAGCACTTAATGTAGATTGAATCGTGGTTAAGTAAACACTAAATCATTCACTTTAGTTTTATGTTTCTTTGCCACTTGGGTCAGGAAACAATCACGTCAAATTTCTAATTGTAGTCGAGTCTCACTAAAGAAGCATCATGGTTCACATTTTAACTTGTTTTGTCTCGAGTCATAGTGAGGAAAACCACCCACGAAGGGTGTTTGATCCCTGCTGTTACACAGGGCCACGAGGGTGGACATGTGAGATTTCCGTATGAGTTTGGTGGTGGCAAATTTATCCTTTTGTGAGTCATCGATCATGTAGAGCATGTGTACCTAGTGTACGGGTAGTCGCGAAGTCACAACCCAATAAAGACCGTGAAATGTACATTTTGGTCTCGTCTTATGTACATGAAAACATTTCATGATACTTTCGCTCGACCATAGAATAGTTGTGGAATATTTAGTCTCATTTCCAAATTGGTAGACTTCTTGGTTAGCAAGGCACCTCGCTGGGGTTAACTTACTTATCATTATCGGCTCGACATCACCCAAGAAGGGCGTTGTGTGCTGGCTGTTGACTAGAAACCACAAGGGTGGTCAGTGAGTCGAATGTGCCTCCGTTCGCTTGGTTAAAGGGTCTAAAACTCTTGCTTACAAATACCCTTGTTTCGTGTCTTGACATCAAAAGAGCTTCATAAATTGCAAGCACAACCTCTTATCACAACTATAAACTTAGGCTACATTTCGTCCTCATAGTTGTACACATTGGACTAAGCACACTCCAATAAAGAGAAAATTTGTTGGATATATCTGTTCTGGGCCACAGCCCACAAGCCCAAACGAGGGTAGTGTTTTGTTCCTAGGCCACAGCCCATCACTCGCATAATAGGGTGCGTTTGATTTATCACGAGCAAAAGCAAAATACATGAAGCTACATAGAAAGTAAAATAAAACTCGAAGTGTTTAATCGGAAGTCAAGATATAAACTAAACTTATTTCCTGCAAATTTAAAACCTTCTACTTTGATGTATATATATTCGTATCGACAAGAAAACAAGTGCAAAAGTTTTATTACCATGAAACAAGTGACTAACAATGCAATATACATAATAAAATATGTACAACAAGATTTTCGACGATATGATTCAAGTAAATATAACTATGCCAAATAAACTAGTAATCGTAAATGACAAATGTTACAAACAAATTTTGATAAATATATAGAGACCACTATACCACTTTATCATTCATTAAATTTGGAAGACTTCAATTTTAGCTCAAGTATTTTCTAAATACAATTAGAAAATAAACCAATTATATATAAATTTGACAATACCATTTTGTGTCAACTTAAGTAAGTATATACACGTTTATATACTTACTAGTGGAATATTGTAATTATTTTTCAAATCAAACTTTAAATTTCAAAATCATATTATAGTGTCTACATGAAAAGTATATATATACTTCGTATACTTGCTAGTAAAATCATTTTAACGATTTTTTTACAAACTACGTTAAGTATTAATACGATTATCTAAGCCATTGAACTACTTAAGTAAGTGATACTTAAAACAATGAACTAAAACATCGCCCTCCTTATCTAGGTCGCGTGTCGGTGCCGCTTCACAACATTCACTAGATCCCACATTTGGATTGCACATTTGCTAAGGTGAGTTTTCATAGCCCCCCTTTTACTTGATAAACTGTTTTATACATCTTGGGGTGAGAAATATGCAAAACCTTTTTATGGACCAAACTATTACATGATTACTATTACGTGGTTTAGCCTAAGCCCTTATGTCCCTAGAGAATGCCCTTTCTCATGAACCGTCAATTCCCCATTGGGAAACGCGAATGTTATAAATAGATCTATTGAGGGTGACTCCTCCGTTCGGTTGGCCATGCTTAGGCCAAGGCGAAACGTATACCATGTCGGAATCAAGTGTTGAGGGACAAAACACTTGCTATGGGCCCTATATTGTATGACATCTTTTAGCATACTAAACCGTCAGAGTATCGGTTGCATGAACTTAGAGCTAACGTAATAGACTTTCATCCATATATCATTATATTCTTTATAATGATTATATGACTTGACTTATGGTCCAAACTTCTTGTTTTAACTTAAACCTATGAACTCACCGACTTATAGTGACCCTTTTAGCATATTTTCTCGTGTGCTCGGTTGTGAATCATTGATGCAAGGCAAGAGGCGGATAAATGGTCGTAGAAATTTCTAAAGAAGTGTTTTACATATAAAAGATGTTTTATATTGGGACCATCTGAACTTATGGGATGTGCCCATTTATTCAAAACAATGTCGTAAGAAAATGATTTAAACTACTTTATGAAATTAAACGAGTATGTATTCCGTTCAGTATTATTTGTGTTATGATTCACCAATTTCATAACGCTCCCGGATAACACGTATGTTTCCGCTAATCCGAATTTGGGGTGTTCTGATTGGCATCGAGCCTAAGTTATAGAGAACTAGGTACATATAAACCCTAAACTATAACTACTTTTTACAAAAACATCACTCTACGACCGCCAGTTACCGCTTGCCTTACTTGCCATACTACTTAGAGATCATTTAGACATAACTGCATGATATATTGTCTATTTACTATCCCATAACTATTATAAGTATATTTTACATATACTTACACATATGCACCGTCTTGTCACAGACCATGCCTACCCCTCACTCTGAAGCTGGATGCGATGACATAACAGAAGGTTTGTCACCACGAGCGCATCCCACCCCTTCTCAACTCACTCGACCTTGGAAACCCATACAGGTAGTGTATCAAGTTCACCAGAGGGTACTACCCACACTCCACCCACTCACTTCCAAATCATCACTACAAGTCAAGACTATACCTACCGGCCCACTACTCCTACACTCTCACCAAGACACCAAAGAGATCCACTCCCGGTGGGGAGATACCGCTACCAAGAGAATCTGTCTCTCGCATCATCACCATCATCTTCCGATACATCACCTCCTAGTTCGTTCGAAGTTGGGAAACTTGAGGGCGACCCACGCTAGACCACCAACTCGACACGGTTATGGCGCGCCTAACACGCCATGAAGAACAAATAGAAGAGATGTCGGATTATCCGGGGATACTACCGGAAGAAAGGATTAGAGGATCGAAGAAGTAGTAGGAGAACTACAAGCACTTGGTGAAACACTCAAGGAATGCTACAACGATGTTGGGACGACAATAGAGGGAACCCGTGAGAAGTTAAACAAGTAATTGCACGTCTCGAAGACCACATTGAAAGGTGTGCTATGCAAACTCCGTGAGACACGGGGACGTCTCACGGAGATTGAAAGTAGTCGACACGGTTAGAGACCGTTACTACAATAGCATTAAGCGAGACAGGTATCCGGAGGTGTTGTAGAATTTCAAAGACGTACTATGGAGAGTAGGACAAATGAGGTCAACAACAAATTTGCCAGAATGGAGGCTCAGCTCAGGGAGTTAGAAGAATGGAAGGCAACTCAACGAAGTCAACTCGGGACAGCATCGGGAAATGCTTAAACTTCACTTTGCAATTGTGTTAGACGTTGTGATAATGTGATGAGTAATTTCAATAAAATGCTTGTGGTAGTTTTGTTGTATGACAAACTAGAGCGAGTCAATGAACGCATGTTATGTATCGGCCCTATGAGCTATGAATCTCCTTAGAATGTAATCAAGTTTATTGTGACGAACGACTATGCGTAATAAACAACGACTTGTGAGTTATAACCTTTTGTTAAGACCCGCATCAACCAGTCTCCGCTTTCTTAATGTCATCTTGATAGACTAAGACCACGTAATATTCAGTCAATACAACCTGGAAAATAATTGATTGAGAAGTAATATACGTTGTAACTTTATGAATCTCCACCATGGTCCTCACACTTATAGAAAACTTATTGTGGTCAATTCTTGTGGTTGAAGGAAAATGTTTCCAGTAAAGCAGATTATGAACGCAACCACCACTGAGAAATCTGTTAGCAAACGAGTTGCTGCAAGGATCGCTAACTACCAAATCAATCACAACACCAACAACCTCATCCAAGGAATGGGGAAGAAGAGATTGGTAAGACACTCACATCACGAAATTTATCTTACCAAGAATTTAGAAACTGTAAACCACCAGCATTTGAGGGGACTGAAGGAGCCAGAAGTTTGGCAAAATGGCTAGAAAGGATAGAGACGATTTTCCGCGAACAAAATTTCGTGGATAATTGTAAGGTCAAGTATGCTACTTGCACCTTTCGACACCAAGCCCTCACATGGTGGGACATTTATGTCCGATTAGTAGGAATAGACGCCGCTTACTCACTCGGTGGGACACCACTTAAGAAAATGATGATTGCGAATCTTTGTTCAAGAAAGCGAGCTGCGGATGATGGAAAGGGAACTCGTGGACTAACTATGATAGGAATGACCTCGAGGGTACACCAATCGCTTTTCGAACTAGCCCAACTATGTCCTAATATGATAGGACACGAGGAAAAGAGACTCGAAGCATACTCTTGGGATGTCCTCCCGAAACTCGAAAGAACGTTGTTGCATTCGCGCCCACTGTCACTCAAGAAGCTACTGGTCACTGCTACTCGGAAGACTCCTGGATTGACAAAGTCATTGCTTCAAGGCAAAGCAATGGAGTGCTGTGGTAGCAAGAGGAACTGGGAATATGATGGTGAGGAAGATCAAATGCAACAATCAAGCAAACGTCAAGGAACGGCTGGGGTTAGGACTACTAAAAACAAGCGAGAAGTAAGGTATGCCGGGACACAACCCAAGTGTAATATATGTCCATATTACCACTATGGAAAATGCCCTATACCTTGTGGGATTTGTAAAAGAGTTGGGCATGAGATAGAAGATTGCAAGCAACTTTATAGGGAAACAATGACATGTCATGGATGTGGAAAGAAAGACCACATCAAGAGCATGTGCCGGATAGGGAGGGTAAGAGTGAAGGCAAGAATCAAAACAATTTCAAGAAAGTGTGAAGAATTGTTCAAGCTCCCAACGGACACCATGGAAGAAACTAAGTTAGCTAGAGATCTTTGGTTGTAATAAAGCTTAGATTAACTTCCAAGTCATAGTCTACTTTAAGTACTTCTCTATGAAACCTAAATTGTACTGAACCTTTCCCTAGTAATGTATCTGTTTTTCTTATCATGTTATCTTGATATATGTCCTCTCCATGACCGTTTTCACCATATCATTAAGGACTTCAACCACCTTGTCTCAATGAAAAGATTCCTCCGCAGATAAGAGAACGTCATCTTGAATGTTCGACTAGTCCCTCTGACAAATTAGTATCACCCAACGGGTTGTTTTAGAAAAACCCACATTCCAAAAAAAAATAAATAAATAAATAAATAAATAAATAAATAAAAAAAAAAAATTGCGAAGGTATTATTACCAATATCAATAAGACCAACTCAAACTACTACCTCGCCAAAAATCGCGAATCCAACATTTCATTTCTAACCAAGTTGTCATTATTTCACACATCTTGGTCAAACGAACTATAGGCCACACTGACAAAATTGGTCGGCCTAGCAAATCTTATAAACCATCGCATCAAAACTTCGCACATGAACTTTTGCAACATTTCCGCTGACCAAAGAATAAGTACACCAAGATTTAGATTATACCAAACAACACGTCACCGGTCCCCAATTATACATAGCCTGATCACCTATGTATAATTCGGGAGGGGTAACGTGCACGGGCATGGTTAAATTCTTGAAATTCTTACCCGGTCATGTTAAGGGAAGTGCTTAACTCACTATCACGGAATAGAAAAGTTCGTATTCTTACCTCACGTCGACACCCCACCTTAAAATGCCATACACCGTACCACCCGAGAGAAGAAATCTTCTACTAAGGAAACGAATGTGGAACATTTGAACCTTCGACAATGACTTAGCACCATGTAGGACATAGGAACCAGAAACTGGCACCTCAGATATGCATATCCATACGTATTACCCTACCATCCATATTGAGCAAAGATCGTCATATACCATAGGTCAACCCAGCAAACTTCTACACACATGACGCAAGGAAAAATCATGGGGTACACCTGTTTTAGACATACTTGAATATGACAGAGACTCTACCATTTAAGGAGGACGCTTTACACCAGAGCTGAAAGCTATCCTGATCCAAAAAAAAAAAAAAAAAAAAAAAAAAAAAAGGAAAAATAATGGTATAGAATACTCAATACCCAAAGATCCATGAGAAGCACCACGCAGTGCACAAATTAGAATCAGAACCTAACACGATCACACTAGGAAAACCTAGGAATGTTATCTTCTCTACACAAGAAAGTACAGTGTACACCGACCACGATGTCTTACGAAGGATACGGAGACAAAAAGGAAGTTGACCATGTGACGACACCAACAATTGTAGTCGCAACGTGAGTTCAATTACAACGTTCGTATTCACACAAGGCAACACTGTCATAACCGCATATACTTCAAGCCCGCCTAACAAACAAACCCTTTTAAAGCCAGAACACTTCAAGTGGTATCACTTCACGGAGGAACCAACGACATGAAACTCTTACGACATAACTGAAGGCGAGATGGAACTTGTAAAAGGCGAAGGAAACCTTATTTCCAAGAACCAACGTTGAAACCCACGTCATGAAAGGGTTTGTAATCTCATTATGTGGGAACCTCATTAAGGCCAGGAGTTATGCTCATTAAGTGTCCGGAAAAGATGCACCTTGATCCATAGAACTATTATGAGTATCGAACACGAAGGTTAGTATTTGACATGTGCCAAATCATACTTAGCATGTTTGAAAGGAAGAATTCAAAACAACCAGGAACCGTCAAACCAACAGGTACAAACCGAAAATTCCAGATAGAAATAGGAATGCTTAACAATGGACTCTAGTACCAAGTCACAAAGAACCCTATCAATTTTGACTTTAATTTGGTACTAAAGGGTCATCTCACCAAGTCCATCTATCTCCACCAAACGGAGAGAACGACAACATGAACAAACTCGCATGGATTGCTCGAAGCGAAGCACTATAAATCATAGCTCTTCAATTCTCTTCATTACACAATGCGACAGCCATTCACCTTAAACCTTCGAGGAACACCCCCAAATTCTCAGAAATTCAATGAGAAATGAGTACCATTTGCCGTCTTTCGACTACTAGACTGAATGGAAGGACCATTCAAGCTATAGAAGTTATACTTCAAGCACGAATAACGTGTTTCGAAAGGTGAATGGGGTAGGCAAGTTGCCTCAATCGAATTCACTTACAACAACATGCCACCTCATGAAGCATTGTACGATCCAAAGCGCAAATCAATCGTGTTTAGAACAGAGATCGGCAAAGAACCAGTCCAATGGTTCCATGAAGCTATCAAGAACCATCGATAATAGTGCGCAGACAAGAGACCGAATGCAAACAAATCAAATCATCAAGGTCAATAAATATAGGACTAAAGGTCATTTGAGGTTCAAGTCGGCAAGAAAGTTAGATTGAAGTTCCGCCTCCGGAAAGAGTAACCCAACCCAACGGGACGCAAAAAGAGAAAAATCTTAATTCGTAAGATTTGTCAAATCTTCCCCAAGATCGAGCTAGTAATTACCAACTCGGGTTACCATCAGGACTATACGTGATGCACAAATAGTTTGGTACGAACAACTCGGAGAACCACCCTCCACACTAGGGATTTGTAACGCCATAGAAAGGCGTAATCCGTTTTGGGGAAATGTAAAAAGCTAAATCCTCGTTACTTTAGATCCAAAAATTTCACGAGAATCGGGTCGGTAGCCTACCAACCCGAAACTTTCACAAGAACTCCACTCCTTGTATAACGTGTTCCGCATATGAAACTCGAAGAATTACCTTTCCGACGAAACTCACGCCATTCCAAAGGAAGAAATCCAAAATCGACAAAAGGTCTAAATTTCTGTCAAGAAACCCAACGGCTCAAACAAAGCCGCATTCCTATCGTAAGATCCATTGGAACTCTCAAAGAGCTCCAGGATACACGCGAAAACGCGAAGACCAATTCGAGCGTAAATACCCACACCTTTTCTCTACTTCAGCAAATAATTCTAACTGAAAACCGAGGACGATTTTCCCTTCTAAGGCGGGGAGGATGTGACACACGGTAAATTTTCACTAAAATTTAACTGATAATTAGAAATTTATTATTTTTAAGCATAAGTCATTAAGCATGCATAAGCTTTACCTGATCATTTGAGTAGTTAACTCGCATACTGTAGACTATTGCATCACTTTTGCATAAATATCATTTTATGAATATTACATTTCATTTTTTTTATCTTATAATTTAACTTTAAGACGAGAGGTTATCTCGTTTACCCCTGTGACCGACACTGTACGCGTACCGACACTATGATAAGGGCTTGATAAAACAAATGACAAACGTCTGTAATGGGATATTACAAAAATAATAAATATATCCGACACGTAACTATAAGATACTACGTTATAAAAGTTATCAAACAACGATGTTTCAGTTACAATTTAATATCACGGGACACAAAATAATTAATACACTTGCACTCAAAACAAAAACCTCTATAAGACTCAAACGCAATTAATAGGTAAGTGTAACACAAGTACATACATGTACACAAATAAATCATAAGTGTAAAACTTATACATACATATTCACAAATAACACAATGAGTATAATACATATATATATACTTACACATTTGATAAATGAAAACATTAAATAAGTTTTGAGAGATGCACTCTTTGTCCTCTTTCCCCACATGCGACAAACACAAAGACAGAGAAATGAGGATAGCAATCTTCATCTTCAACCTCCCTCTACCTCTAGACCTACGCCCAATCTAGATCGGATCTTCCAAAAAGGGAAAACCCAACATGCAATCCCATCATATTCTTCTCTTCCATACCAAAACCATGTAAGTTTTTGGTCCCTCCAAATTCTCTCTTTGATGCGCCGGCTATGATTCGAATAAGCCAAGAAGAATCAAGATAAGATCACACAAGAGAATCATATCTTCACATCTATCTACCTTAAGCCAAGTCCAAGATTCCTAAGCTTTTGGAAGTTAACTAGTTTTGGCTTCAAACAAAGTCACAAGACAAGGGAGATGGATAAGCTCTTCCTAAAATACTTCCTTTATCTCTAGTAGAGATGCAAACACCCCAAACTCAGTTTCATCATCAACCTTACCAAAAATTAGGGTTGGGTACGATTTAGGGCTTTCAAAAATTGACTTGGGGGTTTTGGAGTTCAAGGTCGGTATACACCAATTCCATCATCAATTCGGTGATATCAAGAAGGAGTGGAGGTCAATTGTTAATTTCTAATTCGGCTTTGTACTTGTTCTACCTCCGAGATTTGTAAAGGGTAACAATCTTGTTTATGTCTTTAAATCTTCTTGTTGAATATATAATTTTCTCTTTGTCGAATGATATGAAGTAAATGCATGAGTTTTGTTTCTTTGGAAGTCTTGAAAGTTTGGTCTAATCAATATTAAGGTTGTGCTAAATTGTGGAGACCCTCGACTGTGAACCAGACTCAAGAATGAGCAAGCGAAGAAAAGTTTTTGAACCAACTAGTAATGGTCTTTAGTCTTGTGCAATCTCTTATGTGATGATGTGTGTTAACCATTTCGACAAAAATTATGAGTCAAAGAAAGTAAGTTGCAAATTTAGCACTTAATGTAGATTGAATCGTGGTTAAGTAAACACTAAATCCTTCACTTTAGTTTTCTTTTTCTTTTTTTTGTGTTTCTTTGCCACTTTGGTCAGGAACAATCACGTCAAATTTCTAATTGTAGTCGAGTCTCACTAGAGAAGTATCATGGTTCATGTTTTAACTTGTTTTGTCTCGAGTCATAGTGAGGAAAACCACCCACGAAGGGTGTTTGATCCCTGCTGTTACACAGGGCCACGAGGGTGGACATGTGAGATTTTCGTATGAGTTTGGTGGTGGCAAATTTATCCTTTTGTGAGTCATCGATCATGTAGAGCATGTGTACCTAGTGTACGGGTAGTCGCGGAAGCTGTCAACCCAATAAAGACCGTGGGAAATGTCTGTTTTGGTCTCGTCTTATGTACATGAAAACATTTCATGATACTTTCGCTTCGACCATAGAATAGTTGTGGAATATTTAGTCTCATTTCCAAATTGGTAGACTTCTTGGTTAGCAAGGCACCTCAGCTAGGGGTTAACTTACTTATCATTATCGGCTCGACATCACCCAAGAAGGGCGTTGTGTGCCGGCTGTTGACTAGAAACCACAAGGGTGGTCGGTGAGTCGAATGTGCCTCCGTTCGCTTGGTTAAAGGGTCTAAAACTCTTGCTTACAAATACCCCGGTTTCGTGTCTTGACATCAAAAGAGCTTCATAAATTGCAAGCACAACCTCTTATCACAACTATAAACTTAGGCTACATTTCATCCTCATAGTTGTACACATTGGACTAAGCACACTCCAATAAAGAGAAAATTTGTTGGATATATCTGTTCTGGGCCACAGCCCACAAGCCCAAACGAGGGTAGTGTTTTGTTCCTAGGCCACAGCCCATCACTCGCATAGTAAGGTGCGTTTGATTTATCACGAGCAAAAGCAAAATACATGAAGCTACATAGAAAGTAAAATAAAACTCGAAGTGTTTAATCGGAAGTCAAGATATAAACTAAACTTATTTCTTGCAAATTTAAAACCTTCTACTTTGATGTATATATATTCGTATCGACAAGAAAACAAGTGCAAAAGTTTTATTACCATGAAACAAGTGACTAACAATGCAATATACATAATAAAATATGTACAACAAGATTTTCGACGATATGATTCAAGTAAATATAACTATGCCAAATAAACTAGTAATCGTAAATGACAAATGTTACAAACAAATTTTGATAAATATATAGAGACCACTATACCGCTTTATCATTCATTAAATTTGGAAGACTTCAATTTTAACTCAAGTATTTTCTAAATACAATTAGAAAATAAACCAATTATATATAAATTTGACAATACCATTTTGTGTCAACTTAAGTAAGTATATACACGTTTATATACTTACTAGTGGAATATTGTAATTATTTTTCAAATCAAACTTTAAATTTCAAAATCATATTATAGTGTCTACATGAAAAGTATATATATACTTCGTATACTTGCTAGTAAAATCATTTTAACGATTTTTTTTACAAACTACGTTAAGTATTAATACGATTATCTAAGCCATTGAACTACTTAAGTAAGTGATACTTAAAACAATGAACTAAAACATCGCCCTCCTTATCTAGGTCGCGTGTCGGTGCCGCTTCACAACATTCACTAGATCCCACATTTGGATTGCACATTTGCTAAGGTGAGTTTTCATAGCCCCTCTTTTACTTGATAAACTGTTTTATACATCTTGGGGTGAGAAATATGCAAAACCTTTTTTTTATGGACCAAAATAGTACATGATTACTATTACGTGGTTTAGCCTAAGCCCTTATGTCCCTAGAGAATGCCCTTTTTCATGAACCGTCAATTCCCCATTGGGAAACGCGAATGTTATAAATAGATCTATTGAGGGTGACTCCTCCGTTCGGTTGGCCATGCTTAGGCCAAGCGAAACGATACCATGTCGGAAACAAGTGTTGAGGACAAAACACTTGATATGGGCCCTATATTGTATGACATCTTTTAGCATCTGTAAACCGTCGTAGTATCGGTTGCATGAACTTAGAGCTAACGTAATAGACTTTCATCCATATATCATTATATTCTTTATAATGATTATATGACTTGACTTATGGTCCAAACTTCTGTTTTAACTTAAACCTATGAACTCATCGACTTATAGTCGACCCTTTTAGCATATTTTCTCGGGTGCTCGGTTGTGAATCATTGATGCAAGGCAAGAGGCGGATAAATGGTCGTAGAAATTTCTAAAGAAGTGTTTTTACACATAAAAGATGTTTTATATTGGGACCACTGAACTTATGGGATGTGCCCATTTATTCAAAACAATGTCGTAAGAAAATGATTTAAACTACTTTATGAAATTAAACGGAGTATGTATTCCGTTCTGTATTACTTGTGTTATGATTCACCAATTTCGTAACGCTCTCAGATAACACGTATGTTTCCGCTAATCCGAATTTGGGGGTGTTACATATATGCTTTCCAAGATCTTTATAGAAAAGTAAACAAGTAAGATGTACCAATTTGATGTTATGAATTCGACTGAAAGAATATCATTGTTCTCGCCCACAACCTATATTACTTATTTTGTCTTTTTGGTCCTGTTCCAGTTAGCATTACTTTAAACATGCATATCAAGGTACAATAAATTGTTTCGTACTCAACAGCATACATGCAGTGATGTTGGTATCAAAGAAAATTGACTGGTCTATGATATGGAATGACAAGTTTATCAGTTATGTCTGGATTATATATGTTATAAATTCGATACCATGTTCTCCAAAAGACCTGCTTTTAACTAACGACATCACATTAAGAGTTAGTGGTCTCTACATGTCACAGTCAGGGTATCTACATGTCTTGCTATAGAATTTGCTTATCTTTTTGAGGCTTATCAGTCTTTATAGGTAAAGCCATTTGTTAACTAAATAGGTAAGTACCTCTGTTTTTGTAGTTACTTACTTCACTTATAACCTTGACTATTGTATAATGTTACCATATACATGTGACGCGTACGATTCAATATATACGTAGAATTGTAATCCTTTATAGCTTATATTCACAGTATTGCAGTATCAATTAAACATCTTTAAGTTGATTTAAGTTAGACTTAGTAGTAACAGTATTCCAAACGCCCCCTTAAGTTGGTTTAAGTTAAACTTTAGTAGTAACAAAATTGCAGCACACATTACTTTGGTTGTATTGTTAGACGAGTCACAAACAAAATTAAAGAGGGGAGGTTCACACTCAATGTGACCGAGTATACTCCTAATTAACAACGGTACAAAAAGTCTCCATGATATGTAATAACCGTCTTATGCATATAATTGTCGAGTAAGGTTGGTACGCTTTCGTTCTAATTTTACTAAAACCTAAAATCATTAATAAACACTTAATAAAGAAACCTCAATGATCAGTTACACTAAAAAGCTTATATAGTAGTTCATGTATGTGAATAATTATTTGTTACATGACGTCTGATTTAGAGCTTATTTAGTAGCTTTTTGTTTACCCTTCAAGAAGACCTTTAGGCTGTTTCACCCATGTTACAGCAGCCCCATGAAGCCTTTTCTCAAACTTGTGAAAGCTCCTCATGAGCTACATACTGGGGCAAATGGTACTTAGCTTTTTGAACTTTAAGATCACATAAGCCCATAAGCTTATTTTCACTATAGCTCAGTTTGTATTAGCTTCATTAGCACTACATAAGGTTGTGTTACCCACTGTTAAAGCAACCTCATCACAGCAGCCCCACTTTAGGTTAGAGTTAGGATTAGATTTTGATGCAATCAGTAGTCATACATATAGTGTTCATGTTTTTATGCTTTGGTTAGGATTTACAGCTTATTTAGTAGCTTTTGTTTGCCCTTCAATAAGCCCTTTAGGCTGTTTCACCACTGTTACAGCAACCCCATGAAGCCTTTTCTCAAGCTTATTGCAAGCTTGTGAAAGCTCCTCATGAGCTACATAATGGGGCAAATGATAGTTAGCTTGGTGAACTTTAAGATCCCATAACCCATAAGCTTATTTACCCACTGTTACAGCAACCTCATCACAGCAGCCCCTTTTCACTTTCTCTTTAGCTTTTTGATGTTAAAATTTTGTTTATTAGGTTCCCTACATTGCTTATTTAATGTTGTGGATTACTTTATAAGGAATTAAATATTAAGATGTCATATTTTATATGCAGATTTGATAGTTAGCGATGAGGAAAAAAAATATCGCTTTGTACTACATTGAAGAACTTATGCGAGCGAGAGGAAGTAGTTTGAGGCGTTGGCCAGAAATGCCTTACCGATGATGATACATCAATGAATTTGGAAACCGACTTATATATGATGAAACCGATTATAACCCGGTCGAGATGGAATCGAATATCAACATTTTATCGCCTTATTGACAACGGAACAAAAGGGTGTATATGACACGATCGTGAAATCCGTTGATAGTGGAATGGGGTATCTATTTTGTTTACGGTTACGGAGGTACCGGTAAAGCGTTTTATGGAAAACACTTGCGGTAGGCATTCGAAGAAAAGGTGATATAGTTTTGAGCGTTGCATCGAGTGGTATTGCATCTTTGTTAATGTCGGGAGGCGAATCGCTCACTACGGGTTTCATATTCCAATAAGCGTTGATGAGACCTCCACTTGCTCGATAAGTGTTCAAAGCGATCGGGAGCAATGTTAAAAAGTGCAAGCTTATTATTCGGACGGCGCCTATGATGAATAAGCTTTGTTTTGAGGCTTTAGATCGGTCTTTGAGAGACATACTTCGTAGGAGCCGGTATGACGCGTGTTATCAGCCTTTTGGAAACATGACGATGGTTTTTGGCGGTGATTTTAGGTAGGTTCTTCCAGTCATTCTGAAAGGATCACGCCAAGACATTGTTGGTGCTTCTTTGAAACAATCATACCTATGGGATTACTGCAAAGTTCTTAAGCTAACCGCTAACATGAGGTTTACTGTTGGTTCACGACTGGAAGATGTTAGCGAGATAAGAGAGTTTGCGATTGGATATTGAATGTGGAGGCGGCAAGCTTGGAGGACCAAACGAATGAGAGGTTTCTATAGATGTCTTGGAAGATATTCTAATAGATCTGCGATGACCCCATAGCATCTATTATTGACTTTACTTATCCAAACATGTTGGATAACATACATGATCCGCCTACTTCCAAGAAAAGGCGATTTTGGCACCCACAAATGAGTTAGTCGACACTATAAATGAACATTCTTTGGCCAAATTTTCGGAGAAGAAATGGTCTACTTAAGTTGTGACAACGTGGATAAAAGTGAGCGCGGTCTTTGTCATAGATCGATCTATTTTCTCTTTGAATTCATAAATGGATTGAAGTTCTCGGTGTTCCAAACCACGGGCTTGCTTTAAAAGTCGAGTGCCGATTATGTTGTTAAGAAACATAGAACAATCAAATGGTTTATGTAATGGTACAAGACTTCAAGTACTTAAATTAACAAGAACCTCTATTCGGTAGCAGATCATTAACGGAACCAACTTTGGAAAAAGGTGATTATTCCAAGGTTGAGGATTACTCCGTCGATAAGCGTTTGCCTCTTAAGATTGTCGTGAAACAATATCCGATATCGTGATCTTTTGCCATGACAATCAACAAAAGCCAAGGCAATCGCTTTTAAAGTTGGTTTGTCTTGCCCGTCTGTGTTCACACATGGACAATATGCGACGCTGTCGTATCAAGAGTAAAAAGCAAGCGGGGTTTGAATGTTGTCGTTTGTGATTAGGATGGTAATCTCTCCAAAATCACAACAAATGTCGTATAAAGAAGTCTTGAAGGTCTTTGAACAAGGTTCATGTTATATCACGTATGTATCATTGGTGTAATCACGTTATATTATACTATGGTTCATTATTTTTAATGTTACAAGGTTTGTTAGCAACTTAAATTTTCTTTGAAATCACAAATCATTTATGTTCGAGTCAATCTATTTTTATTTTGGCAACGCAATGGTTGTAAATCGATTGTGACTCAAACATATTTTAAATTTAACAAATTTACGTTATTATTTTTATTATCATCTCATTTATCTATTTCTTTAAAAACTAACCCGGTGTCAACGGGTCTCTAAGCTAGTGCTTTATAAAACGTGCGGTTGACCACCAAAACCCTTCAACCTGCTGCTCTTATCATTACGTTATGGCATTAGAGCATTGCATAAAGTCGAAATAACCACACTGCCCACTACAATGCATTCCATTAATTAAAACTAAATAATTTCTGTCATGAAACTTACACTAGAACAACATTTCTTCTACTTTTACAACAACCTATCATATCTCACACACTACAAATAAGTTTAACAAAATTTGATACACTGACAATATAATGCATAGCATCAAATGAAAGGCTTGTTGTACCATACCATGACTGATTATATGAATCCTAATGCAAGCTTTTTGTGTTCTGATTTTCATCATGAGAATTTGCTGAACTCAATTTGGTTTGATTCAGCATTTCTAACTCTCTAAAGTACGTGCACACTTGACTCTTGCTTGCTGTTCCTTTCTCCACTGTTCTTCTATAATACTTGTTAATGTTGTCCCATTTTTCTTTGCACTTTTTTGGTGTCCGATTATATCCCATACTTGATAATTCAGCAGCCACATCGTCCCAAATAGAGCCTTTTGATCCCTTTCCATCAAACTTCTGGCTGAGAGCAGCTCGAGCTGTTATAAGTGCTTGTACTTCAGATTTTGGCCATCTTGCATCAAACTTCAATTTTTCTTCTTTTTTGTTCTCGCCCTTTTTGAGAAGATTTAAGGCATTATGAGGCTTGGGAATTTGGACTTCTTGTCCCAATGTGTTTTGGATGAAAGAAATAAGGGCTAGGCTGCGAGATATTTCTTGGGATCGAGCCTGCTCATTCATTTTTGCTCTTTCGATCTCTTGTTTCTTCCATGCTTCTTCTCGCATGATACTCTCGTTCTCCTTCTTTTCTAATATCTCAATCAATTGTTTATGCATCCGTTCCTGCTTTTCCATAACAGTATCCATCATGCGTTTTATTAATGACTTCAGTCTTTTCCTAGACTTTCTCTTCCTCTTCCTCTTCTTATTTACAGGTTCATTAATGGCTTCTTCTTGTGACTTGCTGCTTTCATCCGGTGAAGATCTGAATAAAGAGAAGGAAGTTGGATATAGATACTAATGAAATCTCAAATTCCATTTCTCTAAGACAATGTTGTTTATATCATGTATGTGGACAAGAAAAGGCATAACTAAATAGTTTCTCATTCAAATATCAATCAGTATTCAGTCATACAGAAAAGGTGAACCAAAACAATAAATATTTCAAATTATTCATAATGTGATCTCCCGTTGATTGCGCAATGTTACAACATTTTCAAGAAGAAAGATAAAAAAGCAACTAAACTAACACCCCCGGGATATTGGGCTTGTCCTTTAGAAAATATAAGAAAGGCTTCTACATGTCTACACACACAATTTACACCTTAAGGATATTTTTTAAGATATTTCTCCTAAACTAACATTACATATGCTTGCACTTTACCAATACTCTCTCCAATCTTGATACTAATATAGAACTAGTTAGAAAGGAAGATATATTTTCTGCAAGACCAAGTTTCACAAAGGTTCCATCAAATACAGTAAAAAGAATTATGACCCAAGTTACACATATTAACCACAACAAACCATAGCCTAGAATAGATTAGAGTGATCACCAAGGTCTATGTCCATACCACAAAATGTATAAAAGATGCTCCATTTTCCAGCATTGATTCATTACTTTATGCAAGTATCTACGGTTTTAAAAATTTTAAGGTAAAAAGAAACAGTATCAATAACCCCGTCTGATATCCTCCGTGTCGAGATCAGTAATAATATCTCGAGAAACAAGAATTTCCTCTGCATTTGGTAGAACGTGCTCTAAGAGTCTGTCTGGATTACTTATTTTTTCTGCTTAAGCTTTGCTCATGAAATAATGTTTGGATTTAATTATGATGTTAAGAAATACAATAAGACTTAAACAAAAAACAATCGGTTAGAATGCGCTAAGCTAACCCAAGTCCATTTTAATCGAAGGTTTTAAGTTACATAAAAGTGTCAGATTGTAAATCTAAATTAATCTTAAATATACATTTGAGTAGGTTTCTATATAAGCCATGAGCATATTTTACCCAAAATAAGCAAAATCAAAATGTTTTAAGGGTGTTTATATTATAGATTATTTTTCGTGTTTATGGGGCTTATTTGAAACTGTAAAAGCTCATAAGTTCACTTTTTCAGCTTACGAGCTTATCAACCAGCTTTTGATGGAATTATATAAGATCGTAAGTGCATCACTAAGCTTGATAAGCTCGTAAGTAAAGTAAGTTCCAACCTTTTCAAATATTTAATAAGCTCATTAAGCCAAACTATAAGCTAATTCAAAAACCTCGTTAACAAAAATCAAAATCTACTCCTACTAGAATCTAAAGGTTAACACTTTTTAACAGTGGTAAAATCAGTAAACTTAAAATCGGGTTAAAAATAAAAAACATACCTCAAATTGCAAAACTAACCTAAAACACAGCAGTTAAAAGTTACTTACTTATATAAACAAAAAAAATTTAAAGTAAAAAAAAGATACCTTAATGCAGCTTGATTTTGACACGCTTTAGATAACAAACCTAAATTAGAATCCTTTGGGTCAGGAGAACCAAAACCACTTTCTGAATTATTATAAAACCCAACATCAGGCTGCCACGTCATCGGCTGAGGTTCATTAACAGTTCGTACGTTGGACCTGATTGGTCTTAGTTTTTGCGGCGGCTGTGGAGGAATAATTGTAATTTTATGGTGATCAGAAGTGAAAGGAGCTAAGTGTGTATCTGGGTATCGTACGACGTCGTTTTGGAGACCATGGTCGCCTGTAAACATTTCCATTTTCAGAGGGGGCGGTGAAAAAGGTAAAGATAATTGCGGCTGAGGAGGATATTGTTTGTGGGTAAAAATCCCAGTTTAGTTTTTCTTCAAAGTGCAAATTTTGGACCCTTGGTTTCTCTACCATGTATATTGTTGGCACACAAGATTTGAGTAAATTATGCTTATTTTTCAAAAAATAAGCTACCTAAAAATATAAATTTTGTTTGACGGACAGAACTTATAAGAGATTAAAAAAAAATCATAGTCTTTTAAAACCAAATGCCACTTCATATAACTTATGTGGAAAACTAGAAGTGGATTCAATAATTTTTACCGTTTTAAAATTATTTATTCGAAAACTTATCATGAAATCAAACAAAGAATATATAAAACCACGCCACTAGTATTTATAGTGGTATGGTAACGAAGACACCTCCTCGCCCTACTCCACTCCCCGAGTTCCTCACTCGAGACTATCCTTTCACTATTTCAACAAGCTCCCTTCGAGGCGGAGAAAACGTACAATTCCGCTTACAATATTTTACGATACTAAGATAAATATCGAGTTCTCGTCGAGGTATAACCACCTTTCTCACCAACGTATTTTGAGGACTAAAATACTAACCGATCTCTCTAATTGGGTGTATAGTGTTTGGTTATGAACTTTGAAATACAACACAACAAAACTCTTGTAAATACAGGAAACTAAAATCTACGACAAGTGAAAACTTCAATAGTCTTCTTATTCTTCCTTTGAAATAAATATGGTGAAGTAAATGGACCACTTTGATGATGTAAATGGATCACTAAAATGTTTATTAGAACTCAAAATAATGATCAAAGAATATATGAAAGTGTTTGTAAAAATGATTGCAAGAGATGAGTTTCAAGGTAGCAAAAAGCTTGTTATTTATATTCAAAAGCCTGACAACAGGCTACACGGCTCCTCAGCTCCTTCTGACAGGGGAACATGGATCCGTCTGACTCTGTCAGCTAGATTATAAATAAAACCTCTATTTATATTCAAAAGCACGAAAAGTAATGCTCCTTGTAAAACATGAAAGATTAAAAAAGGACCTCGAGAGAGAAAAAAAAAACCCTAAAACCGATTTGCTCTGGAGAAAAGTTCGAAACCCTAAATCCATCTAAGATCGACATCATTCTACCTTTATCCTCCCTTCTATTGCTTGAATCTGTTCCAGTTATGTGATTATATTCACAGTTCTTGTGATCGCTAGGAGTTAGGGTTTCGTTTTTGTCGTTTTTATTTTAGGGTTTTGTCACTTTGTAATCGCTATCTATTATCATAAGTGCTCATCATGGTTGATTTTGGTTAGCTTATTAGTGCTTTAATTCATGCCTTAGATGTACTAAGGCCATCGATTTGGAAGATTGCCGTGGTGTTCCTGGATTTTTTGTTAATCATCTTTTTAGGGTTTTTTGGGATTCGTCTTTTATTTTCTGGTTTTTTCTTGGTTCGTTACTGTTCTTGATTGCAACATGGATAAGAGTATTAATGTTAACGTTGATTTGGAAGCTTTGGATGCTCGAATGAAAAGGTTGAAAGGAGCGAAGTTGGTTGTGATGTTGCGCCTAAACCAAAGTTGCCTTTGAGGATTCTACGCAACCCTAATCCAACCCATCGATGTTGATTCGAATATAGCTTACGGAGTTCGTTTCTGCTGATTCGAACCATGACATTAGTTTGCAATATCGTGAGGTAAACAATGATTTGAATGATAGTACTAATGTGCATGATTCATTGTTTTGGGGTGGAGCAGTAATGCTACTAATCGCTATACTCGATCTGATTTTCCTACGGCAGGAGACTATTGGGGTTGCAAAAGTGGTGATCGGTGGTTACTCAAGATGAAGATACCTTTCCTAAAGGTGATGGTATTCGTGTGGGTAATCTTGTTGGCAAGTTAAAAGTCATGTCGAATAATACTATTACCAATGAGCCCGATTGTTCAAACAACTGAAATTCAGATCAAAGACATATGTGGGAGTTGCTAGTGGTTCTCGAATGACTCATACTCAAGGTACTCAAGCTAATCACAGTCAAAGGTAAGTCTAACTTTCGTGAACTTAAAGTTGATAATGTTTTAATGGTGTTGGCGTGTCCATTCCTCGAGAAAATATTAGCACTAAATTTGATAACACCTTGTGGATATTTCATTGGCAAGCGTATTGCATTCGGTGGTTGAGACTTTGTTCGCAACAATTGGGCTAAGTATGGTCTTAAACGGATTATGATGAATGCACAAGGCTTCTTTTTCTTTAAGTTTGACTCACAGGTTGGCTTGGAGAATGTTTTAGAAGGTGGTCCTCAAAAAACTATTCTAAAGAAGTGGACCATGAGTACTAGTTTGACGAAAGAGGAATTAACCCGTATCCGGTATGGGTTAATAAACTTCTATTAGGATGGTAAGTTTAGGGAAGTACTAGTACTAGTCGGATAAGCCCCTAATCCTAAAGTGGCTACATCTAACCGGTGGGTCCTTTTACTTCACATAATACTTCTCCTCTTGTTAAAGATGTTGAGGTGAATAAGGATAACCAATCTGCTCCCAAAGTTATTTCTAGTACTATCTATCCCACACAAAACTAATAACCCAAATTTAGGCGCTAATGTGACTACATCTAACCCGGTTGGTTCTCTGACTCTTGGCGATGCGGATGAAAATAATGAGTTAGATGAGGATGATGTGATTGAGAATATTTATGATGAAACAGGTAATTTATTTGACAAATCAGGGGCAAGCACTCCTGTTCTGAATGTCCCTGATGTTTAGTATTGCCTCTTGGAATATAAGGGGTTTGAACCATTCCCCTAAACAAAAAGAGGTTAAACAGGTGGTAATTGATAATAATCTTAGTGTATGTGCTATCTTGGAATCTCATGTTGATGTTTCGGTGGTGTATGATACATGTCGTAAAGTTTGTCGTCGGTGGAAGTGGACGTCAAATGGTAGTCTGTGTGATAAGGGTTCCCGTATTATACTTGGTTGGAATGATGATATTGTTGATGTTATGATTATGTCTCAAACTAACAGTTATGCATGTTGAAGTTAATACTCGGGTGACGTGAAAACTTTTTCTGTTCTTTTGTATATCGAGATAATTATTATGTTCATCGGCGTGCCTTTGGTCTAATCTTGTTTGCCATCTTTTGGATTTATGCGTAATAGGCCGTGGGTTTGTTGGGGGATTTTAATGCGGCTCTAAAGTTGGAGGATCATTCATGGTAGTTATTCTCGACATTGCTATGCGTGAATTCAAAGATTGTGTTCGAGAAAATGGAGGTTGAGGATATTAATAATCTTGGTCTTCATTTTACTTGGAATCGAAACCAAGAGGTTCCTTGGTACATTGAAAATTGATCGGGTGATGGGCAATCGAAATTTCTTGACTTGTTTCGTGTTCGTTTGCCATATTTCAACCTTATCGTATTTCGATCATTCTCCATGTGTTCTACGTATTCCTCGAGTTACTAAGCTAAGCCTAAACCGTTTAAATTCTCTAACTTCTTGGTTCATAAAATGGGTTTAGTGATCACGGTTCTTTGCGGGATGGAATATTAATGTTCATGGTTGTGCTATGTATCGTGTTGTTCAACGCTAAAGGTGAAATCTCCTTTCGTAAGCTTTGCGATCAAGGTAATCTTCATGGCGGGTAGTTAGGATTCGCGGGGAATTAGATGGCGTCCAAAAGGCTATTGATACGGATCTAATTACGAACTCACGGGATGAACATGCTCACTACCTTCTTGCATATAAGGAGGCTACATTAGATGAAGAACGGTTTTTAAGCGTAAATCTAAAGTTCAATGGCTTATGCGGTGATTCTAATCTGGCATATTTTCATAATATTGTTAAAAGCAAATGTGCGTAATCGAATTGAATTGGTTAGAGATGCAAACAATGTCTTGTCACGAGGTAATCGAGTTGCGGGTGCTTTTGTTGCTCACTATGAGCAGTTTCTTGGTATGGAAGGAAATTGTACTCTGAAGGTGGCCTTGGTATTAAATCGTTTGGAGGATTTTAATATTGCTCTTATGACTACTCACATTTGGAGTATTTTGACACATAAAGAGTCGTTATGGGTGCAATGGATCCATTCGTATAAACTTCGTGGGAGAAGTTTTGGGATGTCCTTGTTTGGGGATGTTAATGGGGTTGGCGCAAGCTCTTGGCCATTAGACCAAAGGTTCGTCCTTTATTTGGCATAAGATCAATAATGGAAGGACACTTGGTTTGGTTTGATATGTGGTGTCGATTAAGCCCGATTCGTAATTTACTTCTTGTTAGAGATATTACGGCGGGGTTTAATTTATCGACTCGGTTTATGATCTTATTGAATCGATGGTTGGCGATGGCCATTGGATTGGTTATCTCGATTTCCATTGTTAGATGCTCTCCGGTTCTAATCTAAATGATATTGATGATGGATTATTATGGCGTAACACGGATGGCAATTTTAGTTGTTTTTCGCCGGTCTCGGTGCGTGGAATCTCTGCGTCTTAGGTGATTTGGTTGAATGGTGTAATGTTCCTTGGTTCTCTCATTGTATCCCAAGGCATGCTATACAAGCGTGGCTCGCTATTAAGCGAAGCTTAAGGCGCAGGATAGGATGCGGCAATGGGATGTTGGTCTGACGTTGATTTGGCCTTGCTTAGATGCCCGCTTTGTGAATTGGTTCGGATTCTCATTCTCATTTATTTTTGAGTGCCAATTTTCTATGGGTTTGGTTTGGTGCGGAGTTTATCTGGTATGGATGCGGTCCACCCGTTGGAGACTATTATTACAGTTCTTATTCCTTTATCTAAGGGCGGTCGGTTAGTAGTATCCTTTCTAGATTATTGCTTGTCGCTACTACTTGCCGTTTGGATGGAGCGCAATTCTAGGTCGTTCAAGCGTAAAGAAGTCTTCTGTTCTTTGAAGTGGTTAGCACCATTGTCTCTACTATTCGGTTGAAGTCGGTTACTTTCAAGTTCAAGAAGCTAACATCGAGGTCTCGATTGATTTTGGATAAATGGAAGATTCCAAGTATATGTATACGAAGGAGTCTTAGGGTAAGGGTTGTACTCTTTTCCCTACTCCAAGGTTTTTCCCTTTGGGTTTTTCTTGGAAAGGGTTTTAAGGAGCAAACTTCTTGGGTTAACTTGTTCCCTTCGTGGAGTGGTTCGGATGCGGGATGCTCGCTTGGTACAAGTTTTTTACTTGGTTATGCCTAGTTTGTTGATGTAATATAGCTAGGTTTTTGTGTTTATGTCATGTCATAAACACTAGTGTTTATCAAGCTCTTCGCTGAGGTTAATGTGGTACTTGACCACATTCCATTTGTATTTAACATTATTTTTGGTTATATATTTACAGGGTAAACCCTTTACCCAAAAAAGTAATGTTGTAGACATGATTTTAGATATGAGTTTAATACATTGAGTGATATTTTAAAACTAATAGTGTCCATCTTTTGTCGAAACATTATATGTATTAAAAGGCTCTCTAAGAGGTAGACATGGATGTGTTCTAATGTCGTTGAAAAAATGCATTGATAACGTACTTGCTTACTCCCCCTTGGCCCTTGTTGTGTTATTTATAGTCTATATATTTTTACCAAGTTTTAAATTTATAATAAGTCTAACAATCATATAGACTAACTAATGACATCAAATAAGGTCATATTTCTAGTGTTAGGTAACCATAATGTAACACAAGCATCAATATGTAAGAAATATAGATGGAGAGAGATCGGATGAACACAAAACACAAATACACGTATGAATGATAAAGGATATGCGTAGGATATAAGTGTAAAGTGAATAACCAACCTTCAAATGAAGGTTTACAAAGGTATTTATAGGGGAAGGGACTAGGGCAGCACTAAAAGTTTCCTTCCTTCCTTATTGGACATGGGTCAAGGCTTATGGGCTTTCTACATAAGCCTTGCCATTAATACAAACATAAAAGCCTAATTAAGCAACCTATTACATATTGATTACTAACACTTGAAACATAGTTTAGGAGTGATTCCAACAATCTCCCCCTAAGTGTTGGTAATTAGTGACTTCAGTAATCTTGAAAAGTTGTTGGTGCGGATGTAATAGTTGCTTTGACGTCTTCTGACATTCTTCTTTCTTGTGAGAAGAAGTGTCTTGATTTCAACAATCTCCCCAGTGTGAGGATCTTGTTTTCCTTTGAAGTTTTCAGCTTTGACGTCTTCAGTTATCTTTGTTCTTTGTTCTTGTGTGGATATGGTGATGTTATGTTGTGATTATCTGCATCAGGTCCGCTTCGTTGCTCAGGTGTCTGCACGTCCTTCTTCAACATGCTCACACACTCTTTGACGTTGGATTTCAGTGTTGATGTAGTTCTCTTTAGTCTTTAAACTTTGTAGATTCTTTGGCTTTGACGAAGAATCATTCTGACTTTTGTGTTGCCTTTCGAGAGAACTTCAATTTATGTTGTTGTTGGCATGAGCATGTGGAGAATCTGCACGATCATCTCCCAGGAGCATCCATAAGAATAAAACATAAGAATGGGTTAGTGATACACACCAATCGATCACTGTGGTCGTTTCTTAGAGAATTGACCACTACGATTGTTCTTCTGATGAATGTCTTGATTCCATTCACCTTGGTGGGCGAATCGACCATCCGAATCCCATAAGGGACGATTGGCATTACATTGAACAAGTTCAAGTAATGACCCACATCTTCGAGGACTCGATTCTTGAAAGGAATCTCCTTAGCGGGATTTCCAGACTTACAAGTTCGAACTTGAGTGTTAACGACATAGTGTGAAAACACATCTCTAATTACGCAAAGGTCGTTCCAGGCGGAGTCCCTCAAGTAGGATAACACGATGTACCAAGCACACCTACAGTTCGGTGAGTCATCGAGGTACACCAAGCATCACCTCATGACCGTAGACCGTTTGAGACAACACTAAGCGTAACCCACGAGGAGTTACCGGGCGACCTCCGTCGTGTACATTTGATGTTGACCTTGGCGAGTTTCCATTCAATCACCGAGGATCACAATTGTGAACCCTCATAAATGTTCTCGACAGTTGCTAAGATCTGTAGGACTTTATAACGTATCACTTGTGTCCTTAATATTGAATGACAAGTGATGAAATGTCAAGTGTTCCTAAGAGATCTTTTGATGAATCTCGTGGCTCTAGACTCAAAAGTGGGCTTTGGTTTTCCGACGGAGACTAGGGAGAGGTCTCTTCTTCAATACCAAGAATCTCAAGAGAAAGCCGATAGTTTACGTGGGGTTCCATGAGAATGAAACAAGCTGAGAGAAACTTGAGTAGCAAATAAGGTTTAGTGCATGCGCCACTAGGTCCATGACGACTTTGATCTTCAATACGGTGTCATCTAGTGACACCCAATAGCATAAGAATTGAATCCGGTGTCTGCCCTAGGTTGAATAATTTGGAGGGCTATTTATTTTCACCCTTTTCTTTACTTTTCTTTTTAATTCTTCAACTCCTTCTTTCTCCGATTCTCATTTTCTCCTTTTTTTGTAATCATACCTAAGGACTTCTAAATTCTAACTATTGGTGGTGTCCTTGGGTAGGTCCCTCCGGCTCTGGCGGATCATAGGACGGTTATTCCTAACCTTAGTCACCTTATAACTCTATGACTATCCTAAGTTTCCATAAAACCATTTTCTCGAAAACCTCTCAAAGTGTGTAACATATTGGATTTCACATACACATCAAACCATAAATAAAGTAGGCGTATAAGATGAGTTTTAGAGAGCGAAAGTTAGAGGTTTGGGAACTTTAGTGAGAGAAAGAAAAATCTTATTATGAGCTCCAACTATCTACCTTGGGAGGTAGGGAGTATTTATAGTCTTACAATAAACGCCACCGACGGTCATGGATCGAGGCATACAGTGGGTAAAGACCCGTCCGTCCTCCACGGTGTTACTTAACTAAATACTACTTAACATTAAATAACTACGACTACGAGCTTTTAACAAATACATATACTTGAGGTGATCGACACTTTAATACCGGATTTACTAAATCCTAACAATCTCCCCAAGGAGGTCACCTCAAACACACATTAAAATTACATAGAATACAAACAGATAATACATTGAGATTATTCTTGGATTCTTGTTCATGTTCTTTGTTACGTAGCTCGTAGTCTTTGATTCTTCATTTTGCATGTTTGGATAACTGAGTGGAGGTCTTTAAGCGATCCACGTGATATCGAGTTTGAGCCAACTTTGAGATCATCACCACAATAAATCTCGACTCATCCATTGTGGTGTTGGCATTATGTGATGTTGTGACATTTGGACCGACATGCTCACATTCGGATCATGATATATTCTTATCGAGTAGCGGAAGCTTCGTTGATTCATGATATTGGCGCAGCGAAGCATGGAGTGATAATATCGAGTCATTGATGCACTAATCATGATTTCTTTGGAAATGAATGTGTTGTGTGAGCATGCGGCTATGGATTGACCGCTCCATTCGGATCACCGCAAACGTCGGGTCCTCCCGCATAAAACAGTTAGCAATAAAGCGCACAATAGTGTCTTTAATCACTTTTGTTGAATTGAGGTACACGCCCACGGTTCCCGATTGATCGAGACAAGTATTGCTCGTGATCGTGTAAAATTGAAGAATTTCCTTGTGAGGTTTCGCAATTTGCTCTAGTTGTTCTCAAACCGAACGTCTCAAAGAAGACAACAAGTGAGTGAACCATCGAATTGAGATTCACCGATTGATGAAAAGATATTTGAGAAAACAATCGTACCACTCAATAGAAATTTTTTTGCAATACAACGAAGGTTTTAATGAAAATCAATTATCAATCATAAACACCTTTTATTTTTGAAAATTAGTACGATCGATGTGCTAAGGAAAAGAGTTTTTAAGCACAACGGCCGGTTTTTCAAAGGTATCCGTCAATCCATAACTGAACCGAGATTGATTCAAAAGATTGAATAGCTCCATTGTTTACATTTAGTTGTCACATGGTTGATCTATTGGATAGATCTCACATGCCACCCACCAGAGCTTGTATGATGTTGGCTCCGTAAGGCTTTCCATCTTCATTGTGAGTATGTTGGCATACTACTCGGATGTTCCGCAATACCACAAGGATAATCGTGGGACTCATAAGATATAATCTCTCTTCCACATTGTGTGAAACAGAGTCTTCAATGAAAGTGTCCTAATGAGAATTGTAGATGATCTCGTGGCTCTAGACTCAATTGTGCATATTTGGTTCCTAAGCTGGGAGACTAGGAGAGAGGTCTCAACAAACTTCTTCAATATCAACAAGTCCTTTTAAGAGGAACTTGAGTGGTTTGGGAAGTTGTAGTGCGGTGCGTCCACCGGGTCCATGATGTCTTGTCTTCAATACCGATGTTACCTTGGTAACCACCGAGTATATGAATTGAACCGGTTTCGCCCTAAGGTTGAATAAATGGAGGGCTATTTCTTTTCACCCTTTTTCACATTCAATTCTTTTCATTCTTCAACCCCTTGATTGCTTACCAAACTTCATAGCTAGAACCTTGTTGGGTTTATTCCAATTACTAGCTCGGGTTTGATCCGCACTCTTCCAATATCTCATTTTCTCCTTTTCCAATATTCCTAAGGACTCTACACTATCAAGTGGTTTTGTCCCTCGGTAGATCCCTCCGGTTTTGGCGGATCATTGGACCTCAACCTAACCTTATCATCCTTATATCACCATGCATAAAGTAAAGTTGGTCGGTCTTTTGATATAGTTCTTCCGCCTTGAAACCAATTGAAAACCATTTGAAAATCAATCAAGATACTTGTGATATAAAATCAAAGTATTTTGTATCTTAATTGTTTTGATATTTTAGAAATGCTCCCCCTCAACATATGCATAAAATTCGTAAATTGTTTAGCACATGGAGGCAAGAGATCTTTGAAATCGTTAGATTAAGAATGAAAGGTCCAATCTTTTGATTAACATTTTCTAAAATGATCATCATCACTTCCCAATCAATTTAAGTAGATAAAACATTTTGAGGAAGGATGAGGTTTTCAAAGTTTGCTCCCCTCAATATGTGCCTCAAGTTGAAGGAGTTTTGCACATATTAGAGGGACCTGCACTTAGAGACAATTCAATCACGCTTCAATAATTTAAGGTTTAAAGTAGATGCTCCCCTCAACATGTGCATGGAAAATTTGAAATCGTTTGTCACATGCGGGAGGAAAACTTGCTAAACACTTATGAACCCATTTATCGAATTATCGGTTTAACCAATTTAAATCACAAATTCTCCCGATCACAATTTTCAAAACATTTGAGATTTGAGATCTCTTGTTGATTTAAATTGATTTTGAAAGCTTTGAGGAGAACTGTGACTTTCTTATGATAACATTTAGCCGATAAGAATCAAGTTTGAAACATAAGACTCAAAGATTAAACATGCTTGAGTATCTTTTAGAAAACATTATAATAATCAAGGTCTTGTACCAATTGTATAAACTTATTGTAAAACATTTAGAGTATACCTTGCTCATTTACGTGCCAATTGATTGAAAATACACTTTGATTTAATTGAAAATCATTCTCCCCTCAATCAATGACGAAAGTTGTTGATTGAAGGAATGAGATTTTGACATCCGAAAGCTCGATGATTTTCAAAAATAGAGTCCGGAGTGTTTACAAAACAATTGCGTTTTCATTAGATGACTAATATTTTCGGAAGAATCATTAGAAGGAAAATATTTGAAAGGAAACATTTGTCTTGTTAATGACAAACATTTGTTTTAGAATCGAGCATGAGATTTGAAAAGCAAGATAAAGCATGGCTCTGTTTCTTTCTTTGAAAACAGGTTCTTCGCTCGAAATGACAATAAACCATTGTTTCACTTTCTCTCAAATTTTATTTTATTTTATTTTATTATTTATTATTTTTTTTAAACGAATATGTACATTCGACCAACATCTAAAGACCCGTGTCACTCTTTGACTGACAGCACAAAGACCGTAGATATTAATCGAATCAAGAAGAAACATGACAAAAGACAATATATATATATATATATATATATATATATATATATATATATATATATATATATATATATATATATATATATATATATATATATATATATATATATATATATATATATATATATATATATATATATATATATATATATATATAGAATCCGGATCGATTGAGAAGGTTTTTATTTTGAGAAGATTGAGAAGGTTTTCAAAACGATAGATTTTAACTTTGATTCATGTTTTCAAGCGTAAAACTCATTTTAATATGATTAAAATTCAAAATGTAAAAAAATTGAATCAATGTTAAAAATCTCTTGATTTTGCGATATATGTAGAATCTTGAATCATCTCGTATAAATTTAATGAATCATCATCATAACTCGATTTAACAATGATTTGTGAATCAAATTTGTGATTTTTAGATTCGATTCACCATAAAATTATGTTTACTTGTGAATCAAATAAAAACATAAATCAATTTGTTCAAACCAAGATTTCTCAATCTTCTCAAAATAAAAACCTTCTCAATGGAACCGAGCCTATATATATATATATATATATATATATATATATATATATATATATATATATATATATATATATATATATATATATATATATATATATATATATATATGTATATAAGTTAAATGAAATATCAATGTAAAAATATTCATTATAAACTTTAGGTTTTCAAAATATTCATTTTACGAGTCGTGATAAGTTTATAAGTTTTCTAAACTTTTCCGACTTACACTTTTTTTTGGGTAAAAGGATTTTCACCGGTAAAATGCATTACACCAAAAACGTTGAAGTACAAAGAATGGGAGTGAGTCCCCATCGCAGACCTAAAGGAAAAAAACATGCACAAACACATGTGCAACTTACAAAATAATAAGCTAAACAAAGCTACTTAACACCAAGAAACACAAAAGAAAACCTAACTATTTCTTTCAAGTCCTTGCAACTTGAAGTCTTTAGCGAGCCACTATAATTCTTAGATTTGGAAGCATACATCTCGATGTCATCATAGTTCTCAAAGAATTCATCATCACTTTCAACAACCCCGTCCTCAATATAATCTTGACCAGATAGAAGTTGAAGCCACATCACTAATCTTATGGTAAAGATTCTGTGCCTTACTTGTAGAAGCAACATGAGTGTTGAAATGCTCCCACAAATCAGCAGTCATACTTTTCGTAGGTACCTGACGATTGCAACCCTCAACAACATTGTCCTTTCCCCCACATGAAGAATCAGCAATATTAGAAGGCTGTGAATATAGTTCATGTACCTTAACCACACTATCATCATCTCTTACCGCACCATTAAGTGTACCAAGAGAAGGAGAACCATCATTAGTCGGCTTAACTTCTTTATTAGAAGGGTTCTTTCTCTTGGCAGCCGGTTTTGAAACTGGTTTATACATAACATTAGTCATTGGTTTAGAAACCCGAGACCCTTTAGGAGCTTTACCAACCTTATGAGAGTGAACATGATAATCAACACCAACATCTTTCTTAGTCGAAGCATGAGTACCCCGCTTTTGTCTAAGAGGACAAAAATCATCATCATGATTGAAACTAACACACTTGGAGCACCAAGATGGCCACCACTCATACTCGACTTCAAGAACTTCCATGTAATGACCCTTACCCTTAGGTAAAGGTATAGCAACATCAATTGATTCCAAAACATCTCTCTCAGCAGATAACTCAATAAGAACCCGTGCGTATGAATATCGACCCCACGGATTGCTACACATATCATTAGTACCCTCATCAAAACGTATAATCCGCACTAGTTGTTTTGCAATCAAACTTATACCAACTTTGGAATACACAACGGAAGGTACATTATGGATACGAACCCAAACCGGTACCTTAGTCACTTTCTCCATTTCCAACCTAGTGTTCGGCACCCACTCATGCAAAAAAATAGGTAAATAAACCAAGGACCCCATTAAGAACCTTAGTCATACCATCCATTGAAGAAAATTTGAAAATGAAGAAATTATTCCGTAGAATAGTGTGTTCCAAGCCGAACTTAGCCCATGTATGTCTTACATAATTGTCGACAATCGGAAAAGCAAGTCGTTGACTGCATGAGAAAAACAGGTCAACTATGAAAATAGTTGGTGAGTAAACACGTTTTAAATAAAGTGAAAGTCTTTTTAGAGGAAGAGTTCAGGTATATTTTCACAAAAAGTTAAGTCCAAAGTTTTGAGAAAGGTCCAAAGGAAAAGGTTCATTAAACCATCCGCTTGCAAATCTCGCCTATACAAGACTTGCAACATATGTTTTCATAAACCATTGCATAATATATAGCACAATTTATGGTCAACACACATGGTCATGTCAAATAATAACGCCTCATATATAACAAAGTTATGCGGCAAAGCCCCAAAAATAAATAATATGCATTCCAGAGATGGGGAAAGAGAGTTCGACCTCTAATAGCGCTATCCATATTACCTACTACCCCACACAAGGAGGTCGCACGAATGGTACGTATAAATTGGAGTGCGAACGGCAAACCAATTGGGGACTTACAATGCGAATGCACTGTTTGTACGATGTCCATCATAACAACTATTATATATTATCACATAGTGACTACTCCGAACATGGGAGACTCGGCACTGCTCCGAATAGAGGAGACTTTAGGATGCTCCAAACATGGGAGACTTTAGGTCAAGGTCTGCTCCGAACAAGGGAGACTTTATAGGTGCTCCGAACATGAGAGACTTTACGTTGCTCGAACATGGGAGACTTTATGCCAAGGACGTCGGTCCATTAGATTCAAACAAGTCATAAGTTCATAATTAAGTCCAAGAGTCTAAGTAAAGTTCAAAGGTTCAAGTCAAGTTATGAGGTCAAGGCAAGTCACACGGGTTCAAAATATAGTCAAAAGGGTTCAAATAGTTCATAATATAGTGCAAACAATATAACTTAAATTTAGGTTCATGCATCCCACCCCAAAATGATTAAAATAGTTAAAAAGGGGTCATGAATACTCACTATAGTGATTAACAGCGGATTACAATGATATAACGTGGATCAAGAAGTCGCGAGCTTCTAACGACGACCTAAAAATTAAATAGTCGCGTCTTAGATATATAACGAGAAAGTACAAAATAACTTTTATAAAAGTATTTATATACTTTTGACATTGTACACATTTTTGTAGGTTTACAAAAATATGAGAGTTAGATTTTTATCAAAAACATTAACAAGCCTTAAGTCGTCTTAAGGTCGGTCAAAGATCCAATCTAATGAACAAGTCTCAAAATAAGTTTCGAGTCATCAAACCCATGCTAGTCGTGCGGCTAGACTATGGTTAAACAACTTTGAGACATTTTTTTTTGGTAAAAGGGTTAATTCACCCCGGTAAAATACTATTACACCAAAAAACATTGAAGTACAACGGATGAGGTAATGTCCTCATCTCATCCCAACAGTACACTTACATGCAACAACTAGCAACAACAATACCACTATATAAGAATGACAAGCCATTCTTATAACACAATAAAATAAACATACCATAATGACTATAACAAAGATAAAACATTTAGGCCTATTCAGTGCATGACACCGAGTCTTCATAGCCATCATAGCACTCCATTACATCTTCCATGCCAATCAACAAATCATCAAAAGTGATAAGTCCGTGATCGAGATAAAAGATGCTAACCCACATGTAGAAGCCCTTCCATGTAACCACCTACGCGCTTTCCATCAATGAAAATCGTCAAAACAAATGGCGCCAAGAAACGTTACAAGAAGTAGACTTCAACAACTCAAAAGTTTCACCATCCACAACACTAGATATGAATGAGAACCAATAAGCACATATAAGAAACATACTCATAGGGTTAGGATACCCTAACTTCCAAACGCACCTCACGGGTTGGAAGAGCGACATAAAGAGTCGACTAAACCATGATGTGCTTACCCCAACAACATGTACTCTAAACCAAGAATCACATAAGCGCATCCAATACAAATGTAATAATCAAATGGAATCCAAACAAATGAATCGCTTAAAAGCAACGATAGGGTTTACAAGACCCTAACATCCCGAAGTACCCGAAAAATCAAGCAAACTCTCTCATAACCACTAACCATAAGGCATAACATCCGAACAGAAAAAGAGGTTGAAAGAGCCTAACATCCAACAAAATGTACTCGCAGCCTTCAACTTAAGAGTGTAGACTAGGTCTAAGCAAAACGAGTAACAATAAGCAAACACCCACAAATAGAGTTAGTGATAACCCTAACTTCGAATCAGCCAACCCACAAGGACCTCAGGAATGTATGTAGTCCAAACAGCAAGTCAATTAGAACCATGAATACCACGAAAACAATGGCACCATGATCGAGCTGTCTAATTCCATAAGCTGAGCCCAAGTACCATCCGAAATGAACAACACCTTAAGCATAGAATCGACACCAAGGAAATAGCCAGCACTCCAATGCAAAAATGATCCAACATGATATCATAGTCACGACATACACACATCATACAATCGGCACCACATCCTACCGACACAAACACAAACCCATGATCCCGAATCTGTTCTAATTTGAGACATCAACCAAGGCCATAGCCATGGCTATGTCTAAGTTAGAAGACCTTGAAACAATAGCCGTGTCTTAAGCTTGGCTTTGTTTTGGCCTCGAAGTATCAAAATACCACTAAGGTTTCTTAGCCATGGTTGTTTTCCGGTCTACAACAGGTCCGGTTAGTTTTTGTAGTTTTTAGCCTTTTTATTCACTTCTGCTTATGTGCTCTTGATTCCTTGTAGAAAAGGTAATTTTGAGCAACTTTTGTGTTTTACACTTTGGCTGATTCGGACCAGAAAAGGGGTCAAAATCTCGTTTTAAAATCGTATCGGCAAGCTTTTGTTCCAGCACAATATTTACACCTAGTAAAACTTTTAAAATCATATCGGCATAAGTTTTTAACCACAAGTCCTTTTTAAATGATTCAAAAGCCCAAATTCATATTTTTATATTCTCTACATGTTTCTTAAGTTTACTCAAGACCTTCCAAAGTTTTCTTATATCACTAGTCTAATTACAAGTATATACTTATATGTCATTGCAGAAAGTTTGGCTCCACATTTAGTCCCACAAAAACGACCATAAGTTGAGTTCTACAACTTGTTTTGATGCGCGGCTTTCGCAAAAAGTCAAGTCAAGGTATTAACTACATTTCATAAAACTAGGACAACTACCAGAAATGACCAGAACCATGATCTTTTTCCAAATGAAATATGGTGTGCAGATTTTGATATGTTTCGCCATTTTGGCTCTCATTTACTCATCGGGATGAGTTATGAGGTGCGCCACCAGGCGAAACGACCGTAAGACATAGCTCTACAATCCTATTGTATTGAATTAAGCTCAAGGTTTACTTAGATGATCAGTTTAAATAAACTTTGGGACTGTTGCGAATCTGTGTTCATAAAACTTACCTAAGGCTTGTTTTCATTGTTTAAACCTTGTGTAATGTCAAATACATATATAATCTTACAAATATCATAAAAATAAATATGGTCCAGAGTTTAATTACAAACATATTGAATAATAATGAAAAGTAAACACAAATCTTACAATGATTTGGTTGGAAAACAACAAGAATCACAACTACAAATCAACACCTAATCACCTCTACTCTTCAACCCTTGTCTTGAATCTTTTCACCATATGATTCTAACCTTTATTAATCACCCAATAACCTTCTTATATTCAGCCCTTAAACCCTTGTATATCTCCAAGAAAACCCTTTCAAAATAACCCTTTGTCAAACCTTCCAAGAAGGATCCAAGAATGATGAGATTAATGAAGTCTAAGATGAAATGAACCAAGTACAAGCTATAGGGACTTATGATCTTCAATCCAAGATCAATATACTTGATAAAATTTGAAACAAAATGGTGTTTGGAGCTGTGGTGAGTCGTTCAAAATGGAGAAAACAATGAAATGGTGAAATGATGATAGTAGCTAGTTTATGGAGGTGCTAGTAGGAGATGTCAAGTTATAAGACATTATGTCTTATTTTTAAGACACATAGTCTTATGACTATGCACATGAGGTGCCACCTCAAGCATGAGGTGGGGTGGTGCCTTCTTGTTAGCTTGGGAGATGACTTCAAGGTTGCAAAGTTTCTACGGAATATAGTTTGGTCCCGATAATTACTAATGTTAAGCCGTTAAGTCCTAAAACTTAAAACCGGGAACATAAGAATGTAACACTTATGAAAATGTCTAAACCTATCAATATACCTCAACTAAGTATAATAAATGTGTGATAAGTCTAATGGGTGCGTTTATGTTGTTAAAACCTAATAACGAGGTTCGCACGCATATCACGTAAAAAGTAAAATGTTCACATAAAATGGCAAAGTGGCAATATTTCAGATCAAATATGATTATAAAAAAATGCCTAAAATATGTAGAGTCATCATAGTCTTGTGTTGGTTACGAGTAAAGCTCACGTGATTGAACTTACATAATTACTTATAAAAGTAATATTACTTAAAATTAAAATAATAAAGTCAAAATAAATAGTCAAATTATAGTCTGAGATGTACGAGTTGCTACAGTCTCCACCCGTCAAAGGAATTCAGTCCCTGAATTCAATTCGTTTGTTATACAAATGTACATTCTCATAGATTTGATGGGCAAACTTTCCCATTCTCGAGCATAGCCCTTAAAAGACCTATGGGTTGTCGATTCTATCATAATCCCACAATTCTTCAAACAAGAACATCATGAGATTAATTTGAATAGGTTGAGTAACAACTTGATTCTAGTTTGATTTTCGCAACTCATCAAACAAGAACTGCTACTAAATCAAGCTAGAAAACAAGTTGTCAAAAAGAAAGAATTCACATCTTTGAAGGAGGTCTTTTGAAAGATTTTCTCGATTATGGAATTGCTTAAACCAATCAAATCAATGAATAGTGGTGGCTTAG
>CM040241.1:170905360-170950725 GCA_022545495.1 Chrysanthemum lavandulifolium | reverse complement strand
TGGTTAAGTGCACTTTAAAGTGTGTGTCTCATTGCCCATGTAACGCGGGCGAGATGAGAGATCCACTCATCCGTTGTACTTAAATCGCTTTGGTTAATATATTTTACCGTGGTGGATGATTACTCCCCTTTACCCAAAAAAAACCTTCCAAAACCAACTTTTTAATCTAAAATCACCAAAATAAATGGACATACAACCTAGCTAATCATAAAGACAAAAAAAACCCTAAAACATCTCTCTCTATGGGTGTTCTAGCCGCCACCCTAAAATCCAATTTCCAGCCATAAACAACCTTTCAAATCGCATCTCTACCTTTAAACATTTGTTTCTCTACTGTATGCTAGTAATACCTTTGTTTAATTGGTATGCAATCGATTGGATGGTTGTGTGTTCATATGGGTGGCGGCTGGAGGTTATTGTGTCCTAGTACCTTAATTTTCAATCGTTTTTTTCATTTAATTCGTCCTTAGATCATGTTTATCATTCTATGATTTGATTCTATTCAGACTTATTGATGATTATCATGATCTTGGTCATTTTTATGGAATCAGTTGCTTTCTTTGGGTTTTCGAACATTCTTAATTGATGGTGATGTACATATATGCGGTCGTCTTATCGAATGAAACCTAACTTTAGGGTTTCGTTTTATTATTTGTCGGTATATGTATATTGGTACGTGATGGTTCTTCATCTATATGTTCTATATCTGATTCATGTATGTGGGTTACGAGACAAGAAGCCAATGGAGTAGCTGATGTAGGATATGGTGATGTAGGTTGTGTTAGGTTTTAATCTTATGTCTTTTGATTATGGTTATAAGCACTCTCACTTTGAATGTAATGAATCTTCTTCATGAATGAAATTTCTCTGTTTTACTTTTCCACTGTAAGAGTAACTTTTACCACTGCTTGTATTATGGTTTCCACTGCTAGACATAATCTCTGCATAAAAATTAGTGGACAACCAACAATACAAGCACTAAACAACAACAACTCCAACATATGTAAATAATCTTTCATACATGCATATAAAAAAACATAAACCACACACTAAAAGCATTGTTAAGGTTGGAGAATAACTAGAAGTAGATAGAAATTTACTGGCGGTGGTTAGTCCAATACTAAACCACCTAGTCAACAGTCAACTCCAAGTTATTAATCCGCCACCAAAGTCAAAGACTTCATTTACTTCTCAACAACTTATACCTTCCCTTTATTAACCAACTGATTCCAACTTAATCTTGTATTTAAGAACCAATCACTCACAAACTTCTAACACACCAACACTTCTCTCTCCTAAAATCTGTCAAAAGCAACTTTACCAAAAATCACCATGAGCAATTCAAACCCAATCAATGTATCATCGGACAGCTCAATTTCGAATAGCTTTTGGGATGATGATGATTGGCATTATGTTCTGAACAATCCAGGTAAGAAGAAGAAAGAGGTGTTTCAAGCAATTTCATCAAGAAAAAGAACTCATGCAGATGCTTATTCAAACCCCATTCTGTTGTTGGTCCTTCTTCAACTCAACCAATACCACAAGATGTCATCATCATCGAAGATAGCTCATACTCCATGTCAAGCTACATTTCCCGATATGCAAGCACGATGATGATACTACTTCAAAGATCTTGGATGTGCCACCCTTGCTAGAATCCTTCCATCGGAGAACTGCAGATGCCACCTTTTCCATCACGGTTGTCAAGACCACCACAAGAAGGACCTTCATCATCCTCACCACCGTTGGAGTAGTGGTGATGGGGCCAGCAAGCCCTAAGGTGTATAGCGTGATTGATAGGCGTATGGCGCCTAAAGTGATGCCAAAGTGGGCCTTCCTAAAGAAGCCATAGGTAGTAGATGGTGGTTAGATTGGAGTAGGTTTGGGGTAAGATGTGAAGCTTTTGTAATCAGTTTGTAGTTTTATGATGTGTTTTGTTTTCCAGTTTATGTAATGATGCTTGGTGTCAGTATCTCATGGATGTATCTACTGCACTCAGTGTGCAGTTTTGTTAGATAATAATAAAAATCCATGTTATTTGCTTTAAATCTCTTGCATCATACTTGTTGTTCCATTTTACATTTCAATTAACTCCACCTCCAAAGTCGATATACTATCCATCATAATGCTCAAAATCGAGAGATAGGACTTGTTGCCGGTCATGTGCCTTGAACATCCACTATCTCATATAGCCTTGATCTAATCTTTTGTCCTTGGATGTTCCCGCACATAAAAGTAAAGAGTTAGTTTCTTTTGGGGACCCAAGCCATGATTGACTTGGATGCGCCTCGTGTATCAATATAGTTAAATGTATCAAAGGTCATTGATACACCATTGGGATTGGTTGATGAGGTAATTCCTTTAGGTTTCCATTCCCAACGTCTTCGAGGCCTTCACAACATTGCCCATGTCCCCTTTTCTTGTTTACAACCCTTGCAAAACTTTTGAATGAGCATGGTAATCTTGGTTTGGTTTTAGGTACCCACTGTTGGTTATAATGAACCTTTTTATTTTGAAAAGTTATTTTCCATGTTTGTGCAGATTTTGAAAAAGTTGTTTTGGATTTTGCACTTGTAACGTGTGATTTAGGGTGAGCATGTTAGCAGCTTTAGCAATGGCAAAGTTTTAATACCACTTCTTAGTTGAATCGCTCTTGGGATCATTTTGTGTGTGAATTAGGGTGTAAAGTGTTTTGAAACTGTTTGTCTTTACCCTTTTATTCCCATGGACTTCCTTCTCCTAACATGATAGTCACAATAAGCATGTAAATGATCAAAACTACCACGATATAGCATGCTTTATTGTTCATCACAAAGTCACTACCTAGTTGTTGAGATTTAACATAATTCCAACTCCTTTGGTTACCCCTAGGAGATGTAGACTTGTTCATATACATCTCAAAGATACCTTACTGATTGATCTAGGTTTATAAGCTTGTTTCCTAGGTTCCTCCGTAATAGTATTAACAACTTTTGGGATAGAAGCCTCTACATTCTTTTTAACATTCTCATCAACAACCGATGAGTCACTAGCACTTTCAAAACATCATTATCATGCTTAACCTCTTCCTCACATTTCACGGTTTGAGAGGACCATATTCACGAATAGGTTCCCGAAAGTCTTCTAGACCTGTATGAGCTAAATCTATACGGAGGTGCCGGAACACCTCTTAGTGGTGGAGGCAATCAGATTATAACCCATACCGCACTTAACTTTACTAGTGATTTGAGCATTCCAAATTTTATCAATTGACTTAGACCGATAATAACGGTGTCTCAGCTAAATTGACATTTTCATTTATCTTTTAAGTTTTTCAAGCTCTTCTTGGAAAGCCTCATTCACAGCTTTCTTATGATCTACCTCTCTTCTAAGAAGAATCATATCATCATTATATTTTGACTCATTTTCTCTATAGTGCTCTAGTTGTTTTTCTAATAAAGCTATACCTCTCCTAAGGTTTGACACATCATAATTAGCAGCAAACAACTCTTGTTCTTTGACTTTCTTAAGATTCATTAAGCCTTTCAACTTCTCTAGCAGCCCTACATGTTTTAGAACAACTTTCAAAGTTTTGTACCTCAGTCGAGAAAGCCATGAGAGCAAATTCAAGAGACATAAGAGCAAAGATCAAGGTTCTTCCTCTTGTTCATCACCATGAAACTCCAATCATATCTCACACCATCAATTGCCAACATTGCCTTTGGTTCTTCCACGGTTGGTTCTTTCTTTTCTTGTACCAAGTAGACATGTTGTCCTTCATCTTTGGTCTTCGCATTCCCTAGCAAAATGCCCCAACTTGTGACAATTGAAACACTCTACTTTCTTTTTGTCGAACCTGCGCTTTCACCACCATTGATGTGAATTGGCTTGCCAGTCTTCTTGTAGAATTTCCTAGCCCTCATGCTAAGAAGAGCTATTTGCCATTTTATATCCATCTCTCCAAGTCATCTTCATCAATTTGCTCTATGTCTTCATGAGTTAATATAGAGCCATTAACTTGAGTGGAGATAAAAGCATAAAAATGCCAAACACGGTCGGTTGTGTAACAATCTTCCGGAGTTTGGTGAAGATGCTATCAAGTGAGTCATTGTTGAAGTAGAAGTTTTCATAACTTTGCTTCAACAATGTCTTTTGTGTTTTCTTTGTAGCATCATTACCACCAAACATCGAGCAAATCTTTTCAAAAGTTCTTTTCTTTGTCTTGAACTTGTCGAAAGCAATGATTTGGTCTCTAGGAAGAGTCATTAGCAACAAACTTCTAGCCGATCATTCTTCTTCGCTTTTTCAAGATTAGTCTCGTGCACGTAAACCGTCACAACATCCGTGTCACCAATCTTCCGAGTCTTCGCCACAGACTTGAAAGAATCACCGCTAAGATGATCTCCCATAGAGCATAGTCTTGAATGAGAGTATTGCTCAATCATTATCCTCCACATCTCAAACTCATTAAGTTTGAGCTTTGAAGTCTTGAGTAGAAGAGTTGGATGGTTTTCCATCTCCACCGAATTGAGCGAGTAGGTTAAGCTTATTCCTTGGATCTTCTAAATCAAAATATCGGAACCTTCGCTCGATACCACTTGATGGATCTAAAACACACACCTTGTGTTAGTGATATTTTGAGTTATATTAATAAGCACGGAATATACTTAGTATTACTTAGAAGATGATTATATGATGTAATGTAAGTAAGAACAATAAACACAAAGCTCCAATATTATTAAGAAATAATACGAGTGATCTTGCTTATCACTAGGGTTACACCTGAAGCTAATATGAATAATACATTATTCGTTCTCTACAATGACCTAGGATCTCCTTTTATAGCACAAGGAGTCCTTTACAAGATAAGTATAAACCTAACAATATAGAATATACACAAGATCTTTTCTATACTTATCAATACACGGATACATAACAGTTATCCTAACAGCAGTGGTAATATTTGTACTGGCAGTGGTAATGTGTTTCCACTGCTAGTGTAATCTTTAGCAGTGTTAACCACAAGTATATCAGTGGTAACTGTTATCTTTATTCCCAACAGGTTAGATTTTGATCTATGAGTGATTTAGTGTTCTACGCATACGCGTATGAACAAGAAATCATTATTGTGTGTTTATGATGAAATGGATAGTGTCAACATGGTTAAAATCAAGTTTTATAAACATTTTCATCAAAAATTTCAACCCAGAAAACGGTTTTAAACACTTACGAATTTTAGGGTTCATGTTAGAATTTGGGCATTTTCACTTGTGAGTGTTTTAGGTTAATTAGATGCTTAGGATATGTTTGTTACATGCTTAATTGATCATTTACACCATTGAATCATGCCCAGATACCACAAAAGTGAAGAATTAAACTCTAGGGTTTATATATGCGATAAATAGGTACTTTTGATTACGAGTGTATGTGATGTTAAAACCATTGGAAACAACTCATTTAGCATCTAAGGTAACTCGATAAAGTGTGGATGATTTTACATGGGTGAATCTCTTACTCGTAGGATATGAATTTAGGGTTTAAGCTTACGCCTAAACTGCCTTACGCTGTAACTAATTTGATATTGATATGACATGTGATATTGAAAGTGATTGAATAACATGTTAATACGAGTGTTATGGTTAATCTATTACAGAGCTTCTACTGGCGTACAAGATTCGAGTAAAAAGGTGTCTTGGCTTAAGCATATGGAACACCTTATGCGTAGATGTTACGCGTAAGAGAAATCTTACGCGTAAGGGTCTAAAATGGACTATGTGTATCCTGTGAAGGATATGCGAACTTGACTTCACGCCTAAAGGCTACTCTTACGAGTAAACCCACGTGTAAGTCCTTAACCTAAGCCTCACGCGTAAGCCTTATGCCAAGAGTTCTATCCCACGCTGCAGCCTTTCTTACGCCTAAGGGTATCTCCTACGCATAAGCTTAAGTCTACGCTTATGTTACCCGGTTTACGATAAGCTACTTGCTTACGCCAACCAAATTTGTAACTTAACTTTGAAATGTTACGCTGTACAAACTTGTAATAAGTTACTCATAATGTCACAAAACCCAAAATGTCGCTAATAAGCTACAAAAGTTAAAACGTTGTGTGATTAAGTAAACTTTGACTTTAACATTCAAAATTAACATACTCGCGTAACTTATCATGTCAACTTTGGACTATTGGACAATATGTGACTTTGGGCTCATAACATTCATAAACATAACAACTTCAATAATTGGACAATAAAATCAAATTTTTACTAACATAGTGTCTTCGATATGTTGGTTCTTTTGTCTCAATACCTTCGATCACGAAATGGACGTCATCATGGAAAATGTCAACGCACCAAATGAACTCACCATGGAAGATATCTTCCCAACCGGTTTCACAAATCAATTGGAAAGAACAACTGTGGTCGATTTTGAGAACTTCACCGCCGTAATCATCATGCAGAGTCGTGGATATCCTTAAAGTTCATCCCTACAAGAACATGCTTACCAACTCAAGAATCGCTCTCGAAATCTACATCAATCAATTCTGGGAAACAATGGAAAAGGTTGATGGACAAGATGATGTTAAAGTGACACTCAACGACAAGGAAGTCACGGTCACGGTAGCAAATCTTCGTATGATTCTTCTTCTGCCTACTATTCAGCCTGCTACGATGAAGAGACAATAATGCAATTCATGGTCGACATTACGATGAAGCTGCTGGAGTCATCACTAAGCACTCCACTGTTGATCTGAAGAACATTCCTCAAGCTTGGAGAACATTGTACATCATGATCGCTAAGTCTGTATCTAGAAGAGAAAGTGGTCATGAGCATCCTAAACTCATGCACCTGCAAACTTTCTGGGGAATGGTCAACAAACAACACATTAACTATGCAAGCCTGATCTGGGAAGATATGATGTCGCATCTCAAGAAGCCTGGGTCAAAGATTCCTTTTATCAGATATACGAAGTTGTTGATTCAGAATATTCTCGCGTAATCGTGACATCCCCATGAGAATAAATGGCCCCAGGAATCATTCTATGTTGTATGAGCCTACATTAAACGTTTTCATATTTAACGACTCATCAACAAAGAAGCAAGGTGCAGTGTTACTGGACTGCCTTCTAACTGACACAATCAAGAGTCTTCCGTCGTATCTACGATATCAAGAAGCAGTGAGTGCAGGTAAAGTCAGGTTCATGGATGAGAAAACTTCAGTTGTCCCTACCAATAAGACTAGAAGGTCTGGCAGCACTGGGAGCACTCACAAGTATCCAAAGAGGAATCCAAGCTTCAAGAGAAAAGTCCCATCTCAGGTCGCTCATCCTAATCCTAAACCAGAACCAACTCCAGAGGATGACGACTCTAAAGCTACTAAGTCTGAAGAGGTGGTTTACTATTCCGAAACAGCTACAGATGAAACAACCTCACCGAGGTCAGATGACAAACCACCAAGTCCCAAATAAGACAAAGGGAAGACACCAGTGGCTGAAGAAGATGAAGAAAGTTCTGATGAAAACACAGAACCAAAGGATGAACAACAATTCCAAAAAACTCTTAAGAAGCTCATGTTAGAGCATGTTGCAAAGGAATTCAACCTTCAGCAAACCAGAGGCCCTAGAGGTTCCAGTGGTGGAGCACTCATCACACCAGTTCTTGATGCGGTTAATCAACTCGATAAGGGAACTGGTGCCACCACTAAGGAATCTACAGAGCAGCAGCAGCAAGAGTATGAAGTTCCGTTCGACTTTGAGGAAGAAGAACAGAAAAGACCGAGAAGATTACGAGATGAAGATGTGGAGAAAGTCTGCTAGGAAAAGGCCGAAAAGAGGCACGAGCTCAAGAGAAGTCGATAAGTATCTTCAAGATAACCCCAACACAATCAAACAATCTTGAGCCACCTCAAGACCCATAGCCACTTTAAGACCCATCCACAACCGATTCATCATCTCACCTCACCACCACCATCTAAAGAAACAACAAGATCATCATCCGTGTCAATCAACAAACCCATCGATACATGGGCATCTCGTGCAAGACCAAGATACTAAAGGTCAAACGCATTGACAAAAATTGAATCACTTGTCGATTGTGGTCAACTTACATGGTAATGAGATGAACAATTTCATGGAGGAAAGAGACCGGATCAAGCAATTCCTCAACAGAGACATAAAAGGAGAAATGGACAAGAACATTGTTGACTACACTCATCACTTCCTTCTCCAAACTGTCCTCGGTGTTACTAAAGAAATGTTTGCAAAACAACTTTACCCATATCCAAGTCAATGGTTAGGCAAACAATTACAACAACACCGGTGGTTATGCAAACCCACCGATTCGACCTCCTAACGTCCACCGGTTGATTTGATTTCTCACCGATTATGCAGATGTCTCCTCGATCTCCAACTTTACATCCGATGAATAAAAACTTTTGAGGCATTGCTTGTATCAACTAAAGAAAATTTGCAAGGAAGCACCGGTCGGAAAAGTGACCAAGAGACGATGATGATGCGACAAGGATCCAAAGGCTAAATGTCTAAAGAAAATAGGCGAGTCATCATCTATGCCTCCACCACCACCTAAGACCACCACCACTACTAGAGCTTCTCAACAATCTCCTGCTACTGATAAACCTCAGGACTCTGAGTCTCCACCACCATTAGAGAAAACTGGTGATCATTTCCAATACACCGGTGGTGACGACGAAAAAATTCCTAAGCCCCAACAACAGCCCTCATCTACAACATCAACTAAGCAACAACCAGGACCATCATCCAAACCAATGAAGATGAGATCCAGGTCTGTCGTCTCCTGGTTAGATGAAGATGACACCAATGAATATAAATGGTTCAGCAAGCTTGTTGATGCTACTCCTCGACACGGAAGGCCAAGAATCGGTAGATGGTAGTACTATGGAGCATGTTAAAATTATCCGTGATAAGTTCAAGGTTAAAAGATGACGAAGGGGAGCTATGCGGATCAAGAATGATGCGTTTAACCGCTAAAAGACAGCCCGACAAAGGCCATTGAAGTCGAATACCATCTCGACAACATCGCACGAGCTATGTCTAACAACATTGATTGGCTCAACCCGAATCGAACATTGACTTTATAAGAAAGGATAAGACCTATATTACGATCGACCAAACCACTACCAACCATTGGCCCACCAGAGCAACCCGTGATTTCCTACCAATACTTCTTCAATAAATGACCTTGAATTTTCGCAACACGGTAGCGACATCAAAGAAGAAATATGCTACATCACTCACCTTCAACATCCCGAAGAGCGGTCTTCTCCAACAATGTCGCCATCAAGAAGAAGCCGTAATGTTCGTTGACAACGTGGTGGATTATGATCTTGATGCTCGTGATGGCATTCACCATTGGGCGAAAGGAGAAGACTATACTACGGAAGCTATTTCACGAACGGAAAATTTCTCATAATAAAACAATCATCCAACATACGCGAATTTATACCGAACGGAAAATTACCTAAAGAGAACATAATTTATTCAAAGGATCTTATTCAAACAAAACGCCACATCAGTGTATCATAGGAATTAAAAGGGAAAATAAACGTTAAACATCTGAATCAAAAGGAAAGGAAATAAAGGAAACTAAATGAGTTGGGTCCCTTGTCTGAGCTTGGCTCTCTTCACCTCCATTGCCTCTCCTCCTTGGGCAATCCAGAACCTTATGTTCCGTGGATCCGCATCTGTAACACACTCTGGAAGCCTTGTAGCATGGTCTCCCTGTGTGAAACTTCCCACATGTGACAAAGATGGTTCTCGAGTATGGTCTGGTCTCTGTTTTTGATCTGAAGGTCTTGACCTATGGTTGAGTTGTTGGGTCCGGTCTTCATTCCCATACCTAGCAGTAGACCTTTGGCCTTGACTCCGAGTCTCCTGATGCCTCGAATCATACCCTCGGTCCTGACGACCCATATACTCCTAACCTCGGTCCCGACGACTCTCTCGATCAACACCACGGTCCCGGCGACCCTCCGATCATACCCCGATTATGATGACCCCTATAGTTAACCCGGCCCTTTGTTTCTACCTCTCTTATTTGAACCCTATCTAAAATGAAGCAACACGATATTGCGGGCCGCATCCGCCACTTGTACCACATCGGCGTAATCATTTTTGATGAGCCTATCCAACACCCACTATTTAAACCCCACTTAAAATGTCGAGTTTGTCTCCTAGCATCACCCGCAACAGCCCCAACAAAACTATCCAATCTAAGAAAATGTTGCATGTACTCATTCAAGACCCCGATCCAATTAATAAATCGCCCATAATCACGCCATATCTCCGCCGCCGAGTCGGAAAGTATCGCTTATAAAAGATCTCACGAAAGTGTTCCATGAGCAAGTGTCAACAAAGTTCTCCTCCTTATCCAGAGGTACGCTTTCCACCAATTCAACGCTCGTGAGAGATGTTTGGTAGAACGTTAGCCAAAGCATGGCTATCATCGCTCAGTTGGGGTACCATCCCATTAGTCTCACCATTTCTGCGCATAGTCACCATCTGCACGATTATCAAAAGGATTAGCAAAGGTCAAAAACAAGATGAAAAGCATGAACGGAAATGATGAGAATGAAACCTAAAGTCTACCCAAATCCTCACAAGTCAAACTTAAGCTCTAAGGGTCAAATCTTAGGGTCCACATGTCACAGGTCCTGACTACAAATCATAAACCTGGGCTCTGATACCATAATTGTAACACCCCAACCTGATAAGGGTAGAAGTATCACAGTATGGTGTCATATCAAAGCATACATAATGAACATAAAGCAACAACGGAAGTCTTAAACATAAATAATCAAAGAAATTCAAGTTAACATGACTTAATAATACATAAGTCCTGTGACAACCCGTATTTTCGTGTTATTTCTATTACGCTCATGTCTCATTATTTCAACATTTTAGTAAACTTGGTTTACTTGTTTCAAATTGCGAACCTTGAGGTTTAGCGGCGTAATTCATGATCATGACATCACGTACATTTCATATGGACTATGATTAGTCTACATTTCATTGACATCACATGCATCTCATTAGTACATTCACGACATTTCATTTCACCTTCAACGCGTAAATTTTTATATTTTATAATATTTATCGTGAGTTATTATTTTGTATATTTAAACCGTTACTTTCAAAAATGATCCCGAGGTATTTTTAAACTTACATCTAGTTCATAAAAACTATATTTTTAGTATTTCCTAGCGTTTCAAATTTATTTCGTACATTAATCGTTAAAGTTTAATTATTACGTCGCTTTCTTAAAAATTTGACGATAATTATTTTATCACTCAATTTTCACAAGGAAAGTATTTTACAATTTTATCACCTCACTACATTCTATTTTGACCTAATAAAATTTACTTGTACAAAAATTCTACCATTTACTTTTACATTCATTAAACTTACATTTTCTCTACAATTTATACAAGTCTTACAAATAATTATACAAGTAAATGTTTTAAAAAAAAAAAAATAATAATAATTGAGGACAACTCCCCCAAAACCGCCTATGGGGAGGGTTGTCATTAATGTAACATGGTCTTGATTGTTTATGTTTATACACTACATAAAAGTCTTGTTTGTACACTTTCTCATTCATTCTCTTCATTATTTCTCAAGTCTTGGTAAAATTGTTTCTCCTTTGTTTTCTCTCCAACAAAACCGCCACATAAGGGTTCTCAAGGATCATCTTCAAAATTTTGCCAAGATCAAGTGTTATAAACAACCTAGATTATATCCTTTATATGGTTTTGAAATAAAAACCAAGGATATTTAAGTTAATCCTTGTTACTTACACCTCTTCATTTTTACTAGTAAGCATATTCTTATCATTTTCAAGTTTCCTTGTCATTTTCATATGTTCCTTTTCATTTTTGGAGCTTATATGCATGTTATGTGATTTATACCATTTATTTCATGATTTTTAAGTTATATATACAATATGGTCATCCTATAATTACTCCCATGGTATTCTTTGGTCTTGATGGTGATTAGGAACCCATGACACCCTAAGAAGGTGTATGGTAGGATTAGATTAGCTTTGGAGTTGATTTGAAGGGATTAGAATAGGTTTTGTCCGAGAAAACTATTTTCGTAAACTATATTTTGTGATCTGTCCTTAAATCGAATTTCTGGAAAACCTACTGATGGTACGACATTTTGGCCTTGATATTTAGAAAATATACTTTAAAACGAATCCGTGGCCTTTTGAACGGATAAAACGGAGTTATAACGGTTGGTGAATTTTTAAAGTTTGACGACTAAACGTAACTTTTTCAGAAAATTCAGCATGCGATTTTACATTGTTCGGGTCAAAAACGAGCCTTAAGCTTCACAAATTATTTCGACTTATCAAAATATATTAGTTTACTTCGATACGAAGCTAAGGACATATTTTACGAGAAACGGATTTAAAACGACAAATATATGCACGCTTTTATAAAGTTGCAGTAACTATTATTTTCGAAAAATTATATTATTTCTACGATTCAAGTATTTCATTAGTCGTAAGGGCTATGTTTGCAGCTTTTAGCCATGATGCAAAACTTTTGGAACAAATTGTCTTCTAGTAAAATCAAGTTCACCGCCATATTTTCAAAACAAAAAGTCGTTTGTCAAGCGGATTTATGGTAAATTATTTACGGATGTTCAAACTTGGCGAAACTTATTTTACGCACACGATTAACAAAACCACCATCTTTAGCCTTTAATATCTTTATGATCGAGACCTTTTGGACGAAAACTCCTGAACTGAAACTTCTAGATATCGATACAAACTTTCCAAAACCGCCGGGTTCGTTCTCTAACGATCGACGTACACCATTTTACGACTACTTTTCCCGAGCCATTTTGTTAATTTCATGATTTTTCCGACGACATTGTTTTGCGACTAAAAGTGGTTATTTCACCAAAATCATTATAAAACCATTATAGGATGACATTTTGACGTAAAACATGTAAAGTCATTTTTGAAGGGTCAAGACGTCAAAGAGTATTTTTCATTGATTTAGTAATATTTTTAAAACCCGTAAATGGTATAAATAACATACGGTGCATGCATAACATTACATTGCAACACATGACATATCATATCATTCGTAATAGGTCAAGATTAACGATCACATTACATCTCGGTGTACTCACTTTTGTCTTCGCATCATTCCACCAGTGAGTTTTCATAGCCCCTACTTTTATACATTTTGAATTACTTTTGGGAGATACATGCTCAAACTGTTTTCATTTACTTTCACAAGTACTTTACATTTAAGGATTATTGTGAGTTTTCATAGCCCCTACCTTTACTTGCTTTCATAATCGTTTTGGGAGATACATGCTCATCATCTTTTATGACATTCATATCTATTTGCAAACTACATGCTTCACCGAACTTAATGTTTAGTCATATCCTCGTATCATATTATCATTGACCGAATGTCTTGGGATTATCATTGGATGAATGTCTTGGGATTATCATTAGTTGAATGTCTTGGGATTATCATTGACCGAATGTCTTGGGATTATCATTGTGTTGAATGTCTTGGGATTATCATTGTGTTGAATGTCTTGGGATTATCATTGTCTTTGAATGTCTTGGGATTATCATTGACAAGACATATCTTGGCAATGGGTTGTGAACACACAGTTGCAAGTTTTGTATGGGCGGACTTGAACCGAGTGGATTCACAATGCCTTTCTCGCATAAACGATTTCTAAAGGCTTTACATTTCAAAACAATCTCTATGAACTCACTCAACCTTTGTGTTGACACTTTTAGCATGTTTTATCTCGGTATCTAAGGCATTCACTTCATGGCATGCAAATGACACATCATGGAGTCGTGACGACGCGCCTCACTGGGTTTTACGACTTTAAAACATCGCTTGAATTGTAACAAATTTATTTCCGCAAGTTGATTTACATTTGGGACCTACTTTGTAAACTCGATTATTTTATTAAATCAAGCGATGTATTTTCCAAACGACACTTTAGGTCGCTCAATATAACTGATTGTGATGCTATGACAATCAATCCCGTGAATTCCATTCACCGCAAAATGTAATTTGGGGTGTGACAGATTGGCATCGAGCTTGATTATAGAGAACTAGGTTGCATCATTGACCCTAGACTATAACTACATTATCATAGCATCTCATCATTTCATCACAAGTACATGTTCACTTCACATGTGGTCATTACGTACATTTTTCGAGTTATTCACTTTCATTTCACATCGATTGTCACATGGATGCCCTTAAATGCCCATCCCATTATCTTTCCCCATATTCTAACGTGGAGAATTCCTTGTCATTCCTTATCACAATTTTTTTTTTATATCAGCTGATTCATCGTCGATAACGTCGAATGCCGAGATGAACCTTTTAATAGGGCGAAGTCACGTTCACTCTTTTGTTTCACCACTAACATGTCGAGTTACACTTTATTCACACACTAAGTTACTAAACCATTATACATTTGAAGCACTTACAACACCTCATAACCCATCTTTTCGGAAACCGTCGATCATTTTGAAAAATAACCTCGAACTCATCGTTTCTTATCACATTTCTTTGAAGCGCTTATTATTAACATCGGATTTTGCTACGTCTCACATTTCCTCTTGTTTTGAAGAAGATATGGCAATCAAGAAAGCTACAGTTGAAATGACTCAGCGGCTATTCAAAAGTTGGTAAGGGATAGTGTAGCGAGGCATTAAGGATTGAAAGGAACGTGATCGCCTCTGCGCCGAGGCATGCCGTGTGCTCAGCCAAGCCGCAAAACTTGTTGCCGCGAGAAATGCAGGAGGTCGGGGTTAAAAGATGTTCGCACAAGGATTTCAAAAGTGGTGAGCCCACTAAGTTTAGAGGGACGGAAGGAGCTACAAGAATGGTACGATGGTTTGAAAAGTTGGAATCTGTGTTTCGCTTTGTAACCGTCCGGATGATAGTAAGGTCAAATTTGCTACGAGTACTTTACTTGATGGAGCATTGTCTTGGTGGAATTCATATGCTCAACCGATTGGAATGGAGAATGCTTTCAAGCTTACTGGGAGCAATTCAAGAGTTTGGTGACTAAGAAGTTTTGTCCTCGCATTTTAAGTCAAAAGTTGGAGACCGAGTTCTATGAACTAGTAACTATTGGGTACGATATTGACACTTACATTCGGAGATTCCAAGAATTGGCCGTTATGTCCGTCCATGGTTTCGATAATGAGAAGTTGCTAGAGGCTTTATCGGGGACTTCCCGAAGTGATTCAAGGAGATGTGACTTCATTCGATCCACAAACAATTGAGGAAGCTATTCGTGTGACTCAGAAGTTGATGGCACAAGTGGTGAAGAGAGGCAAGTATACCAACACCAACCAAAACAACAACAACCCCAACAACCGCACCAACTACATCAATAACCAAAACAACGACAACAACGACGATAACCAAATCAACCACAACAAAAGAAAATGGGAAGACGACCAAGGAGGTTATAACAACAACAACCAAAACCGTAACATTAACCATCATCAACAATGTAATAGAAGACAAGAAGTCGCTGAGTCTATGTTGTCGCACCAACAAAGGGAAGAGCTTATGCAGAAACTTACCATGATGCCACCAATGCACGCTACATCATAATGGTCCATGTGGTATATGTTTTAGTCGTCACAAAGTAGGACACCTTGCTAAGGACCTGTAAGGCAAGACCATAGTTACGTGTTTTCGATGTGGGGAACAGGACACTATCGGAACCAATGTCCTCAAAACCAAGGTCAACAAGTCGAAGGTGCTCATGGGAATGTATATATGTTAGAAGGAGGAGGAGAAGCTCGTCAAGGTATCAACGACGCGGAAGACTGAAGAAGTTCTGAAACTAACAGTCTTATTTCTCCTTATGTACTATGTCGTACTAAGTTTATGTTGTCCATCGTATCCGAAACTTTATAACTTAAAGATGTACTACTTTTGCTAAACCTCTCATTGTAAATTACTCCTATCTATCGTACTTTATTTTCTTTCCGATTTGTTATCATTTACGAGGATTTTAATTCTTTTTACTTTATCGATCATTTTAACGACACTTCTCCATGTCTTCTCTCCTCGATGTTCATCACAATTTTAACATCGTTGACTCAACCCCAAACAAGATATGAGTCGATTAGTCCAAGCATTGCATAGTTACTCCTAAATTATACATAGCCCGATCACCTATGTCTAATTCGTGAAGAATCATGCAATGAAGGGAGTAGTAGGCTTATATGTGTAAGCAATTCCGAATCGAGCCAAATTTTCAAAAGATTTTCTTCAAATCACTTGTTTCAGCTTGATCCGCGTGATGCTTCTTGTTTGATGAGTTGCAAAGATCGAGCTAGAAACAAGTCGTTACTAAACCGATTTAGCCTAATCTCATGACAGTTCTTGTTTGATGAGTTGTGAGATTAAGTAAAATCGGTTACCAAAAGTCTTTGAGGGTTTTGCTCGGGAATGGGAAAGTTTGCCACATCAAACCTTAAACCCGATAGACTAATCAACGATTGAATTCGTGGACGAATTCCTTTTGGTTGGGCGAATGTGACAACCCGTACTTTGAGTTATTTCTATTACGCTCATGTCTCATTATTTCAACATTTTAGTAAACTTGGTTTACTTGTTTCAAATTCGCGTAACCTTGGAGGTTTAGCGGCGAATTCATGATCATGACATCACGTACATTTCATATGGACTATGATTAGTCTACATTTCATTGACATCACATGCATCTCATTAGTACATTCACGACATTTCATTTCACCTTCAACGCGTAAATTTTTATATTTTATAATATTTATCGCGTGAGTTATTATTTTGTATATTTAAACCGTTACTTTCAAAAATGATCCCGAGGTATTTTTAAACTTACATCTAGTTCATAAAAACTATATTTTTAGTTTTTCCTAGCGTTCAAATTTATTTCGTACATTAATCGTTAAAGTTTAATTATTAATCGTTTTCTTAAAAATTTGACGATAATTATTTTATCACTCAATTTTCACAAGGAAAGTATTTTTACAATTTTTATCACCTCACTACATTCTATTTTGACCTAATAAAATTTACTTGTACAAAAATTCTACCATTTACTTTTACATTCATTAAACTTACATTTTTCTACAATTTATACAAGTCTTACAAATAATTATACAAGTAAATGTTTTAAAAAATAATAATAATAATAATTGAGGGACAACTCCCCCCCAAAAACCGGCCTATGGGGGAGGGTTGTCATTAATGTAACATGGTCTTGATTGTTTATGTTTATACACTACATAAAAGTCTTGTTTGTACACTTTCTCATTCATTCTCTTCATTATTTCTCAAGTCTTGGTAAAAATTGTTTCTCTCCTTTGTTTTCTCTCCAACAAAACCGGCCACATAAGGGTTCTCCAAGGGATCATCTTCAAAAATTTTGCCAAGATCAAGTGTTATAAACAACCTAGATTATATCCTTTATATGGTTTTGAAATAAAAACCAAGGATATTTAAGTTAATCCTTGTTACTTACACCTCTTCATTTTTACTAGTAAGCATATTCTTATCATTTTCAAGTTTCCTTGTCATTTCATATGTTCCTTTTCATTTTGGAGCTTATATGCATGTTATGTGATTTATACCATTTATTTCATGATTTTTAAGTTATATATACAATATGGTCATCCTATAATTACTCCCATGGTATTCTTTGGTCTTGATGGTGATTAGGAACCCATGACACCCTAAGAAGGTGTATGGTAGGATTAGATTAGCTTTGGAGTTGATTTGAAGGGATTAGAATAGGTTTTGTCCGAGAAAACTATTTTCGTAAACTATATTTTGTGATCTGTCCTTAAATCGAATTTCTGGAAAACCTACTGTTGGTACGACATTTTGGCCTTGATATTTAGAAAATATACTTTAAAACGAATCCGTGGCCTTTGAACGGATAAAACGGAGTTATAACGGTTGGTGAATTTTTAAAGTTTGACGATTAAACGTAACTTTTCAGAAAATTCAGCATGCAGATTTTACATTGTTCGGTCAAAACGAGCCTTAAGCTTCACAAATTATTTCGACTTATCAAAATATATTAGTTTACTTGATACGAAGCTAAGGACATATTTTACGTGAAAGCAGATTTAAAACGACAAATATATGCACGCTTTTTATAAAGTTGCCGTAACTATTATTTTCGAAAAATTATATTATTTCTACGATTCAAGTATTTCATTAATGTAAGGGCTATGTTTATGCAGCTTTTTAGCCATGATGCAAAACTTTTGGAACAAATTGTCTTCTAGTAAAATCAAGTTCACCGCCATATTTTTCAAAACAAAAGTCGTTTGTCAAGCGGATTTATGGTAAATTATTTACGGATGTTCAAACTTGGCGAAACTTATTTTCTCGCACACGATTAACAAAACCACCATCTTTAGCCTTTAATATCTTTATGATCGAGACCTTTGGACGAAAACTCCTGAACTGAAACTTCTAGATATCGATACAAACTTTCCAAAACCGTCGGGTTCGTTTCTAACGATCGACGCACACCATTTTACGACTACTTTTCCCGAGCCATTTTTGTTAATTTCATGATTTTTCCGACGACATTGTTTTGCGACTAAAAGTGGTTATTTCACCAAAATCATTATAAAACCATTATAGGATGACATTTTGACGTAAAAACATGTAAAGTCATTTTTGAAGGGTCAAGACGCCAAAAGAGTATTTTTCGACGATTTAGTAATATTTTTAAACCCGTAAATGGTATAAATAATATACGGTGCATGCATAACATTACATTGCAACACATGACATATCATATCATTCGTAATAGGTCAAGATTAACGATCACATTACATCTCGGTGTACTCACTTTGTCTTCGCATCATTCCACCAAGTGAGTTTTCATAGCCCCTACTTTTATACATTTTGAATTACTTTGGGAGATACATGCTCAAACTGTTTTATTTACTTTCAAGTACTTTACATTTAAGGATTACTGTGAGTTTTCATAGCCCCTACCTTTACTTGCTTTCATAATCGCTTTGGGGAGATACATGCTCATCATCTTTTATGACATTCATATCTATTTGCAAACTACATGCTTCACCGAACTTAATGTTTAGTCATATCCCGTATCATATTATCATTGGAATGAATGTCTTGGGATTATCATTGGACTGAATGTCTTGGGATTATCATTGTGTCAATGTCTTGGGATTATCATTGACCGAATGTCTTGGGATTATCATTGTGTCGAATGTCTTGGGATTATCATTGTCTTTGAATGTCTTGGGATTATCATTGTCTTTGAATGTCTTGGGATTATCATTGACAAGACATATCTTGGCAATGGGTTGTGAACACACAGTTGCAAGTTTTGTATGGGCGGACTTGGAACCGAGTGGATTCACAATGCCTTTGCCGATAAACGATTTCTAAAGGCTTTACATTTCAAAACAATCTCTATGAACTCACTCAACCTTTGTGTTGACACTTTTAGCATGTTTTATCTCGGTATCTAAGGCATTCACTTCATGGCATGCATTTGGACACATCATGGAGTCGTGGTGACGACGTCTCACTGGGTTTTACGACTTTAAAACATCGCTTGAATTGTAACAAATTTATTTCCACAAGTTGATTTACATTTGGGACCTACTTTGTAAACTCGATTATTTTATTAAATCAAGCGATGTATTTTCCAAACGACACTTTAGGTCGCTCAATATAATTGTGATTGTGATGCTATGACGATCAATCCCGTGAATTCCATTCCGCAAAACAGTAATTTGGGGTGTGACAAGTCCAAAAAGGAAATATTCCAAAGAAATAAATAACGGAAAATCAAGTCTACATAAATGTCATAACATGATAAAATGGCATCTAGGATGACTAGGAAAGTCTCCATATAAGCTCATCTCTCAACCCAAACATATCCCCACCCTAGCTTAGATACTTGTCTGCAGAAAAGAAAATGCGGTGAGCTTAAAAGCCCATTGAATGATATATAACAAAACGAATAATCGAAAGATAAGGGACGAAGATAACATAATCATATGGTGCATTTGGGAATATCATAAGGCATAAACAAAGGATAATGAACGGAAAGAAAGGTCACCATCTACCACGAGCCCATAACATATCATAACATATCATATCATAGTAACCATGGAGTGATCGGCTCCCGTAATGTAAAAGACACGTATGGCACACGACATCAGTCACCATATAAATCATATCATAACATATCAGATACTGAACAAATCTAGGATGCATCTATACCCCCTACAGAAATCATAGTGGCCAAACATATATCTTGAGCTCATAAACATATAACAAAAAAGGGACAGTGTGGAACATCACTCAACCACACTAGAGTCATGCCATTGGTGCATCAATGACACGACCATGTTACCTTCATGGCAAGGGAAACATATTTGGCTCGGGTATCAAATTGAAGGGTCAAAGCAAAGTCATAACATAAGGGTTCATATCAAAAAGTTCAAATGCCAAAGGTTCATATCAAGTTCATGTCAAAGGTTCATAATCAGAAGTTCATAATCAAGGTTCATAACGAAGGTTCATAATCAAAGGGGTGTATAGCAAGGTCATAGGGAAGCCCTAATGAGAACACTCAGAGCAAAGGCAATACAATCAAACTAATGTCAAAAGATGTGTACTAATCATGAGAAATCTTAAGAGATAAGGTCAGAATTTATGTACTTTATTACACAGCAAAGCAACACAAACAGACGGAAACAAGAGACAACAGAAGATCACTCCTTCCTCGAGGGATCTACATAAGTGAAAGGACATACGTTTATTAGATGAGGTTAAAGTGTTTTATTCCAGATTAAGTTTTTTAGGGTTTATAGGAATCTTTCCATTTTTAGTAAGTTTCCAAATATAGTAACTTTTCTTATTTAGTAAGTTTCCACTTTAAGTAATTTAGCCATAATAAGTAACTTTCCATTTTAGGTAACTTTCTATTTTAGACAAGTTTCTATTTTAAGTAACTTTCTAAAAAAAGCAGGTTTCCATAACTAGTAAGTTTCAATAATTAACAGGTTTAGTCATTTATAATGTAATAAATGCCAAGTTAGGTTAAAATGATGAAAATGAGTATTATCATAGTTTAAGGGTCATTTATGACAAGTTACAATAGTTTAGGGTCAAAATTGTCAATATTCCAAAGTCTAGGGTCAAAAGGGTAATTATAGCAAGTTTACTTGTTTTACTCATTTAGGCCATTTAGTTATCATATTAACGAGTTACCGTTCAAGTTTTATAATTTACAAAACCAACCTTTAATCCTTTATTTAAATCAGATATCGCATGAAAACTCTAGTTTTAGTTTTCGATTATCATTTACGCTTTAAACCATATGAAACTCTAAACTACAAGATTATACAACACCCTTGTGTTTAATTTTTAGGTCGAGACATGCCTAGGTCACAAGTCATTTTATACGACCAACAATAAATAAATTCGAGACCCTTTTCCATGTTGTTGTCGATACGTATAAACCAAGATATAAACATACGTATAAGACCCGTCTAGTTCGACATAAATTAAATAAGAAACGTGTACAAGTCGTGTGATTGGGTGTCGAACAGATTCAAGATTAAATGGTTCATATGAGTCAAATAAGGTCCATACCATTTGATATTTCATGTGCTTCATCAATGATTTCATGCCAACAGTAATGAGTCCATCTTTTAACCATATCACTTTAGGTGGCAATTAGTATATCATTTTATAAGTAAGGTTTTAAATCTTGTATAACATGCATGAGCCATGCAAAGTGAGGCCAACAGAATTCAAAATAGATTATAGTAGGGTCAACATGCATAACATTTATATTTGCTATTTGACGTGACCAAGATTATCATTTTATGTGACATATATAATCTATCATTTTATGTGAAGAGATTAGACGTGTAACATGCATTCAACAAAGGGTCCAAAACACACGACACATAAACCAAATGAGAAGGAGGATGAGAGTGTTTCGTGATACTATTACCCTTGCCGCGTGCGTGAGGAAGAGGAAACGAGCACCAAGGAAAATAAGGGCTACGACAAGCCACACTCCTTGTGACCTAAACCCACGACAGAACCAAACCACAACAGCCTCTTTCGACCTAAAAACACCCACGACCAACAGCCTCCTTGTGCACCTTCTTGCTTGTTTAATTCGAATGGAAGGGGAGAGAGAATTAGGGTTTGTAGGTGTTTATTTTGAAAGAGATACGGAAGTTACAAATGAGGAGATAAGTGAGATATATTTGAGGTAAATGGGAGTAAATGGGGGGGAGTAAGGGGCGTCAATCTTGGCCGAATTAGGGGGTTTAGAAGACCAAATCAATTTCATTTAATTCACCATATATGATTTTATGTTAGTTATTATTTAGTTTAAATGTGTTGGTAAACTTGTACATAAAGTAGTCCAAATAACTTATAACGTGTTATATTTATTTTGTAGGCATAAGTGTAAGTTGGTCATCAATATCTTGCATAAATCATTTATAAGTTAAGTGTTAAACGATTTAACGATATTGACGTGTTTTACTTAATTTCATAATTATTTACTTGAGGGTAAAATGGTCTTTTAACACGTTTTAGATTTTTAGGGTTTTACATGCTAACATAGTTAGCGATCTCACCTTCATATTTGGCCACCAAGATAACTTCTTCGATCGTAGTACATTTTATCCGAACCAGATCAATATAATATTTTGACTTATGCGATTCATGCATAATCAACTATCGAATGCCTCCAAAATTTTGGAATCCAACTCCTCTCATTAAAACACAAAGTTCGCTTTAACGCTTCACCGATCCATTTTCAATCTTCAAAGATACCATAGAGATTTTCGAAGGCGGTTTCTTCCTTTATTGCTTCAACTTGTGCCGCAAGAACTGAAATGGTAGTGGCGAGTTGATGGTCATTCCTAATGCTCTAACCTCGAATGGGTTCGCCCTCCTTTCGGCTAAGTGCATCAAGAACGACATTTGCTTTACCAAGATGATAACGTATCTCACGGTCATAATCGTCATCAGTTCTAACCAAAGATCACTGTCTCATGTTCACTCCTTCGGTCCGTAATGTGTTGAAGACTCTTGTGATCCAGATAAACAAGTGCACTTCGTGCCATAAAGGTAATGCTCTAAATTCTAAGAGCAAACACAACAGACTCCCAACTCTAATTTTGGGTTGTGTAGTTCTTCTCGTGGGTCTTGAGTTGTCGGGATGCATAGGCAATCACCTTTCTCTTTGCATCAAAACAGCCCTAATCCCTTATGTGAGGCATCACAAGACACCACAAAATCTTGGCTTCCTCCTCGTAGAGCCAGATTGGTGTACTACACAACTTCTCCTTCAAGAGTTGAAATGCTTCTTCTTCGTCCTTTCCCCAAGTATACTTCACCGTTTTCGAGTCAAGATGGTCAAAGGCTTTGCTATCTTGGAAAACCTTCGATGAATCTACGGTAATATCTGGAAAGTCCTAAAATTGACGATCTCGGTCGGGGTAGTAGGAGTGGCCCGGTCTCTAATTGTAACATATTGGTTTTTCGTATGGTTTGTAGTTTAGAGAGAAAGTGGAAGAGATTTGGGAACTTAGTGAGACAAAGAAAATGATATTATGAGCTCAAACCCTTTGCCTTCTTCGGGCAAAGGGTATTTATAGGTTTTACAAGACACGCCTCCTACGGGTGTGGATCGTGCACACATGGGTAAAGACCGTCCGTCCACCACGGTGGTACTTAACAAACTACTTACTAACACTAAATGACTACGACTACGAGCTTTCTAATGAATACATATACTTGAGGTGACCGACTCTTTAACTACGTGATTTTCTAAATCCTAAAAATCTCCCCCTAAGGGAGGTCACCTCAATTACATCAATTACAAACAGATATTACATTTTGGTGTTCTTGGATTATTGATTAAGTTCTTTGCTCTGTAGCCAGTAGTCTTTGATTCTTCATGTTCTGCATGTTTTGTACTTTCAAATGGAGGTCTTTAACTGATCCACGTGATGATGAGTTTTGAGCTAGCTTTGAGATCATCATCCACCGTAAATCTCTGACTCATCCTTTGTAGTGTTGTCATCATGTGAAGTTGTGACTTTTGGACCGACATGCTCACATTTTGGATCATGATATCTTCTTATCAAAGTAGCGGAAGCTTTTATTGATTCATAATATTTCTAGCAAGTGTAGCGTAGCATGGATTGAAAATATCGAGCCCGCTGATGAGGATATGCACTTATCATGATTTCTTTGGAAGTGAATGTGATGTGTGAACATGCGGTAATGGATTGACTCCTCAATTTCGATCACCGCAACCGTCGGGGTTCCCGCATACAACAATTAGCAATAAAAGCGCACGAAAGTGTCTTTGATCACTTTTGTTGAATTAAGTGCACGCCCACGGTTCCTCGTTGATCAAGAAAGTAATGCCTGTGATCGTATAATTCAAGAATCTCCTTGATAGGGTTTCGCAATGCTTTAGTCGTTCTCAAACCGAACGCCTCAAAGAAGACAACACGGAGTGAGTGAACAAGCAAATTGAGATTTACTTGATTGATTAAAAAGATTTGAAAAAATCGTGTATTGCTTGATAGAAAGAATTTTGCAATACAACGAAGGTTTTATAAGAAAAAATCAATTTTCAATCATAAATACCTTTTGATTTTGAAAATGTAATACACAGTCGATGTGCTATAGAAAATAATTTTTTAGCACAACGACTATTTTTTCAAAGGTATCCGTCAATCCATTTCCTGAACCAGGATTGATTCATGAGTGAATCGCCCCATCGTTTCATCATTGTTGTCACAAGCTCGATCTATTGGATAGATCTCACATGCCACCCACCAAGAGCTTGTTTGATGTTGGCTCTAGAAGGATTTCCATCTTCATCATGAATATTTCAACATATCACTCGGATGTTCTGGCAATACCACAAGGATAATGCGTAGGACTCTTAAAATATATTCTTACTTTCCACATTGTGTGAGATAGAAAGTCTTCAAGAATAATGTGTCATAGTAAGATTTATTGATGATCTCTTGGCTCTAGACTCAATTGTGCACTTTTGGTTTCCTATGTTGGAGACTAGGGAGAGGGGTCTCTTTCTTAAATATTAACAATCTCTAAAAGAAAGTTGATAGAATATGTAGGTTCCCCGTAAGAATGAAACAAGCCCTTTTAAGAGGAACTTGAGTAGCTTGGGAAGTTTAGTGCAGTGCGTCACTGGGTCCATGACGTCTTGTCTTCAATACCGGCGTTACCTTAGTAACCACCAATAGCATATGAATTGAACCCGGTTTCTACCCTAAAGTTGAATAAATGGAGGGCTATTTCTTTTCACCTTTTTCACATTCAATTCTTTTTCATTCTTCAACCCCTTTAGTGCTTACTGAGACTTCTTTACTAGAACTTTGTTGGGTTTATTCCAGTTCTAGCTCAATCTCATCAAGACTCTTCCCATATTCTCACTTTTTCCTTTTTCCATCATACCTAAGGACTTCTACACTATCTAGTAGATTGTCCTCGGTAGATCCCTACGACTCTGGCGGGATCGTGGGAACGAATACCTAACTTAACCATCCTTATATCTCCATGCATAAAATAAATTGGTCGGTCTTTTGGTATTGTTCATTCCGCCTTGAAACCAATTGAAAACCATTTGAAAATCAATCAAGGTACTTGTGATATAAAATCAAAGCATTTTGTACCTTAATTTTGTACCTAACCTAACATGTGCTTCACGATTAGAAGTTGTTTTAGCACATGGAAGCAAGAGGACTTTGAAATCTAACATTAAGAATGAAAGATCCAATCTTTTGATTAACATTTTCTAAAATGATCATCATCACTTCCCGATCAAATCTAGTATTTTAAGTACTTTGAATGAAATATTTTGGGAAGGATGAGGTTTTCTTTGATTGCTCCCCTCAATATGTGCATCGAGATTCAAAAGTGTTTTGCACATATTAGAGGAACATGCACTTAGAGACAAATTAATCACGTTTCAATTATTTTTGGTTTAAGATAAATGCTCCCTTTAACATGTGCATGAGAAAATTTGAAATCATTTGGCACATGTAGGAGGAGAGCTTGTTATTATATTTATAAAACCACTTATTGAATTATCGTTTGTATCCAATTTAAATCACAAATTCTCCCCGATCACAATTTTCAAATCCTTTGAGATTTGTGATCTCTATTGATTTAAATTGATTTTGAAAGCTTTGAGGAGAATTGTGACTTGCTTTTAAAACATTTAACTAATAAGGATCAAATTCTAAGACTTTAAACTCCAATTATTAAACATGCTTAAGTATCTTATGAAAACACAACATTAGCCTTGGTCTGAATCCAATTGTACAAAAATATTGTTCTTTTTGGTTATCCAAAATTAGACCTTGCTCGATTATGTGCCAATTGTTTGAAAAATAACTTTTTGATTTGATTGAAATCATTCTCCCCCTCAATCAATGACATAAGTTGTTGATTGAGTGTTAGAGATTTTGACAAATGATAAGTCTAGATGATTTTCAAAAATATAGTCCGAGTTATTTTCAAAGCAATTTTCTTTCCATTAGATGAAAAATATTTTTCAGAATCCATATGAAGAGTATGAAGAACTTTCGTAATTGAGTTTGCAGGTTTGGGTTTATGGTCGTATTTCTTGCTTTTTCTCAATTGGCATGCCGAACAAAGATGATCTTTCTCATATTTCAATCTGGGCAAACCTCTTACAAGGTCCTTTCTAGAAAGATCATTTATGGTTCCGAAGTTCAAATGATTGAGACGACGATGCCCTAACCATGACTTGTTTTCGAATCCTTTGACAACAAGCATATTGGAGAAGACTTCATCATGTCTTCGATGGAGATGGTGTACAGAATGGTTCCACGGGTTCCTTTTAAAAGTTCAACACCATCAAATTCTCTAACAAAGCAAGTATGTTTTCTAAAGGCCACTTCTAGATCAGAGTCACAGAATTGACCAAGAGAGAACAAATTATGACCAAGACCTTCAACATAATAGACCCTGGAAATTACACTGTCACCAACAACATAGTCTCCGTAACCCATAGTTGCCCCAAAGTGGTCGTTCCCGAATCTAACATTCCCGATGAATTTACTCACGAAGTTCACAAGCCATGAGCGATCGCCAAATCATATGCTTGGAACAACCCGAGTCCAAATACCACGTAATCGATTTGTACGACTGCAGGTTGAACATGCACAAGTATGGATGATGGATAATTTGGATCCCCATGCAAGAAAGGGTTCTATTTGGTTAGTAAACGATATTGAATACCCACATCGTAAGCGTAATCAATGATATCATTAGAGGTAGATGCAAGACTAATAGTGACATGAGATCTATTCAAAGTGTGTTCACTTCTTAAAGGTATAGTTCTACCAAGAGGCATCCATTTCCTAATGGGCATTGATCCGGATAATTTAGGGCACAATTCATTAAGATTGAATTTACGACCGTTGGTATCCATTGATAACCTACATTACTAAATTTTCTTCCTGTTGGTTTCAAAGTGTTTTTAACCCTTTTCCACCTTGATTTTCGACATCCTTAACCTGCTTAGCAATTCTAACAGCTTCGATTGGAGACTTAGCAACATAGTTTACTTCATTCACAAAGACATTCATGATAAGTACCGAAACCAAACATTCATTACATGTTTTGAAAATCGTAGTGTAATTCGAATTAATTACAAGACGCTTATAGCTAATACTAGAATCAACACGATTCGCCTTATTAAACTCAAACTTATTGTTCCTAAGATGGTCTTCTACTTCCTTTCTTTGATCACTCTTAGCTTGGGAGGTCCTATCTTGCTTTGTATTGCTCGGAGGCTTTGACCGCTTGCCTTAGTGTCACTAATTACTCCCAGTAGATGGAACGATGGGAACATTAGTTGGTTTCACTACTTTCGCATTCCCGGTCTAGAAGCATCTTGGGATCCAAGTACTAGGAGGCACATCAAAGGACACTTGCTTGGCTTTGGGCATAGAGCAAGGCATAACTACTCTATCTTTCTTAGTACCAAATTTAGGACTTATAGTTATTAGGCATTCTAATGACTCCCGAGATCGTTTGGCATATAAGCATGCATCCTTAATCGCAACTATCAAGTGGCTTTTCTATCTTATCCTCTTCAACAATCTCACGGAGACATTCTAGACTATCCTTAAGGTATGAATAATATGTTTGAAGTGCAAGTTCATTATTCCTAAGATGAGGTGGAATGTACTTCACAACATAGCATATTTTGCACTGTGAGCACCTTTGGTGTAGTAGTCTCACAATTTGTGATTGGCATTTTCTCTTTTACCCGACTCTTGATTCTTAATTTCATTTTGCAAAGAAGTTATCTTTTCGTTGTTCTTGTCACGAGTGACTTTAATTGATTCATATAACTCTTTGAAATGCAATTTAACCTTTTCATTTTTCGCTAGAAAATATTCATTTTCAGTTGTAATGCATTAATGATGTTTTGAAGATGAAAATTATGAGAATTTCGAGAATCTAAAGAGGAGGCATTTGGGAGCCAGCCACATCATTCTTATCACTCTTTAATTGTGAGATTTGGGTTTTCAATCGTTTGATTGTGTTACAATGAGCTCGAATCTGTTCATCATGTTTGTTAATTTCAAAAACTGTATCAAACTCAGGAGCATCCGAGGTTTGAGGTTTTAACATTTTCTTTTAGATGTTGATATTTTAATTGCAAAGCAAAATGTTCAACTTCCAATTTAGAAAAATGTTTGACCAAGTTATCATGATCATCTTGTTCAATTTTCTCATAAATTTTGAATTTTTGGACTCAAACTCAATGACACGATCATGGGAAACTTTCAGGGCAACAGATAATTCATGAAATTGAGAAGCAGTGATAGAATAATTTGTAACAGTATAGAACACATCCTGAGCAACACATCTAGAAATCAAGTTATCATTTAAGATATTGTCACAATTCTCAATTTCCGGTCATTTCTCAAACTCAAAATTCACCATTTCAAATCGGTTCGTGCATGGTTTTGCATTTCACATTAAACGCATAATTTTATATTAAATAAACGTTGTCGCGTAATAAATTATTTTGAACATTTGATCCGTTACTTTCAAAAATTTATCACAATATATTTTTATAATCATATTAAGTTTATAAAATACTATTATTAGTTTACCCAATGTTTTAAATTTATTTCAGATATAAATTGTTATGTTTATATAAATTACGACGGTTTTCTTAAATTCAACACGATAAATATTTATTCACTCAAATCTTTCAAGAAATATATTAGTATACTTTGACACGAATCTAAGGACATATAAAACGAGAAAACGGACTTGTAACGAGTAAATTACACGCGATAAACCAAGTTACCGTAACTTTATTCTATTAGCAAAATTAATATATTCTCTATTAAAACATACTACGGCAACTAAAGGACCATGTTGGCGGACTTTTTAACAATGATGTAGAACTTTTATAACGTGATGTCTTCTAGTAAAAGTAAGTTCGCCTAGCATATTTTCCAAAATGTCCAACCGCTCGTCGAGCGGAGTTGTAACGAATAAAATATAGTCACTCAAACTTGGCGAAAACCATCTTTAAACTATACTTTGGACTAAATTACCCTACTTAACCAATATTTTTCTTTGTGATCGAGACCTCTAGGATGGAAACTTAAATACTAAAACTTTGAGATAATAACACAAGCTTTCCAAACTGTTGGGTTCATTTCTTAACACTCGATGTGCACCATTTTGCGACTATCATAGGAGGTTGTTTCAACGTAACTACTTGTAGAGTATTTTAACATGACGAGATGTCACAAACATATATTTTGACGATAAACATTATTTCCAAACGCATAAGTGGTATGGATATCATATGGATTTGCATGCACGACATTGTATCACGATTCACGACAACATATCATAACTCAAGTCATGACATTCATTTTAGGTCGCGGATAGTTTCCGAGCCTCATTTTAGTGCACTTCATTTTGTTAGCATATCAATCATATCGTGAGTTCCATAGCCCCACTTTCAATTGTTTTACACTACTTTGGGGAGATACATGCTCAACTACTTGCTTTTACAAATACAAATACTCAAAACATTTATACTTTTATGCTACGCTATACTTTTTATACTTGATGGCATTATACTTGATTGTGTTATACTAAACTTGAAAGTCTCCTTGGATAACACACGCATTAGGTTTCGGAGATGAAGTAGAACCAATGCTATTACTTTCCTGTGAGTTCATACCCGCTTTAACTCATTTAAATTCCTATAAACTATTTGGGGTAGATATATGCTTATTTATCCAAACATTTAAACTCTTTGCCAAACAACATTACTTATACTTTAGACTTGGTGCGTGTAGTGACTAGACTTAAACAAACATCCCATCATTTATATGTTGGAAGGCCATTTATTTGGATACACCCAACGTGAGTTGTTGGAGGAACATCCCAAAGATTTATATGTTGGAAGGCCATTTTATGGATACAAACCAACGTGAGCGTTGAGGAACATCCCAACACGAGTTGTTGGAAGACCCTTGTGGTGACATTTATACTTTTAACTACCTTAATGCGCATATTCATGATTGTCATTCTATTTTAGGCAATGGGTTGTGAACACACAGGTTGCAAGTTTTGTATGGGCGGAACTTGGAACTGAGTGGATTTACGATGCCTTTGCTTTGTGGACTATTCTATATGACCAAAAACTTTGCCTTTGTTGCATAAACGCGTTTTAAAAGCTTTACTTGCTAACCAAACTCTATGAACTCACTCAACCATTGTGTTGACACTTTTAGCATGTTTTATCTCAGGTATCTAAGGCATTCACTTCATGGCATGCATTTGGACATATCATAGAGTCGTGGTGACGACATCGTCACACATGGGATTTATGTATTTTAAAACATCGTTTGGCTTGTAACAAACTTATTTCCGCACAAATTGACTTTCATTTGGGACCTATCTTTGTAACTCGAATGTTTTTATTTAATCAAACGATAATTTCAAAACGACACTTTAGGTCGCTCGATATAATCAGTAACTTTGATGCTATGACGGTCCTCCCAAGGTATTCCATTCACGCAAAATGTAATTTGGGGTGTGATGATTGGTATCGAGAATCGGTTATAGAGAACTAGGTTGCATCATTGACCCTAGACTATAACCACATCATCATAGCATCTCATCATATCATTATAAGTGCATATTCTTTATACATGCGAACTTATGACTCAACACCAAACATCATATGAGTCGATTAGTCCAAGCATTGCATAGTTACTCCTAAATTACACATAGCCCGATCACCTATGTCTAATTCGGGAAGAATCATGCAATGAAGGAGTAGTAGTCTCATATGAGTAAGCAATTCGTAATCGAGCCAAATTTTCAAAAGATTTTCTTCAAACCACTTGTTTCCGCTTGATCCGAGTGACGTTCTTGTTTGATGAGTTGCAAAGGTCAAGCTACAAACAAGTTGTTACCTAAACCGATTTAGCCTAATCGTATGACGTTCTTGTTTGATGAGTTGTGGGATTAAGTAAAATCGGTTACCTAAAAGTCTTTGAAAATTTTGCTCGAGAATGGGAAAGCCTCGCCTCATCGAGCCTAATCATAAGGAGCATGTCTTTAGAATGGGATATAGTCACGATATATGCATGAGCATTGGCATAATCATTTAAACCATACATGAGCATAAACTTTTAGAACTCATGTCGCATTTTGGGCCATAGTATCATTAATCGAATCACGAGGACGTGATTCCTCTGACATGAGAAGAATGTCACAATTCTCAATTTTCGGTCATTTCTCAAACTCAAAATTCACCATTTCAAATCGGTTCGCATGGTTTTGCATTTCACATTAAACGATAATTTTATATTAAATAACGTTGTCGCGTAATAAATTATTTTGAACATTTGATCCGTTACTTCCAAAAATTTATTACAATATATTTTTATAATCATATTAAGTTTATAAAAATACTATTATTAGTTTACCTAATGTTTTAAATTTATTTTTATATAAATTGTTATGTTTATATAAATTACTGACGGTTTTCTTAAATTCAACACGATAAATATTTATTCACTCAAATCTTTCAAGAAATATATTTTTATAATTTTTATGACCTCAATATATTTTATCTTGACCCGTTAAAAGTTATTTTTATTTAACGCTACCCTAAATGCTTAAATAAATACACAAGTTATTAATCATCCTTAATTAACTACACATTTATTTTCACTAATACATTTAATTACTATAAACTACCACTTGATCTTTTTCACTTATATATGTCGACACCTTCTAGGGTGAGTCAAGTGGCTTGCTAAATATCTTTCATGTATATACATATAATACTCAAAAATCTAACACATACAACTTAAGAAACTCAAAGTGAAAAAGATCTTTATCTCTTCCTCTCTTCCTCACAAAACCGGCAACCACCAAGGGACCATGAAGGATCATCATTAAATTTTCTAGACAAGATTTCTACACACTAGTATCACTCTTGATTAAGGTTTTGAAATAAAAACCTTGGGTGATTAGGAAAACCCTTTGTTCTCATAAACCTCATCAAGTATTCTTGTAAGCATCTCATGTTTATTTTTCATCTTTCATATTCATTTCATCATATTTGAGCAAAAACATGCAAGTCATATGATGTTGTACCACTTTTTCATTGATTTTTAAGAGTTATGAATATATAAGTCATCCTATAATTATTCCTTGTTATATAATAGTTTTGGTGATGTCTAGAAAACCATGACACCCTAAGAAGGTGTATGGTAGGATTAGAATAGCTTCGGAGTTGTTTTGAATGGGTTAGAATAGGTTTGGCGCGAGAAAAACTCATTTCGACAACTTTATTTAACGGTCTGTCCATATTTTTAATTCTGGGAAAATCCGACAGTAGATAAATATTTTTGGGCTAGATATTTGGAAAATACACTTTAAAACAAAAACGTGGCCGCTTGAACGGATTAAAACGGAGCTATAACGAAGAAGATATGAATTTTTCAAATTGGCGACGAAAACTATAATTTTCTGGAAATTTCAGCATGAAAATGTCACTCTTTACGAGTCAAAAATGAGTCTTAAGCTTAATAAATTGTGTCGACTTATCAAAAATATATTAGTATACTTTGACACGAATCTAAGGACATATAAAACGTAGAAAACGGACTTGTAACGAGTAAATTACACGCGATAAACCAAGTTGCCGTAACTTTATTCTATTAGCAAAATTAATATATTCTCTATTAAAAACATACTACGGCGACTAAAGGACCATGTTGGCGGACGTTTTTAACAATGATGTAGAACTTTTTATAACGTGATGTCTTCTAGTAAAAGTAAGTTCGCCTAGCATATTTTCCAAAATGTCCAACCGTTCGTCGAGCGGAGTTGTAACGAATAAAATATAGTCACTCAAACTTGGCCGAAAACCATCTTTAAACTATACTTTGGACTAAAGTACCCTACTTAACCAATATTTTTCTTTGTGATCGAGACCTCTAGGATGGAAACTTAAATACTAAAACTTTGAGATAATAACACAAGCTTTCCAAAACTGTTGGGTTCATTTCTTAACACTCGATGTGCACCATTTTGCGACTATCATAGGAGGTTGTTTCAACGTAACTACTTGTAGAGTATTTTAACATGACGAGATGTCACAAACATATATTTTGACGATAAACATTATTTCCAAAACGCATAAGTGGTATGGATATCATATGGATTTGCATGCACGACATTGTATCACGATTCACGACAACATATCATAACTCAAGTCATGACATTCATTTTAGGTCGCGGATAGTTTCCGAGCCTCATTTTAGTGCACTTCATTTTGTTAGCATATCAATCATATCGGTGAGTTCCATAGCCCCACTTTCAATTGTTTTACACTACTTTAGGGAGATACATGCTCAACTACTTGCTTTTACAAATACAAATACTCAAAACATTTATACTTTTATGCTACGCTATACTTTTTATACTTGATGGCATTATACTTGATTGTGTTATACTAAACTTGAAAGTCTCCTTGGATAACACACGCATTAGGTTTCGGAGATGAAGTAGAACCAATGCTATTACTTTCCTTGTGAGTTCATACCCGCTTTAACTCATTTAAATTCCTATAAACTATTTGAAGTAGATATATGCTTATTTATCCAAACATTTAAACTCTTTTGCCAAACAACATTACTTATACTTTAGACTTGGTGCGTGTAGTGACTAGACTTAAACAAACATCCCATCATTTATATGTTGGAAGGCCATTTATTTGGATACAGCCCAACGTGAGTTGTTGGAGGAACATCCCAAGATTTATATGTTGGAAGGCCATTTTATGGATACATTTCAACGTGAGCGTTGAGGAACATCCCAACACGAGTTGTTGGAAGACCCTTGTGGTGACATTTATACTTTTAACTACCTTAATGCATATTCATGATTGTCATTCTATTTTAGGCAATGGGTTGTGAACACACGGGTTGCAAGTTTTGTATGGACGGAACTTGGAACCGAGTGGATTTCTGATGCCTTTGCTTTGTGGACTATTCTATATGACCAAAACTTTGCCTTTGTTGCATAAACGCGCTTTTAAAAGCTTTACTTGCTAACCAAACTCTATGAACTCACTCAACCATTGTGTTGACACTTTTAGCATGTTTTATCTTAGGTATCTAAGGCATTCACTTCATGGCATGCATTTGGACATATCATAGAGTCGTGGTGACGACGCGTCACACATGGGATTTATGTATTTTAAAACATCGTTTGGCTTGTAACAAACTTATTTCCGCACAAATTGACTTTCATTTGGGACCTATCTTTGTAACTCTGAATGTTTTTATTTAATCAAACGATAATTTCAAAACGACACTTTAGGTCGTTCGATATAACTATAACTTTGATGCTATGACAGTCCTCCCCAAGGTATTCCATTCCGCTGCAAAACAGGTAATTTGGGGGTGTGACAGATATGCAGATTTTTCCTCTTAATTTCATTACTATTAAGCTCATGTTCATAATCTTTGACCTCAATTTCCATTTCATTAAACACCTTTTTCATTTCTTTAATCTCTGTATGAATGCCCTTTTGAAGACTCTCAAATTGTTCTTTTAGTAGTTTAAAGAAAGGCATGACCTCAGTTAAATAACACTCTTTAGTTTGCTCAAAACGCCTTTCCCCTTCAGTAATCCCTGTGGGTGTAATTCTCTTCTTACATGTTTTCTCAAATTCAACAAATAATTGATAAACTACATATAGGCTGATTAAGGTCTTGCTTTGAGTCGAAAGGGTTCTGGCCACTAAATGCATAGGTGTATTGGAAGATACATGTTGGTCGGAGGAATTTTTCTACAAGGAGGATTCTTCTCAATAAGATTATCGAATTTTGTTTATCCAAATCTTTCTTCCGTAATACTTGCTCGGGGTTAATTGAGTTTGAGGTTTAAACTTATTCAAGGCTATCCAATTTTCTTTAGTGTAATCATGGGGTTTAAGCGTTATATTATGCTTTGTACACCAAGGATCATTTAACTTCTTTGCCATTTTCTCCCTAGAGGCATCTTCTAATTTTCTACCCTCTTCAGTGCTTCCTATGCATGATGGTGTTTGCCTAGGCTTAAGAATCTCATTACCATCATAGACTACCTTTTGATCGCCTCTAGCTATTTTACCATACTCGGTAGGGGTGTCAAATGGGTTGATTCGACTCGACCGAACCGACCAACCCGATAATGCCTTATAGGGTCGGGTTTATTCGTCCAACTCGCTAATCGGGTCTATCGGGTCAACCCGACCAACCCGATAGCCTTATAGGGTCGGGTTAGGGTTAATTTTTAAATGTTATCGGGTTCGGGTTCAACTCGATAACCCGATAGGCCAAAATATATATAAGCCTTACTAGTTGAGCGATCTGAATGGTGTTCCTTGTATGTACAGCTTGTTTTCAAGTTTGTTTTTCAAAGTTTTAGGTTGGAAAAGTCATTTAAAAGTTTTGATTCCTTAGCGATAAACTCATGTTTAAGCACTTTTACATTTTCTTGAAGTTCTTGCTTTTGCTTACTTGTTTTATTGAGCTTTTCTTGTAAGGAGTTTAACTCTTGTTTTAACATTTCTTCTCTAAAGTTACTTTTTCTAATAACCATCGTATTTGGTTATCCATCTCCCCTTTCACTTAGTAGTTAGTTCAAATTTAGCACACTGCTCATATATGGCAACTTGTTCTTTATAGGCATTTAGCTCGGAGGTTATGGAATCATCGGGAGCACATGTAGTGTATTCATCAAAATATAGTCATCATTGACCGCGGAAGAAGCATCACTTGGTACAATTTCACCTTCATCTTGTTTCACATATTGATCATATGGGACAACATTGCTATTACCCATATTTTCAATATTTGATTCATCCATAACCAAGATTTCCATAACCTCCACATATCCTCCACCTATACCAAGATTTCCATAACCAGTACCAACCCCAACATTTCCTTGCTCATTATGTGGAAGATAAGCATTATGCCTTCCCTGCATGTTTTGCACAACTACCCTTCCATCTTTAACCGTAGCATGATTGTGAAGATTAGAAGCAATTTTGAGATGATTGTTGGTAGGTGGGGTAAAGTTTAGGTTTTGCTTAACCATTAGAGCCACTTGATGAGCAAATGTTTCCAAGAATGAGTCTCAAGGCTTATAGCTTGGATCGGAATAAGTTTGTGATTACCATCCCTAGTAGGTATGACGCTTGATGCTTTGGTGGTTATTCCTACATTAGTGAAGAATGCGGTTGAATCATTTAAAGAACTTACATCACCGATCGGTATCAAACTTTTCCATGACTATTCATTCAAATGCAAGATGCTTCTCATTTTGGAGTAGATAAGCATACAATTGCTCGTAATTGGTGTTCCTCAATCCTTTGTTCGACTTGATCATAGTGACAAATTTGTGCCATTCAGATTCATGTTGTTCACAAACTTTGAATTGAGTTGGATATTTGGCATTGTCATTTTGATGTTCCTCATATCATTCACAAGCTTGTGGAATCTTACATAATATTCAAGAACACTTTCCCTGGTTTCATTTTAAAGTTCTCAAAGTCGTCATAAAGTCGAGACTCCTGTATTCTTTGTCGATTCGAACCGGAGAGAAGCATCTTAACATTATCCTATAACGCCTTAGCTTCATTGTTGTGATTGATCGACCAGATATCCTTAGGTAAACCTTGAAGTATAATGTTTGAAGCTCGATGTCTCGCATCGATCTCTTTTCTCCTTATCATCAAGCTCATCATACATCTTTGGTCTATCCAATCCCAATACAACCGAACCATCGCAGCAGCTTTGAGGATATCCCTAATAGTCTCAATTTGATATGGTCCTTCATCAATTGACTTAAGTATGTTAACCCCATTTTCCTTTCCTAAGTAATACAGTCTGATTCTTTGAGCCCAAGAGTCATAATCGGTTATATCCAGCATGGGAGGACGAGTATCGAATCCAGCAACTTGAACGTCATTAGCTACGGAAGAATTGATTGTAGACATGATTACAGATTCTACGGGATTTTACTACTCTTTGATTAAACTGGAAATAGATTCTTTCACGGATTTTACTAAGTCAAGAGAAAACCGTAAACGTAACTCAAGAAAGGACAAGTCTCAATAGACAAATCGCACACTTGACAAATCGCACCTAGACTAATCGCACCCTAGACAAATCGTACCTTAGACAAATCGCACCCTGCATAAATCGCACCTAGACAAATCACATAAGTGTCAAACGCTTATGTTGACAAATCGCTAGCGCATAAATCGCATAACACTCAAATCGCATAAGTCGACAAATGCATAGTACACAAGTACACCCACTACTTCCACTACTTTGTCCTTTCTTGTCGCTTTGTCTCAATAGATAAATCGATAATAGACAAGTCGCCTCAGAAAGTGACAAATCGCATACAACATGTGACAAATCGCTCAATAAGCGCTCACAAGAGACAAATCGCATAGGTTTTAGGACAAATCGCATAGAAGAAACTTAATACGAGACACAAATCGCATAGAAGAAACTTTCAAAAAACACCACTTTTCAATCCAAAAACAACCCAACCACGATGATTCAAGCCTTCCAAACCAAAACCTAAACACTTATAATGATTCTAAACAAAGAAGTACTATCAAAATCCAAACTTTAACACAAGAAATGTCCAAATGATGCAAACCGCTCTAAACTCATTCAAACCCGAAAACCTTATGAAACCACTAGAAATCCAAGAACATAAAGATGAGTGATCAAACCATGTCTCGATACCATTTGTAACATATTGGTTTTCATAAACACATAAAAATAGCATACATGGGGCGATGGTTTGTAGTTTAGAGAGAAAGTGGAAGAGATTTGGGAACTTAGTGAGACAAAGAAAATGATATTATGAAGCTCCACCCTTTGCCTTGCTAGGCAAAGGGTATTTATAGGTTCTTACAAGACACGCCTCCCACGGGTGTGGATCGTGCATACAATGGTAAAGACCCGTCCGTCCTCCACGGTGGTACTTAACAAACTACTTACTAAAACTAAATGACTACGACTACGAGCTTTCTAACGAATACATATACTTGAGGTGACCGACTCTTTAACTACAAGATTTTCTAAATCCTAACACTAATGGACTCATTCTTGGTGGGATCCACATGAATACCCTGACTATCAATCACATGACCCAAAAACTATACGGTTGAAATCTAGAATTCACACTTGGAGAACTTCATATAGAGTTGCTCCTCCTCGAGTAGCTTCGAATAAGTTTCAAGTGTTCTCGTGTGCTTCCTTGCTTTTGGAATAGATTAAGATGTCGCCTATGAATACTATCACAAACTTATCCAAGTAGGGTTTGCACACTGCTCATGAGGTCCATGAATACAATGGAGCATTAGTTACCCCAAAAGGCATAACTTGAAACTCGTAATGTCCGTAGCTAGTTCGAAGCGGTCTTTGGTATGTCTTCTTCCGAACTCTGAGTCGATGATACCCGGATCTTAGATCGATTTTTGAAAACACGCTGCTCCTTGGAGTTGATCGCAGAGATTATCGATCCTTGGTAGAAGGTATCTATTCTTCACGGTCAACTTGTTCACTCCGTAGTCAATGCACATACGGAATGATCCATCCTTTTTCTTAACGAACAGGACCGGAGTTCCCCAGGGTGAGGAACTTGGTCTTATGAATCCCTTTTCTACTAATTCAGACAATTGCTTCGAAAGTTCTTCCAACTCCGAAGGGGCCAATCGATATGGTGCCCGCGCTACGGGTGCAGCTCCCGGCACTAAATCGATTTGAAATTCGACTTGTCTAACTGGTGGTAATCCAGGCAAGTCTTCGGGAAACACTTCAGGGAAATCCCGCACCACCAGTACATTTATTAACCGCTTCCCCTCTTCTTCTCAACTTGGGCCAGAAAAATGAAACTTCCTTTTTCCAGGTATTTCTGGGCTTTGGTGCAGGAGATGATGTTTAATATGGAGGAATTTCCTTGATTACTACCGTCTCCGTAAATGGTTAGGATTTCATTTCCGTAAGGCATGCGCACGATCTTTTCTTCACAAAGAATCGCGACTCGATACTTAGATAGCCAGTCCATGCTAATTATGACATCGAAACTACTAAGGAGAACTGGTATGAGGTCGATGTTAAACGGGTGATCGAGAAGATTCAGGGTACAACCTCTGATTATGGTATTCACCCTTTCTATGTTACCATTGGCTAACTCGATATTGTAAACAAAATCTAGAGCAGTAGGGATCTTATCAAGTAGGGGGCTAAAGGTAGTGGACACGAAGCTTCTATTGGCACCAGTATCAAATAGAATATGAGCATAACGGTTATTGAGAAGGAACGTACCTGTAACAAATGTCGGGTCTTCCTTGACTCCTTTCCTTTCACCACATATGCTCTTCAACAAGCCTCTCCAAAGATTTCTGCTGATTTCAAAGGCCTTGGTTTCCTTGGTGTCCTTCTCCGCCCCACGGTTCACTTGGTTCCTACTTTTCCTTAGGTTCCGCGACTTCCGGTTCTCGACACTCAATCTTAAAGTGTCCTTCTTCCCACATCCAAAACAAGTAACATTTCCTTCCAATCCGGTCCAAGGGTGGTTTGAACCATCAGAAGCGTTTTGGACTTGCGTCCTTGGCTATGTGCCCAACCTTAGAGCATGAGCGACACACTATGGTACACCGCCCATAATGATGGCGCTTGCAACCATTACAAGAAGGTTGATTTCAGAACCCTTTTCTCCGGACCCCATAGCATAAACTTTAGCGTCTCACGCCGCTTGTTAGGATACCTATTCTTCAAATAATCCACCCATTTCTCTTGTTGTCGCCTCCACTCCCGTATTGTCACGAATAATTGAATCCATCGACCATGCGCCAAAGTGATAGTTTCGTGAAGATCAGTTGGCTTAGAAGAAAGCACATCATTCCGAGTCGAAGGTGGAAGTCCATCAGTATAACGCTCTATCTTAAGCGCTTCAGTGCGAACCATCTCAGGGCATAACAGTGCCAATTCGTGAAAACGACGAATGTAAGCTGGCATGTCAGTACCCTTCACTTTATGATTCCAGAACTCAATTTCCAACTTGTTCACTTCGTTTCGGGGACAATAGTTCTTAATTAGTTTCGCCTTAAACTCTTCCCAAGGCATAGCATAAGCTGCGTCGATCCCAACAGACTTGAGGTAGTTGTTCCACCAGGTTAACGCTTCATCCTTCAGTGTAAATGAAGAAAACTTCACCATTGATTCCCCATCACAATTGTAAACCTTAAACACATATTCCATCTTTTCTAGCCAATGAGTCAACATAACAACTCCCTCAGTACCACAGAAGTCCGTGAGCATACAACTTCGAAACTCTTTGTAAGTACAACCACGCTACTACCATTTGGCCTAAGAGTTCCCATCATGCGGTATTAGGATGATTCGAATCGCCTGAATCTCGCCATACCGAGCTATCATTGATCGATTAAAGCTTGATCGGTAATAGGAGCGGCGGAGAACGAAACTCGACATTGATCTTCACCAACGGAATTGTTGTTCTAGTTATTGACATTAGGATTTCTAGCATTTTGAACCGAATATCGACCACGATGACCGGTGCAGAGGGCTTGTTGCTCATGTGTTCTGGTTGCCCTACGCATTTGAGCCATTGATCTGAATCATGTGCAAGAAATGAGAACATTGAGATCAGAATAGAGAAGTACATCACACGAGTATAGAGACCAATACATCACATTAAAACCACAACGATTATCGAGATACAATTTATTCCACAATCACAAACTCAACATAGATTTCATAAAACTCAAAACAAGGGTTCTCAATTATGAGCCATACTATGGCGAGAACGATAACAGTACTGATAATGAGAGAATACATAAATACAATCGATAAAGAGTGGTACAAAATCACTAGTCAAATACTACTATTCAAATCCCAAAGCGAACGTCTCTGAAAGCACGCTCCAGATCATCCAACCGCCTCCTCATAGCAGACATCTCCATATTATCCTCGTATCTCCTCCTCATAAGATATGCGTTCTGAGAATCTGTCTTAGACTGACGCCTCCCCATCACCTGGTCATACTCTCTCGCAGTCTGAATAGATCGATCTGTTGCTCTCACCTGACCATCCATCCTCTGTAGTTCTCTCTTCATGGCAGCAGACCTCTCCATTAATACACTAATGTCACTCTCAATCTTCCTCAGTCGCTCCGTTGTCACCCCCGCTAATCGCTCGGTTATGTCCTCTAGAGCCTCCTCATGCATCCTCAACTGAGTGGCCATCCCACTCAAGTCCTCAAGGGTGGGTTTGGCAGTAGGAGAATCTGGATCAACCCAATCCACTCCAGACGCTCAGGAATCCGGCTCTAACATAGGCTCATCAACATCATCCTCCAAGTCATACTCCTCCAAATCCCCTAAGATTCCCTGAGGCTCAAGCTCATCCTCCTCCTAAGGCTCAGGCTCTATATCCTTCTGAGGCTCGGGCTCGACATCCTCCTGTGGCTCGGCCTCAGGGTCATCCTCCTCATAAGACTCGTCTCCTGGGTCTTCCTCCTCTAGTGGATCTTCCTTGGGATCTTCCTCCTCCTCAGGTTCTTCTTCGGGATCTTCGTCTTCATAAGATATGAGTAGTCGACGCCTCCGAGTAGGCAGAGAGTCAGGAGATGAAGGTGGTGATGAATCACAGGGTACGAAAGATGAGGCACTCGAAATCTGAAAAGTAGAGGTAGAGGTGTAAGGGACAGAGGAGAGTGAGCAGAAATGCGGAAAGAAGGTAGGGTAGGTGGACATACGGATTTGCGTGTTGTGCGACGGTGTGTCAAAGTATAAGGTGTAGCAGTCCGCCACATGGAGCTAGGAGATGATCGTGTGGGTAAACGCACAGTGAGTGAAGTAGGAGAGCCATGAATAGATGAAGAGGAACCCGAAGCAGTCCCATGTGTCACTGGCGGTGCATGTCGTGCCATGACATATGGGTCCTTCAGGTCCATCCCCGATACAGGTGATGCTGGTCGGGAACCAGCCAAAAGGATGTCTTCAGTGATATCGAAGGAAGGCATAGCTGTGACAACGGTGTTTTTAGTAAAGTCAGTGCATACGTAAAATCTCCAATGAATCCGCAGTTTTCAAACATATTAAATTTCCCAAGAAAATCATATCATGGTTACAAGACAAGCAATAGAAATTTAATACCACATCAATTCTTAACTTCTAATCTTTAGGCTTCAGCTTGGCAGGATGGCATGTCACGGTCTTTCGGATCAGTTTTTCAAAAATGGTTATAGTTTAGGTTTTGGTAAATACCCAGTTCTCTATATCCTTGAGCTTTGATACCAATCTGTAACACCCCCAAGATCGGCTCAGCAGAAGACTTTACTAACTTTAGGGTGCTACAAAATTGGTACACAACACAAGGATAGCAAACAACATAAATGAAAATTTATCACTTGAAAACATAGCCATCAGTAATAAGTAAGTTTTACATTTCTTGAAAAGTGCTGAAGTAAGCCCAAATAAAATAGTTTAAGAAAAGGGTCCCCATATAACATCAGAGTAAGAAGGATCCAAAACCATGCCATCACTGCCAAACGCCTTCCCAAAGATTACCAAAGCTTTCACATCAATTACCTGAGAAAAACATGCTAAAAGGTCAGCATAAAGTTGGTGAGTTCATAGGTTTAAGTTCAAATTTAGTAGTGGACCTGTAAGAGTTTATTTACTATGCGAGACTAAGATAGATGCACAAAACACATAATTACATAACAATTCATAAGTGGGATCCTGCTTAATCTAGCCAAAGACGGTTGTAGCATGGTTAAACTACCCTGGACTAGATCAGAATAAATAATCATTCACAAGCTAGGTATCACGTTATAGCATCAATATGCTACCCTAGTATCATGCAACAACTACCACACATCTATCTAAACCAGTCAGCGCACAAGCAAATCAAGAGAGTTTAAAAGGTCCAAAAGAGTAGCACGTTTTCTCACCCCAATTTAATAAAACCAAGATAAAAATGGGGCTATGAAACTTACCTTAACAAGGAAATGCACAAACAATCACTCTAGAGGAGACTAGTACAACAACAACAAGAAATCTCACAGCATAGCGGACACAGCTCAACCTAAAATAACAAAGGACGCGACTCAATATCGATCCTCACGAAGTTGCCAAAATAAAGTCGCATAATACGTAAAGGTTCTTGTAGGTTGATGCATAACAATAGAATGGAACACTTGGCTTTGTCACTTGTGAAAAGACGACTCAAATAATGCACATGATTAACAACGTTTCTCGTAGTTCAACAAGCTTGACAACCAACTCACGCAACTCACGTGACCAAAACAAACAAGAATATGTGCGTCATGTATGTCACAAAATGGTCGGGTCTAATAGATTGAACCATGCGTTAATAAGGTACTCGAAGGATTCGTCAAGTCTTATTAGGCTCGTCAACTTAATAAGATTGGCGTTCCCTTCGCCTCGTTTATTAATTCAAGGTAATTCTAGATGGGTTGCACGTAAAGACCTTACTATGGTTTGCCATTAATAACCTCCTCTTCTCATATTTATCGAGCTCTTATGGGACTCGTCAATCCAATAAGTAATGTTAAACAATCCGCGATCGAATTCACGTTAAATTTCCTAAATAGAAAACTTGGGCTTCTTGTCTCGAAATATGTTACATTATTATTTCTTTTTAGAAACATTGATTATCTTATACAATCAAACTATTGTGTAATTGCATTATTTAATGCTCATGATTTTTCAAAACATAGTATATTTAACTCATTCGACCTATCATTTCGAGTCAACCCTTCTCGAGTCAATACTAATTGACTCGAGCCCATCCATTCCCAAGTCCGTTTCCCAAGTCAAGTATCTAATTCGGGTCATAGTCTAATAATAATATAGTCCAAAATGTCCATATAATCATAAAGTCCATATCGGCTACTTGTGGTCAATCCAAACCATAAGGTCTCGGATGATTCACGAAGTGCTCAAATCATCACGACTCAAATCAACGACATTATCATAACGGCTTAGACATTTGTTATAATTATTATTAGTTATCCGTTTTTATTTTTCAAGTTTCGATATGTTTAGCATCAATAATATCACAAGATTGACCAAGTCAACCTGAATCATTCAGATATCAAAACTGCTACAATTGCCGTGACCATAAGGTCCCGGCCTCAAAGTCCCAATCGTGTGGTAACTGTGACAACTGGCAATTTAGGGAGTCTATTTTAGGTAACCGCATTACGTTAAACTAAACCGAGCTTTGCCTTTATCACTATTTTCATCGACCATGACTTGATTTGATATCGTTTATTGGTTTTTATGAATTATTTTATTATTGGATGAGTTATCGTGTGAGTTTTAACTCTTTTGATAGGCACTATTCGATTCGGCACTATAAAAGCCTAAAACGAGAAATAATGTAACTTTTAGACCGTAACTCGAAAATGGGCAAATAAATAGTCAAAACTCGTGGAAAACATAAATAACGATAATAGAAAGTCGAATGAACATCGTGGGACACTCGTAGGACAATATATGAGCTCGGGATGGGTAAACGGGATAGTTTACGAAAAATGACGACCCCGACCCTCCTTTTTCCCTCTCGCCGCCCCTCCCTCCCTCTCATTTTTATTTTGGTCCCTCC
>CM040241.1:170662347-170905260 GCA_022545495.1 Chrysanthemum lavandulifolium | reverse complement strand
CTACATCAATGTTAAAACGACCCTCAACATGGTCATTTGTGGCGTAATGTTTGTCTAATAGAAATATATTAGTTTTGCTTATTTAATATAGTTACGGCAACTTTATTTAAACGCTGTAATTTAATCGTTACAAGTCCGTTTTCTCGTTTTATATGTCCTTAGCTTCAGATTAAAGTATACTAATATATTTTTGATAAGTCGACACATTTTATAGCACTTAAGACTCATTTTTGACTCGTAAAAAGTTAAAATAACATGCTGAACTTTCTGAATTTTATAGTTTTCGTCGTCAAACTTGAAAATATCATAATTTCTTCGTTATAACTCCGTTTTAACCCGTTCAAGCGGCCACGTTTTCGTTTTAAAGTATATTTTCCAAATATCTAGCCCAAAAATTTTTACAATCTGTCGAAAATTCCAGAATTCAAAAATATGATCAGACCTTTAAATAAAGTTGTCGAAATGAGTTTTTCTCGCGCAAAACCTATTCTAACCAATTCAAACCAACGCCGAAGCTATTCTAATCCTACCATACACCTTCTTAGGGTGTCATGGGTTCCTAGACATCACCAAAAGTGATATGTTTCAAGGAGTAATTATAGGATGATGAATATGTATTTATAACACTTAAAAACAATAAAAAGTGGTATAGACATCAATATGACTTGCATGTTTTTCTCAAGCATGATGAAATGAACATAATATAAATATGAAAGATGAATATGAACATGAAATGCTTACTAGTTACTTGATGAGGTTAAATGAACAAGCGTTAATCCTAAACACCCTAGGTTTTTATTTCAAAACCTTACTTAAGGGTGTGCCTAGATTGATATGAACTTGACTTGAAAATTTTTTATGATTTCCTTCTTGGTCTTCCTATGTGGCCGGTTCTTTGGGGAAGAAGAAAGAAGAGAGAGCAAATTTTTTTACACTAGATATTTTGTGTTGTATGTGTAGTATAAAGTAATATAAGTTAAATATAGTTAGATATTTGGTAGCAAAAGTGGTGTGAGTCACCTTGGGAGGTCGACATACATAAAAGAAGAAAAATGATAGATGTAATTTTAATAGCTTAGTACACATGTGTAGTAGAAAAGTGTAGTTAATTAAGGATGATTAATAAGTTGTGTATTTATTTAAGCATTTAGGGTAGCGTTAGCTAAAAATAAATTTTAACGGGTCAAAATAAAATATATTGAAGTCATAAAAATTATAAAAATACATTTCTTACAAAAATTGAGTGAAATAATAATTATCGTGTAGTATTTACGAAAACCGTCAGAATTATATAAATATAACAATTTATATACAAAATAAATTTAAAACACCGGTAAACTCATAATATTATTTTATAATCTTAATATGAGTATAAAAATATATCGGGATAATTTTTGGAAGTATCGGATCAAATGTTCAAAATAATTAATTACGCGATAGCGTTTATTTAATAAGAAATTATGCGTTTAATGTAAAATGCAAAACCATGCATGAACTAATATGATGATAATGATGCTAATGATATGTAGACTAAACCTATCTATGTGAAATGTCCTTGATGATAAGTTCATGAATTCACAGCTAAACCAATAAGGTTACGCGAATTTAATACTCGTAAACCTAGTTTACGATAAATGATGAATAGTGAAGCATGAATAGTGATTTTCTGCGGGAATGAATAGTGTTTTGTGAATAGTAAAATTTTGAAATACGTTCTCAGAATATCATACCGACTTCAAAAATGATGAATAGTAAAATGATGAATAGTAATTTGTGAGTAGTAAATTCCCGAGATGAATAGTAAAATTTTCAAAGTTTGTAAAATGACTTGAAATTACGATTTGTCACAAACATTTTTCTAAATTGGAAGTTGAACATCTTGCTTTGCAATTAAAATATCAACATCTCAAAGAAAATGTTAAAACCTCAGATGTCAAGACATCCTCGGATGCTCCTGAGTTTGATGCAGTTTTTGAAATTAGCAAACGTGATGAACTAATTCGAGCTCATTGCAATACGATCAAAAGATTGAAAACCCAAATTTCACAATTAAAGGGTAAAAAGAATGATGTGATTGGCTCCCAAATGCCTCCTCATTTAGATTCTCAGAATTCTCAAAACTTTCATCTTCAAAACATCATTAATGCTTTACAACAAGAAAATGAGTGTTTTCAAGCAGAAAATAAAAAAGTTAAACAACATTTCAAAGAGTTATATGAGTCAATTAAGGTCACTCGTGACAAGAACAATGAAAAAATAACTTCTTTGCAAAAAGAAATTGAGAATCTGAAGAGTCAGGTAAAAGGGAAAATGCCAATCATATGTGATGAGATTTCTGCACCTAAGATATCTGCTTGTTCTAAGTATGCTGTGACTGTAAAGTATATTCCCCCTCATCTTAGAAACAATGAACTTGTATGCCAAGAATATTTTCCGTACCCTAAGGATAGTCTAGAATGTCTCCGTGAGATTGTTGAAGAGGATAGCCTGAATAAACCACTTGATAGAGAGGTTAGGTATGCATGCTTATACACCAAATGATCTCAAGAACTTTTAGAATGCGTAACAACAATATGTCCTAAATCATGTACTAGGAAAGATAAAGTCGTTATGCCACGCTCTATGCCTAATGTCAAGCATGCGACCCTTGATATGCCTTGTTACATGCCGAAAGTCAAGCATGTGACCTTTGATATGCCTACTAGAACCTTAGATCCCAGCACGTCTAGACCAGGAATGCAGAAAGTAGTAAAACCAACTAATGTTCCCATCGTTCCTTATACAGGAGTAATCAGTGACACTAAGGTAAGCGGGTCAAAGCCTCCAGGCAATACAAAGCAAGATAGGACCTCGCAAGCTAAGAGTGATCAAGGGAAGAAAGTAGAAGACCACCCTAGGAACAATAAGTTTGGGATAAATATAACGAATCGTGTTGATTCTAGTATTAGCTATAAGCATACTGTAATTAACTCGAATTCTGCTACTATTTGCAAAACATGTAATGAATGTTTGATTTCTGCTATTTATCATGAATGTGTTGTGAATGAATTAAAATATGTTGCTAAATCTCCATTCAAAACTGTAAGAATTGCTAAACAAGCTAAGGATGTCAGAAAACCAATGTGGAAAAAGGTTAGTAACCATTGGAAACCAACAGGAATAAAATTTTTAGTAATGTAGGTTATCAATGGATACCTACTGGTCGTAAATTCAATCTAAATGAGTTGTGCCCTAAATTATCTAGATCAATTCCCATTAGGAAATGGATGCCCATTGGTAGAATCATACCTTTAAGAAGTGAACACACTTTGAATAGATCTACAGTCACTACTAGTCCTGCATCTACCTCTAAAGATATCATTGATTCTGCTTCTGATGTGGGTGTTCCAAGCTCGTTTACTAACCAAGTGGAACCCATTCTCGCATGGGGATCCAAATTTTCCAGTCATCTATACTTGTATGTGTGTAATCGCAGTCGCATAAATCGCTCGTGGTATTTGGACTCAGCCGTTCCAAGTATATGATCGAGATCGCTCACTGACTCATGAACTTCGTGAGTAAATTCATCGGACCGTCGATTCGGAACCACCACTTTGGGGCAATTATGGGTTACGGAGATTATGTTGTTGGTGACAGTGTAATTTCCAGGGTTTATTATGTTGAAGGTCTTGGTCATAATTTGTTCTCTGTTGGTCAATTATGTGACTCTGATCTAGCAGTGGCCTTTAGAAAACATACTTGCTTCGTTAGAGAACTAGATGAGGTTGAACTTTTATAGGGAACACGTGGAACTAATCTTTACACCATCTCTATCGAAGACATGATGAAGTATTCTCCAATCTGCTTGTTATCAAAGGCTTCAAAAATAAAGTCATGGTTATGGCATCGACGTCTCAATCACTTGAACTTCGGCACCATAAATGATCTTTCTAGAAAGGACCTCGTAAGAGGCTTGCCCAGATTAAAATGTGAAAAAGATCATCTTTGTTCAGCATGCCAATTAGGAAAAAGCAAGAAATACGCCAATAAACCCAAACCTGCAAACTTAGTTATAGAAGTTCTTCATACTCTTCATATGGATTTGTGCGGAGCCATGAGAGTGCAAACCATAAACGGGAAGAAATATGTGCTAGTATTGGTTGATGACTATTCTCGGTTTACTTGCGTTAAGTTTTTGAGGTCAAAGGATGAAACTCCAGATGTCATCATCAAACTTGTTAAACAACTGCAGGTTCGTCTCAATAAAACGGTCAGGATTATCCGAATAGACAATGGAACTGAGTTTGTAAACAAAGAACTAAGCCAGTTCTACGAAAGCATTGAAATCAGCCATCAAAAAAGTGTCCCACGTACTCCTCAACAGAACGGTGTAGTTGAAAGACGAAATCGAAATCTTGTCGAAGCTGCAAGGACTATGCTGGTCTACTCAAAGGTTCCAATGTTTCTCTGGGCAGAAGCTATCGCCACTGCATGCTACACCAAAAACCGTTCCCTTATTAACACCACTCATAGAAAAACTTCTTACGAACTTGTCCATAACCGAAATCCAGATCTTTCTTTCCTTCGTGTATTCGGTTCTTTATACTACCCAACGAATGATGGTCAAGATTTAGGAAAGTTAAGAGCAAAGGCAGACATTGGAGTTTTTGTTGGTTATGCACCAAACCGGAAGGGTTACCGAATCTACAATAAAAGAACCCGAGATATCATGGAAACTATTCACGTCACGTTCGATGAGTTGTCTGAGCAAATGGCTCCTGGATAATCAAGTTCTGGACCCGCACCTCAACATTTAACAAGTAGTCCCATTAGGTCTTCTCTTGTACATAATCCCTCACCTGCAGTTCCATATGTACCTCCATCTGGAGAAGATTTGAAGAAATTGTTTGATCCAATGTTTGATGAATACTATGAACCTCTTGATAATGATCACTCTACACCATCAACCGTGGCGGCTCCTAATCCAATCAATGCAGATAACCCATATGTTTCTGTGTCTCTATCTCAAGAAGCGCCTGCTGCAGATCACTCATCATCATCCTCAAATCCTCAATCCTCGAGTGTACATCATGGAAATGTTACTGGCCATTTTGATGGAGATAACCCTTTTGCCACTCACGAAGATGCACCGTTTGAAAATATATTTGCCCCTAAACCAACACCTGAACCATCTTCATCAGGGGATCCAAATTTTGCTACATCGGTTCCTCATCACCAACCACATGAACATCTCAGAAAATGGACACATGATCATCCATTGGACAACATTATTGGGAACCCGTCTAGCCCAATATCCACTCGTAATCAACTTGCCACAGATGCCTTATGGTGTTTCTTCAATTCTGTATTATCAAAGATCGAACCTAAAGATGTCAAAACAGAAATGTTTGAGGACAACTGGTTTAGTGCTATGCAAGAAGAAATCCATGAGTTTGAACGTCTTGATGTATGGGAATTAGTACCTGCTCCAGATTGTGCTATGATCATTGCTCTCAAGTGGATCTTTAAAGTTAAACTTGATGAGCACGATGATGTTCTGAAGAACAAGGCAAGACTAGTGGCTAAAGGATGCCGACAAGAGGAGGGTATTGACTTTGAGGAATCATTTGCTCCAGTTGCACGTATTGAGGCTATCAGAATCTTCCTGGCTAATGCTGCTAGCAAGAAAATGGTGGTATATCAGATGGATGTAAAGACTGCGTTTCTAAATGGAGATCTCAAAGAAGTAGTCTACGTCAACCAACCCGAAGGTTTTGTGAATCCAGAGCATCCTACCCATGTCTACCGCTTGAAGAAGGCCCTCTACGGTTTGAAGCAAGCTCCAAGGGCATGGTATGATACACTGTCAAAGTTTCTATTGACTAATGGATTCAAAGAAGGAGCGATTGATCCCACATTGTTCACCGTAAAGTCGTGCAAACACTTAATTCATGTTCAAATTTATGTTGATGATATTATTTTTGCCTCGACCGACCCTAATGAATGTGATCAATTTTCAAAGGAGATGGGCTCCAAATTTCAAATGTCTATGATGGGACAAATGTCAACTTTATTGGGATTACAAATTTCACAAAGTCCCGGAGGCATTTTTATTAATCAATCTAAATATTCAAATGAAATTTTAAAGAAATTTGGATTTGATTCTTGTGACCCTGTTGACACTCCCATGGTGGAGCGCACAAAACTGGATGAGGACCACTCAAGGATCATGGTTGATCAAACGAAATATCAGTATGATTGGATCCCGATGTACCTCACGGCCAATGAACCTGATATTCTTTTCATTGTATGCATGTGTGCTAGATACCGTGCTAAGCCTAACAAAAAGCACCTTGAAGCGGTTAAGCGGGTCTTCGGTATCTCCAAGGAACCATTAACATGGGACTTTAGTATCCGAAGGACACCGATATGTCACTAACAACATATGCGTCTGCACCATGCGGTGTCAAGATACACGTGAATTACATCGTGGTGCTCAATTCTTGGGAGATAAGTTAGTAACTGTTCTTCAAAGAAACAAATGAGTACGTCTATATCCTCTATAGAGGCAGAATACATAGCCATGTCATCTTGTTGTGCTCAAATCCTATGGATGAGATCCCAATTATCGACTATGGCTTTGTATTCAACAAAGTTCCTCAGATTGTGATAACATAAGTGCCATTGCTCTCTTTGCAACAATGTTCAACATTCAAGAGCAAAGCACATTGACATTCGACATCACTTCATCGAGGAACATGTGGAGAAAGGTGTGGTTGAACTATACTTTGTAAGGACCGAATATCACCGCGACATCTTCACTAAAGCTCTTCCAAGAGAACGTTTGAGTTTTTTCTTCCACGACTCGGGCTAAAGAGTCTACAACACGAGACACTCAAACGTCTTCAAGAGGAAGAAGAGGAGTAAAGGTATCTCTTCATCTATTCTTTGTAAATATTTTTATCAAAAAGAAAATACAAAATTATAAAACCAACAAAAAGAAAATAGAAAAATATAAAATTTCAAAACCCATAAAAATCAGAAAATTTTGAAAAAGTCTAAAGATATTGTTTTTCTTATTTCATGTTATATGGTTTCGATAACATCTACGGACTTAGATTTGTCATTCAAAGAATAGCACGGGTCTTTAGATGAAGTTCGATCAGCTGTAATATATTTTACTCTTTCAAAAAAAAATGCGATGGAGAAAAATGAAAGTTTATTGTCATTTCAGGCAGTAACCCGTTTTTAAAAGATAGAACAGAGCTATGCCTTATCTTATTTTGAATCATCATGCTCTGATTCTAAAAACATAATGTTTACAAGGATCATTTGTCACCAAAAAGACAAATGTTTTCTCACAAATATTTTTCCTTCTAAATATTCTTCTGAAAAATATTTGTCATCTAATGAAAACTAAATTGCTTTGAAAATAACTCGGACTTAATTTTGAAAATCATATAGACTTATCATTTGTCAAAATCTCTATCACTCAATCAACAACTTTGGTCATTGATTAAGGGGGAGAATGATTTCAATCAAAACAAAAAGGTTATTTTTCAAACAATTGGCACGTCAACGAGCAAGGTCTACATTTGTAGAATCAAAAAGAACATTTTTTCTGTACAATTGGATCCAGACCAAGGCTAATATTGTGTTTTCATAAGATACTTAAGCATGTTTGATAATTGGAGATTAAAGTTTCACAATCTGATCCTTATCAGTTAAATGTTCTCAAAATCAGGTGACACTGCTCCTCAAAAAGCTTTCAAAAATAATTTAAATCAATTGAGATCACAAATCTCAAAGGGTTTGAAAATTGTGATCGGGAGAGAATTTTTTATTTAAAGTGGATATAAACTGATAATTCGATAAGTGGTTTTAGAAATATAACAACAAGCACTCCTCCCTACAGGTGGCAAACGATTTCAAATTTTCCATGCACATGTTAAGGGGGAGCATCTATCTTAAACCAAAAAGGATTAAAACGTGATTGATTTATCTCAAAGTGCAGGTTCCCTCTAATTTGTGCAAAACCCTTTCGAATCTTGATGCACATATTGAGGGGGGCCAATCATAAGAAAACCACATCCTCCCCTAAAATATTTTATCCAAAGTATTTAAAATACTAAATTTGACCAGGGAAGTGATGTTGATCATTTTAGAAAATGTTAATCAAGAATTGGATGTTTCATTCTAAATCTAAGATTTTAAACTCCTCTTGCCTCCATGTGCTTAAATGATTTCTAAATACTTGAAGCACATGTTGAGGGAGAGCTTTTCTAAAAAGATCAAAAACAATTAAGGTACAAAATACTTTGATTTTATATCACAAGTACCTTGATTGATTTTCAAATGGTTTTCAATTGGTTTCGAGGAGGAATGAACAATACCAAAAGACCGAACAATTTACGTTATGCATGGTGATATAATGATGGTTAGGTTAGGTACTCGTTCCCACGATCCCGCCAGAGCCGGAGGGATCTACCCAGGATAATCCACTAGATAGTGTAGAAGTCCTTAGGTATGATGACAAAAGGAGAAAAATGAGAAATGAGAAGAGTGCGGACTGAGATAGAGCTAGAACTGAAATAAACCCAACAAGGTTCTAGTAATGAAGTCTTGGTAAGCACTGAAGGGGTTGAAGAATAAAAAAGAAATGTATGAGAAAAGGGTGAAAAGAAATAGCCCTCCAATAATTCAACCTTAGGGCAGAAACCGGGTTCAATACATATGCTACTGGTGGTTACTAAGGTAACTCCGGTATTGAAGACAAGACGTCATGGACCCAGTGACGCACTGCACTAAACTTCCCAAGCTACTCAAGTTCCTCTTAAAAGGACTTGTTACATTCTCATGGGGAACCTACATAATCTATCGACTTTCTCTTAGAGATAGTTGATATTGAAAATGAGACCCTCTCCCTAGTCTCCGGCATAGAAAACCAAATGTGCACAATTGAGTCTAGAGCCAAGAGATCTTCTACAAAATCTCATTAGGACACAATTAATGAAGACTCACAGTTTCACACAATGTGGAATGTGAGAATATATTTTAAGAGTCCTATGCATTATCCTTGTGGTATTGCCAGAACATCCGAGTGATATGTAAAAATATTCACGATGAAGATGGAAAGCTGTGAAAACTCGTAATTTCAGGTCATTTTGCAAACTTTAAAAGTTTCACTATTTCATCATTTATCGTAAACTACGTTTATTTAGTATCAAATTCAGCGTAACCTTAGTGGTTTAGCCGAATTCATGAACATTTTATCAAGGACATTTCATATAGACTAGATTTAGTCTACACAACATTAATAACATCATTTCATATCAATATTATGCATGGGTTTGCATTTTTCATTAAACGTTTATTTTCCTATTAAATAAACGCTATCGCGTAAACATTTATTTTGAATATTAATACGACACTTCCAAAAATAATCCTAATATATTTTTATACTCATTTTAAGACTATAAAAATTATATTATTAGTTTACCCGATGTTTTCAATTTATTTTGTATATAAATTGTTATATATAAATATTTACGACGGTTTTTGTAAATTCAACACGATAAATATTTATTCCACTCAACTCATGTAAGAAATGTATTGTTATAATTTTTATGACTTCAATATGTTTTATTTTGATTCGTTAAAATTTATTTTTAGCTAACGCTACCCTAAATGCTTAAATAAATATACAAGTTACTAATTACCTTTAAGTATCTACACCTTCATCCTACACTTGTACATTTAATTTATTTCAAAAGATACAACTCTTTTATTTCTTTTAAGATTGTCGACATTCATAAGATGAGTCATAACATGAGCATGCAAAATATCTAGCAACTAATAATTGTTTTATACTAAAACTTCAACACATACTCACATATCATTAAGTGTAAAAAAGAAAATTTTCTCTTCTCTTTTCTCTCTAAAACCGGCAGCCACAAGACAAGAAGGAGGATCATCATAAAATTTTCAAGACAAGGTTATTTTACAATCTAGATACACTCTTTGTATAGGTTTTGAAATAAAAACCTATGGTGATTAGGAAAATCCTTTGTTCTCATAAACCTCATCAATTACTAGTAAGCATTCATTATTATCATAATATTTCATATTCATTGTTATGGTCATTTCATTTTTATTTGAGAAAACATGCAAGTTATGTGATGTTTATACCACTTTTTAAGGTTTTTAAGTGTTATATATATATAATTCATCCTATAATTACTCCTTGTTATATATTAGTTTTGGTGATGTCTAGGAACCCATGACACCCTAAGAAGGTGTATGGTAGGATTAGAATAGCCGGAGTTGTTTTGAATGGGTTAGAATAGGTTTGGCGCGAGAAAAACTCATTTCGACAAGTTTGCAAAAGGGTCTGTCCTTATTTTCAAAATCTGGAAAATCCGACAGAGATAAAAAATTTTGGCCTAGATATTTAGAAAATATACTTTAAAACGAAACGTGGCGCTTGAACGGATTAAAACGGAGCTATAACGAAGAAGTTATGAATTTTTCAAGTTTGACGACGAAAGATATTTGGTACGAGAAAATTCACTTGTAATCTCGCCTTTTACGAGTCAAAATGAGTCTTAAGCGTTATAAAATGTGTCGACTTATCAAAAATATATTAGTATATATTATCCGATTCCGAGGACATATAAAACGAGAAACGGACTTGTAACGATTAAATTACACGTGATTTAACAAAGTTGCCGTAACTTTATTATATAAGAAAAACTAATATATTTCTATTAGACAAGTATTACGGCAAACAAGTGACCATGTTGAGGGTCGTTTTAACATTGATGGAGTACTTTTATAAAATGATATCTTCTAGTACAAGTAAGTTCGCCTGGTCTATTTTCCAAAGTGTTCAACCGTTAAGTCAAACGGAGTTGTAATGAATAATATCTGTCGCTTAAACTTTGCCGAAAACCACCCTTAAACAATATGTTGGACACAAGTACCATACTTTAACTACATTTCTCTCCATGATCGAGACCTCTAGGATGAAAACTTAAATGCCAAAACTTTGAGATAATGATACAGCTTCCCAAAACCGTTGAATTGCTTTCCTAACACTCGGCGTGCACCATTTTACGACTAGCTTTTTAAAGGCCGTTTGTCACTTTCATGAAATTTCAACGACATTATTTTACTGACGAAAAGTTATAATTTCATAATAAATCATTAAATGACTATCGTAAGATCTCATTTCAACGTAAATACTTGTAAAGTATTTTATAACATGACGAGATGTCATAAACATATATTTCGACGATAAACATTATTTTCAAATGTACAAGTGGCATAGATATCATACGAATTGCATGCATAACATTACATCATAACTTATCATAGAACATATCATTCATAATAGGTCACGGTTAGAGGTTGCGCCTCATTTCAGTGTATCCACTTTTGCCATTATATCATCATAAACATTGCAACAGGTGAGTTTTTATAGCCCCGATTTATTCAAGTTTATACTTATTTCAAACCTACGGGGGAGAATACATTGCACATCATTTTTATTACGATACCAAGTATATCAAATTCATTTACATTGCTTAAGTTACCTCATGCCAATTGAATGTTCCCATTATATAACATGAGCCGTTAATTTCATAGAAGCGAGGGTGAGTGGATAGATCTATCGAGGGTGACTCCTCCATCCGGTTGGTGGATTCCAACCGGTAAAACGGATGCATTTCATTTAATATCATTATTTGAGTTGTTTGCCAAACACTGTTGAGGCGAACATCATGATCGATCTAGTTTCGGTGTCATGGACTTATAGCAATTGTATCATTTTTGTGACGACATTGTCATACATTATTTATACTTGTGGTAGTCGTATTAAACATTTTCAACAACTCATGAACTCACTCAACCTTTGTGTTGACACTTTTAGCAATGTATTTTCGTAACTACGGCATTCACTTCATGGCATGCATGTGGACATATCATAGAGTCGCGGTGACGACGCGTCTCACATGGGATTTATACACTTTAAAAACATCGTTTGACTTGTATCAAACTTATTTTCCGCATAGTAACTTTCATTTGGGACCTATCTTTGTAACTCGAATGTTTTATTAAATCAAGCGATGTATTTTCCAAACGACACTTTAGGTCGCTCAATATAACTGTGATTGTGATGCTATGACGGTCAATCCCGTGAATTCCATTCACGCAAAATGTAATTTGGGGTGTGACAAAAGCCTTCTAGAGCCAACATCAAACAAGCTCTTGGTGGGTGGCATGTGAGATCTATCCAATAGATCAATCATGTGACAACTGGACAGAAACGATGGGGCGATTCACACTTGAATCAATCCTGGTTTAGGAAATGGATTGACGGATACCTTTAAAAAACCGGTCGTTGTGCACAAAATTCTTTTCTCTAGCACATCGACTGTGTAGTAAGTTTTCAAAATTAAAAGGGTATTTATGATTGAAAATTTGATAAAACCTTCGTCGTATTGCAAAACCCCTTCTGCAAGCAATACGCGATTGTTTTTAAATCATTTTAAATCAATCAGTAAATCTCAATTTGATGGTTCACTCACTCTGTGTTGTCTTCTTTAAGACGTTCCGGTTTGAGAACAGCTAGAGCAGTGGTAAAAACCATATTTTTCACTTTTGACTATTTGTGACAGATTTGAGGTTTGACCAAAATGAACTTTGATTCAATTTTATGAACTGAGATTGATGTTTCAAGCTAAAACAAAGTTAAATCAAGCTACTCTAATGATTTCTAGACCTAAATCAAGCTTTTGATCTTCAAAATTCCAACTGATTTGAAAATAAGAACTGTTTTAAAATGATTTTGACTTTTTGCTATCTAAAGTGAAAGTAAATGCTAAATTATGCTAAGTCTAACCTAAATGAGACTAAGATGACAAAACTTAAACAATGACTTAACCTCTAACTCAGTTTCAATACTAGTGCCAAACTTCCCTTAAAACACTTAAAATGCAATTAACTCAATCAAATTCTTAAATACTAATCTCTAACAGCTATCAAACTATGATCTAATATGCAATAATAAACCTATCTAATGCAAATAATAACAATTATAACAAACATATTTAAGCTAATGATAAAGATCTAAGCTAATCAAATAGTAAAATGCAGATTTGGTTGAAAATTGAATAGAAACTTACAAAGCCCTAGCACAACAAGGGCAATCAATGCTCGTGCGGAGCTACTCTACAAGCTTTAGCTTGTTTGAAAACAAGCTAGTGGCAGCACTAAGTCCTTCCAAATCCGATTTACTTCCCTTTGCTTTTGACTGCTTGATTTTTGACTGATATGAACTGATTTTGTGATTTGATTGTGAATTGAAATGTAAACAGCAACAAACCTTCACTAAGCTATGAATAAGCTTAGAAAGGATGTAAATAATCTGAAAGTAGCTTATACAAGCTTATGAGTAGCATTTAAAGTATTTTTTATTTTTTATTATTTTTCTGATTTTTTTGTGTTTTTTATTAGAATGAAAAAAACAAGCTGCAAATAACTTTGAAATATGTTGAGATGAGATTAATAACTACAATAAGCTGAAATTTAGAACATTAAACACTCAGACAAGAATTAATGAAAAAGCAGAATTTTATTAAAACTTTTAAAATGAGAGTACAAGAGATTACAAAGCTGAAAATACTTTAAAACATAAAAGCTGAAATTAAAAATACAATTAAGCTACTAATAGAAAAGAAAGGTGAATACAACTGATGAAGAAGGCTTTATTTATAGAGCAGCTTCAGCTCTTGGAAGGGTCTAGAAACAAGTCACTTGTGCTTCTTTGGATCATCTTTCAGCCTTTGATTAAATCCCATCAACCTCTAATTAATTTCAACCGTCTGATTTGTGTTTCTTTGGTCTTTCACATGGATTGCCAACGTGGCACCTTCTGCACGTGTCAGGGAATGTCAGTGCTTCTAGAATACTTAATGATTGGTTAATTTTTATGTGTCAGAAGGTAATTTGGTCGTAGGGGCTTATAGGGTTCATGGTGTTCTTTCTGGGTAAATGGATATTGGGGTAAAACAAGCGCGGGTAATATTTTTGTTTTTATTGTTTTGACTAAAATTTGACCGGGTATTATAAGTAAAATGGGTAGGATTATTTGGGTATACCGGGTATAGCTTTAGGCTTGACTGGGCTGTGGGCTTATGATGTTTATGAGTGGGATTTTGGACTTAATTTAAAAGCCATGTAGCATCATAAGGACCTATCTTGTAAACTCTATTTTTTCAGGGACCAGAATTGTAAATTCGAAAATGTGCTCCAAGGGTTAAACTTGAAAATATTCAATAATCCAAGGAAAATTTTGCAAATTCTGAATCTCAAAGGTATGTTCTGCCAAATGTTGAAACTTGAGGGACTGATTTTGCGATTCTTTAAACTTTATCAAATCTTCCAAAAATCATCCTCTCAGCATGGAAATCTTCACAAATGCTCAACTCTGACCTTCCGGCTCAACTTTAGCACTCTTCATCTCTCGTGCTCCGGTTTTCGTCTGATTTGGCTTTCTTTTATGTGTTTTGATATATCCGTACCTGCACATGCATAAACTCAAGAAACCATCAAATATTAGCAATAAACGGCTCTTTCTTGGTTATTTTGGGTTTGATTTGATAAAGAAATGATATGTGTCTTAGCACATATCAAGCACCGAAACTCATCAAGGAAATTCTTGAAATTATACCGATCACGCAAGCTTGTCTTGATCAATGGGGAACCGTGGTTCTTGCAACCTATTCAACGAAGGTGATCAAAGACACTTTTCGTGCGCTTTATTGCTAACTGTTATTTGCAAGGACACCCAACGGTTGCAGCTGATCAGAATTGAGGAGTCAATCCATAGCCGCATGCTCACACAACACGTTCATTTTCAAGGAAATCATGATAAGTGCATATCTTCATCAAGTGGCTCTGATATTTTTATTCCATGCTTCTGCTACGCTGCTGCAAATATCATGAATCAACAAAAGCTTCCGCAACTCTGATAAGAAGATATCATGATCCAAAATGTGAGTATGTCGGTCCCAATGTCACAACAACACATAATGGCGATACTACAAAGGATGAGTCAGAGATTTACTATGGCTGATGATCTCAATGTTGGCTCAAAACTCATCATCACATGGATCAGTTAAAGACCTCCACATTATGATCAAAACATGCAAAAAATGACGAATCAAAGACTACGGGCTACAGAGCAAAGAACTTAATCAAGAATCCAAGAAAACCAAAATGTAATATTTGTTTGTAATTGATGAAATTGAGGTGACCTCTCTTAGGGGGAGATTGTTAGGATTTAGAAAATCCTGTAGTTAAAGAGTCGGTCACCTCAAGTGTAGGTATTCGTTAGAAAGCTCGTAGTCGTAGTCATTTAGTGTTAGTAAGTAGTTTGTTAAGCAACACCGTGGAGGACAGACGGGTCTTTACCCATCAGATGCACGATCCACGACCGTAGGAGGCGTGTCTTGTATGAACCTATAAATACCCTTTGCCTAGCAAGGCAAAGGGTTGGAGTTTTCATAATTCATTTTTCTTTGTCTCAATAAAGTTCCCTACTCTCTTCCACTTTCTCTCTCTAAACTACATTTCATACGCTCCATATATTGATTGGTTGTGTGATTGTTAAAACCAATATGTTACAAGATGTGTAAACATGGCAGATCAACAAGTCAGGTAAACATCAATTACTAAGTCGAACTAACAACATAAGCATTCGAAATAGCAAACAGAAGTACAAGCATGGTAGTCACAGTTAGCAAATAAGAATACTAAATGATAATCATAGCCCACAAAAGTAACTGAACGGATGCATACATACGCCCCTGAAAAGATATTAGTGGCCAAAGATATATAATAATCTTGAGCTCAAAATAATATATATAACAAAAGGGACGGGATGGAACATCACTCCACCGTCCTAGAGTCATGTCATTGGTGCATCAATGACACGGTCATGTTACCTTCATGGCTAGGAAAATGGCTCGGGTATTAAACTGAAAGGTCAAATGAAAGTCATAATATAAAGGTTCATATTAAAGGTTCAAAACAAGGTTCAATATTAAAGGTTCACAAATCTAAGGGTGCATAGCAAAGGTCCAATAAAGCATAATACAAGGATCATATAAGAAAGTAATAATAGTAAGGCTCGGAGCAAAAGCATTTCAATCGAAGCTAATATTAAAAGATGTGTAAGAATCATGAGAGACCTTAAGAGATAAGGTCAAAATATATGTACCTTATTAAACAGCAAAACAAACACAAGCTGATGAAAAACAAGACACGAAATATCACTCCTTTCTCGAGGGATCTACAGAAGTGATTTATTAGATGTACTTAAAGTGTTTTACTCTAGATTAAGACTTTTAGGGGTTATGAGAATATTTCCATTTGTAGTAAGTTTCCAAATATAGTAACTTTCCTTATTTAGTAAGTTTCCACTTTAAGTAACTTAACCATTTTAAGTAACTTTCTAGTTTAAGAAGGTTTCCCGATTTAGTAAGTGATTGGTGCAGAACCGTCAAGTGTTCTCACGCGAGCTGATCACTTGTGAATGATCAGTTGTAAGGAACTTAAAACAGCTCACACACCAACTCAATGAAGATCAGGAGAGTATAGTGTTTCCCAAGGTCGTTAAGTCCCAACGAGCTGTGCGAGAATAGTCAAACGTGTAGTGATCGGGAGATTTGAACGGAAAAAAGGATTTAATGATTATTATAACTACAGGAAAAGCCAACAAATTACAACAGCTTAAATGCAAATTAAAGGAAATTAAAAAGATAAAATCTATTAAATAAACGCTATCACTATTTTTAAAATGATGTTTTAGTGATTTTATAAAACAAAATAACTTAAATAAACTATTTTAACTAAAACGTAAACTTAAATTATCTAAAAACGTAACTTAAAATGAAAACGTACGTTATTTATAAAAATTACGCTGGAGCGCAAGATAAAACGTAAAATTTGTGAAATAAAAGTCCTACGAATGTAAAAACAATTTTTACGTAATATATGACAAAGAAAATTTTAGGAAAAGCGGAATATTTTTTGAGTTTTAAATTATTTATTATGAATTAAAAACTAGAAAATGTAAAAACTAATTATAAACAAAAAAGAATCCTAAAACTATTTGGAATATTATGAAATTTTTATGAAAAATATTTTATGCTACAACTAATCTAGGAAAAATGCAGAATTGGAAAAAGCTAAAGAGATTAAGCTAAATATGAGCAAAGTTCTTTAATAAGCTAAAATAAATGAAAAAAAAGAGCAAACAAAAAAAACAGTTAAAAGAATTGCGTGTGCAAGAAAAAGCAAGAGAAGGTACTTGGAGCAGATGGTTATCTTTGGAGTGTCTTTGTGTGCGTGGACACAGTGCGAGGGTCACGTGTTGAATCATGCACCCTCCTTTTGCCAAGTTATCTCTTTTCTTGATTATCTTTCACCAAACTAACTTAGGACTAAACAAAGACTTTTAATAGAAATCTAGACATGGAAAAGCTTGAAAACAAGAAGGTTGTACAGCAGCTGCAAACTCGTGGACTGTTGGGGTTGGACAATCAAAAGACATTACAAAAAAAAAACTCCACAAGCTCACATAAGTTGACAAAGTTCTAATACAAACTAAACCCGGTGTTCAAGATCTAATATAAGCTAAAAAGGGCATTGTTGTTCAAAGAAAGAAAAAAAAGAGGCGATTAAGAGTTCAATGGCGGTTTTGAATGGCAAAGTTACGCCACCAAATAAACACCAAGTCTAAGTATGAGCTAAATCAGATAATCCTAATACTACTAGCTACTCATAACATCAAGATCGAATCTTACTTCTAACATTAACCCATCTAAATCTAAGCTAAAAAGGTGACACTTGGGCTGTTGTTTGTTGCTGTTGGGACAGCAGACACAAAAAAAAAGTGCAGGGGAGTGCTATTGAAGGGTAGAATAAGCTAACAAATAAGCTCAAAAGTACACAATAAGCTCAAAAAGATTAATATTATACTATTATCTAATCATAAAAGCATTTCTAAAGAAATTTGGACAGGAAATAAGTATTAAAATAAGCTAGTTAAAGAGTACATTAACAAGATTTTTTTAAACTTGAGTTTTAAGAAACTTTCTTAAGCCTTCTACACTACTTAAAAATGATTGATACTCTAAATAACTACTGATTACACTTAATTTAAGCTAATTCAAACTATTTCAAGACCCAAAATGGGTCAAAATAAGCTTTTGACCCACAAAACTTGTTAAACCAAACACCCCTTTACATGCTTATTTTGAGACTAAACTTGGCAAACTGATGAAATGAGGTTGTTACTGACTCAAAACAAGTAGATTAACATTAAACTTAACCATTAAAACAGATTAGCACCATGAATTAACCTTAACTCAGTTGACTTCTAAGTTTGACTTATTTTGACTTTTGTTGACTGTTTTACAAAATTACTTGAGAATGAATCACAAGCTTATCAAAGACTATGATAAGCTTAACTAAACTTGTCTGAGCTTTCAAAGAAGCTAATAGAAGCTTGTCACTAAAAGAATGTAACTGAAGTCTGCAACAGTAACTAAGAAACTAGAAACTTGTAAAAACTTGAATTGATAATCAAAAGCACACTTGCAAAGATGTTTTTAACTTGCTTGTGATACATAAGAGCTGAAACTACAACATTTTATTTAAACTAATACATTTTAAAGAAAAATCGACATTAAAGAAAAAAAATGAAAAACTAGCTACTGCTCTTCTACTCTTTCTTCCTTTCTTTTATAGCTCCCGAAGCTTCCACGTGTCCTTTAGAGTAAATCCACCACATTTTAGAGCCAATGGGAGAGCGAGGCTACTTTTGCCTTTGATGATTTTTGGCGGAAACTTGTAACTTGACTGTTGACTTTAGGTCGCAACTAGGGGGTGGAGTGATAAGTAGGGGTGATGATGGGATAAGGTGAGTGAAGTTGGGATAAGGCGATGGGATGGTTGGGTGAGGTGTTGCGAGCACAGCAAGTGGAGAAGAGAGAAACCCATGAGGGAAACATGTTACCTTGTTTGACTTGGTTTGACCAAAGGGTCAAATGGAAGGGTCGAGGGGTCAAAAATGTATATGGCGGGGTCTAATTGGGAAAGGGTCAAATGGTGGTTTGTTTATTACAAGGACTAGTTTTGTAATTCTTCAAACTTGAGGGCCATTCTGTAATTTTCCAAACTTGATACAAGGACTAAAGCTGACAAACTTCAATAGTACAAGGACCGGTTTGACAATTTCAAATTTTCCAGGACCAAACTTGACAATTTTGAAAGTTCGAGGACCTTTTACGCCATTTACAAAAGATTTATTCAAGGACCATTTTGACAAATTAGAATATTTCGGGGACCTTGAATAACATTTCTCTTTATTTAGATTTACCGTGGACTGCTTTTTGACAACTTTTGAAACTTGGGGACTAAAGCGCCAATTATGCAAATTTGATCGTTTTCACCGTATTTTGATATTTTGCATTTAAAACACATAAAACACTTATTTGTGATATTTTATCATTTTGATGCATTTAAGTGTTTTCGGATGTTTTTGCAGTTTAAATGGTACAAAATGATGAGTATTTAGACACTCATCAATCCCCCACACTAAGATATTGCTAGTCCCTAGCAATGTTTTGAGAAAAATTAATGGATTTTATCTCTTTACCAAAAGCCATTACTCGGAGTAGCCAAATGTTTCGAGTTCAAGTAAGAACCATGGTACATCGATAACCATGTGATTTTGAGCAAACCACCGACTTTCAACGGATTTGATTTGTCTTTACCGAGCCGTACCCTTACGGACTAGCCAACTCTTAGATAAATTATCAATATTATCTTTGGTGAGTGATTACCAATTATGGATTTTCCATCGCCTTTACCACAAGCCATAAACTTGTGGGCTAGCCAACTCTTCACTTTTAAGGATATGGTGGTGAATACCATACAATTTTGGGCAAATTGTAAGCCGTCAACGGTTTTGAGATATCTTTACCAAGAGCCGTTTGCTCTGGATTAGCCAATCCTTATGTGGGTTAGACATGGTGGATGATTACCATTTGTTGTGTTTAGTACATAGTACTTCCACTATGAAATTTTTTTAAATTTGGCCATTTTGGGGAAAAAGGGACTAAAAGGGTACATTTACGATCAAAATTAGCGAATTTCCCCCACACTTAGAAATGAATATTGTCCTCAATATTCAAAGTACCTACCGTTATGCCGAAACTTAGAACGTAAAAGATAACATTACTAGCTAAGTGTGGAAACACAACAATTATTCTCTTTTCAATATTTACAATTTTCATTCATTTTTAGATCTATATACAACATGTGGGTATCTCCCCACACTAGGGTGGTACACGGGTGAAAACCCATGTTAAGCTCTTTTTTTGATTACCGAGTCGTTAGCTTGACTCGACCCCAATTAATTTGTTCATGGGAAGTAAGTGGAAGAAACAATCTCCATCGGACTTTCATTCAAGATGTTTGGATAAACATTGAAGTGCGTGAAAGTTCCACACGATGAGATCTGATGCACCCTGACTCACAAATGGTACATGGAAATGCCGGGTCAAGATAATGTCTTCATTCCCGAAGGAGTGAAGAACAGGAGAAGCCACGGGATAGGTGAAGAAGAGAAAGAAAATCATGATAAACATCATGACTAACTCATCATCTTCATCCATAGGAGGATCCATAATTTCAGGATTATGAATCTCATCATTTAAGCTTATGTGATCAAGACAAATCTCGGGTGTGTCATGATCAAATTGGGAGTTATCATACTCCGGTGGAGATATGATATGAGTGAGTTCATCGGTGAACTCCTCGTGAAGAGAATCAATCACAAGATGTAAATCTGTGGATTCTTGTTCCACTGTAGACTTATCACTATCCTCAATATGAGTATCAAAGAGTGGATTCTCAGAAATTAAAGTGAATTCAGAGTCGAATTCAAATAGAGGATTAGTGAAAGTAGCTTTGAATGTTTCGGGAACAAAGTGATCAACATTCTCATTTGGATTGTTGGGATAAGAAGTGAGTGATTGATCATTATCAATGAGACTTTCAGTCTCTCCCAGATCGACTTCAAAATCAAAGAGTGGATTGACGTGAGTGAGTTCATTGGTGAACTCCTCAAGATGATGATCAGCATCAGACTGTGGGAGTGATGCCTCAACATACTCGATGTTTCCATGAGAAGTACAATCTTCGCTAACATCGGAGAAAGTTTCAAAATGATCTTTGAACACTCATAGGGGAGATAGAATCACACATGATCGAAGTTCCTGTGACTCTCTCGGGATTGGGACAAGGTTCTCAACACTAGACTTTATGAATTCGTCCGATTCCTTGTCGGAGCAGTGTCAAGATGCTCGTCCCCATGCTCGGAGAGTGAGTGGGAGCTTGGTGTGATAGCAGATTGTTTGAGATGGAATCTCAACTGCTGGATGTCATCGATGAACTTGATGAATCAAGTGTATCATCATCATCACCATCATCGTGAATAAACGAAATTGAGAGCTAGATCTGGCCGCTTTTTCTTTTGCAATTGATTCCTATGATTTCTCAAAGGCAATTTGGGATTTTATTTTAGCGACCGCTCTTGACTAACAATTCTCCATGGATTTCTCATGTGAATTTGGAATGACGGGACATTGTGGGAGTGAAGATTTGTCAAAACCGAAGGTTGACATTGATAATCATCATGAGGACCCCACAATGTACACAAGAAATCTTGGGAATATTATGAAGTATAGTTTTATTGAACTCCTCACCTCTTTTCAAGAACTCCGTAAGCTCTAGATAAGTGTCTTGTTGGGCTTCTTGAGGAGTTGAGTCATTTGGCACCGTGGAGGTTGGTCGTGATATGGATAGTCGTAATTGTTACAAGGAAATGGATTCCTGTTTGACAATCGAAATGAAATGGGGACCTCCACAGTTCTCACAACAAAATGATTGTTGTGGGTGGTCATGTGAATAATATGGATTTTGGTCATTTCAAAGTCACGAGTGTTACCAAAACTGTTCGTAGACAAACGTGTTTCGGATTGACACTCAAATCCTTGGTGAGGACCTCCACAATATTCACAGCAGATAATGTTGGTTATATGAAGATGAGTCGGGCTGTGGTGGGTAATTGGAAAAGTTTGAGGGTCGTTAAATGAGTTACGATTAGGATCATAATCAAATGAATTCCTCGAACCACAAAACAAACAACTCCGTTACGGATATCATTACCACATTGTACACACGTACACCAACGACGGGGTGAACCATAAAGAGGCTCACCACAACCGACACAAGGAATAAGCGATTCTATTTGAGAGTTATGAGAAGGAATCATTTATTCAAAGAATCAACAAAACCAACATGGTGATCCGAATGACTATTAGGTCTCGAAGAACATTTTGAAAAATTCGGAGGTGGGACAAGTGGTGTGCTCTGAGAGCTAGCAATTTCCACCACTTTCGTTATAGTCTCCGGTTCTGGTTCTTGATAAACGTGAAGATTAGGCAAGTCATTCTTGTTAGTCACCGGTCTGAATTCTGCTTGTTTGCTTTTAACCGTAAATCGTGAAAGTTTAGAATCAATTCTAGACGGCTTAGGAGCAATTGAGGGATTAGATCTTTGGATAACCGTAGGTTGGACGTATTTAGTACTTCCATTATCAAAAGGAAGTACCTGGTCCTTTGTCGCCCCGGTTTCTCGTTCCATTTCCCTACGCAGAATGAATGGATCATCACGAACAACACAATTCTAGACATTTGTGATAAAGTCTGAAGCTTTTCACTTCGTCCCGAATCGTCGCGATCGAGAGATTCCATGAGAATAGAAGTTTAGAATCAAATGGATAGAGGGTAAAGGGATAAAGAATCAAAAGGGTAAGAGGGTAAAGAGGAATATTTTTGGTATTTTGAAAACATGATGTAAAACTAAGAATGAAAATCTTTTGGGTTTTGATTTTTAAAAGATGGTATAAACAAGGAGTGATGTCAAATCACTAATCGCTAAATGTAAGACTATTAGAACTACTCCCGCAATGCGGCGCTAAAATTTGATTGGTGCGAACCGTCAAGTGTTCTCACATGAAATGATCACTTGTGAATGATCGGTTGTAAGGAACTTAAAACACTCACACACCAACTCAATGAAGATCGAGGAGTATAGTGTTTCCCAGTCGTTAAGTCCCAACGAGTATGCGAGAATAGTCAAGCGTGTAGTGATCGGGAGATCCGAGCGGAAAAAGGATTTAATGATTATTATAACTACAGAAAAAGCCAACAAATTACAACAACTTAAATGCAAATTAAAGGAAATTAAAAGATAAAATCTATTAAATAAACGCTATCACTATTTTTAAAATGATGTTTTAGTGATTTTATAAAACAAAATAACTTAAATAAACTATTTTAACTAAAGCGTAAACTTAAATTATCTAAAAACGTAACTTAAAATGAAAGCGTCGTTATTTATAAAAATTACTGTTGGGCGCAAGATAAAGCGTAAAATTTGTGTAATAAAAGTCCTACGAATGTAAAACAATTTTTACGTAATATATGACAAAAGAAAATTTTAGGAAAAGCGGAATATTTTTGAGTTTTAAATTATTTATTATGAATTAAAAACTAGAAAATGTAAAAACTAATTATAAACAAAAAGAATCCTAAAACTATTTGGAATATTATGAAATTTTTATGAAAAATATTTTATGCTACAACTAATCTAGGAAAATGCGAAATTGGAAAAAGCTAAAGAGATTAAGCTAAATATGAGCAAAGTTCTTTAATAAGCTAAAATAAATGAAAAAAGAGCAAACAAAAAAAAGTTAAAAAAATCATGCGTGTGCAAGAAAAAGCAAGAGAAGGTACTTGGAGCAGATGGTTATCTTTGGAGTGTCTTTGTGTGCGTGGACACAGTGCGGGGTCACGGTTGAATCATGCACCCTCCTTTTGCCAAGTTATCTCTTTTCTTGATTATCTTTCACCAAACTAACTTAGGACTAAACAAAGACTTTTAATAGAAATCTAGACATGGAAAAGCTTGAAAACAAGAAGGTTGTCAAAGAATGCAAACTCGTGGACTGTTGGGGTTGGACAATCAAAAGACATTACAAAAAAAACTCCACAAGCTCACATAAGTTGACAAAGTTCTAATACAAACTAAACCCGGTGTTCAAGATCTAATATAAGCTAAAAAGGGCATTATTCAAAGAAAGCAGAAAAAAAAAAGGGCAGTTAAGAGTTCAATGGCAGTTTTGAATGGCAAAGTTACGCCACCAAATAAACACCAAGTCTAAGTATGAGCTAAATCAGATAATCCTAATACTACTAGCTACTCATAACATCAAGATCGAATCTTACTTCTAACATTAACCCATCTAAATCTAAGCTAAAAAGGTGACACTTGGGCTGTTGTTTGTTGCTGTTGGGACAGCAGACACAAAAAAAAAGTGCAGGGGAGTGCTATTGAAGGGTAGAATAAGCTAACAAATAAGCTCAAAAGTACACAATAAGCTCAAAAAGATTAATATTATACTATTATCTAATCATAAAAGCATTTCTAAAGAAATTTGGACAGGAAATAAGTATTAAAATAAGCTAGTTAAAAGGGTCATTAACAAGATTTTTTAAACTTGAGTTTTAAGAAACTTTCTTAAGCCTTCTACACTACTTAAAAATGATTGATACTCTAAATAACTCTGATTACACTTAATTTAAGCTAATTCAAACTATTTCAAGACCCAAAATGGGTCAAAATAAGCTTTGACCCACAAAACTTGTTAAACCAAACACCCCTTTACATGCTTATTTTGAGACTAAACTTGGCAAACCGATGAAATGAGGTTATTCTTGACTCAAAACAAGTAGATTAACATTAAACTTAACCATTAAAGCAGTTAGCACCATGAATTAACCTTAACTCGTTGACTTCTAAGTTTGACTTATTTTGACTTTTGTTGATGTTTTACAAAATTACTTGAGAATGAATCACAAGCTTATCAAAGACTATGATAAGCTTAACTAAACTTGTCTGAGCTTTCAAAGAAGCTAATAGAAGCTTTTCACTAAAAGAATGTAACTGAAGTCTGCAACAGTAACTAAGAAACTAGAAACTTGTAAAAACTTGAATTGATAATCAAAAGCACACTTGCAAAGATGTTTTAACTTGCTTGTGATACATAAGAGTGAAACTACAACATTTTATTTAAACTAATACATTTTAAAGAAAAATCGACATTAAAGAAAAAATGAAAAACTAGCTACTTGCTCTTCTACTCTTTCTTCCTTTCTTTTATAGCTCCCGAAGCTTCCACGTGTCCTTTAGAGTAAATCCCATCACATTTTAGAGCCAATGGGAGAAGCAGAGGCTACTTTTGCCTTTTGATGATTTTTGGCGGGAAACTTGTAACTTGACTTCTGTTGACTTTAGGCTGCAACTAGGGGGGGTGGAGTGATAAGTAGGGGTGATGATGGGATAAGGTGAGGTGAAGTTGGGATAAGGCGATGGGATGGTTGGGTGAGGTGTTGCAGGCACAGGCAAGTGGAGAAGAGAGAAACCCACAAGGGAGGGAAACATGTTCTGCTTGTTTGACTTGGTTTGACCAAAGGGTCAAATGGAAGGGTCAAGGGGGTCAAAAACAGGTATATGGCAGGGGTCTAATTGGGAAAGGGTCAAATGGTGGTTTGTTTATTACAAGGACTAGTTTTGTAATTCTTCAAACTTGAGGGCCATTCTGTAATTTTCAAACTTGATACAAGGACTAAAACGACAAACTTCAATAGTACAAGGACCGCTTTTGACAATTTCAAATTTTCAGGACCAAACTTGACAATTTTGAAAGTTCGGGGACCTTTTCCGCCATTTACAAAGATTTATTCAAGGACCATTTTGACAAATTAGAATATTTCAGGGACCTTGAATAACATTTCTCTTTATTTAGATTTACAGGGACTGCTTTTGACAACTTTTGAAACTTGGGGACTAAAGCGCCAATTATGCAAATTTGATACGTTTTCACGATTTTGATATTTTGCATTTAAAACACATAAAACACTTATTTGTGATATTTTTATCATTTTGATGCATTTAAGAGTGTTTTCGAGATGTTTTTGCGATTTAAATGGTACAAAATGATGAGTATTTAGACACTCATCGTGAAGTTTCCATAATAAGTAACTTTCCAAAATAGCAGTTTTCTATAATTAACAGGTTTAGTCATTTATGATATAATTAATGTCAAATTAGGTTAAAATGATGAAATGGTTATTATTATAGTTTAGGGTCTAAAATGTCATTATCACAAAGTTTATGGTTAAAAGTGTAAATATCACAAGTTTACTTAATTTACGAATTAGTCCATTCTTTTACCATTTTAACGAATCAACCTTCATGTTTTACCATTAACCAAATTTATCCCTTTTCATTTTATTAGAACCAAAAATCCTTTGAAAACCCTAACCATTTCAACACCCATTTCCATTTTAATACGTCGAACCCTAACCCTAGCTCGCACCCCAAATCAGATTAGACGACCCCTCTAGTGTACCATTTTTAGTCGTGACATGTTACAAACCAAATCAACTCATACGACCCATACAAAATAATTCGAGACCTCTAAATGGTTATTAGCGATACAAAACAATTAAGCCAAGATATACACGATTCTTATTACTCAATTTCCACATGATACCACTTTTAACGAAACATGTATATGTTGTATGTATGGAGGTCGAAACAGATTCAAAGCATACTATATGTATGGGTCGATTTTAATTAACTCCCATTCGCTATTTTATGTATCGAGACCTCTAAATGGTTATTAGCGATACAAAACAATTAAGCCAAGATATACACGATTCTTATTACTCCATTTCCACATGATACCACTTTTAACGAAACATGTATATGTTGTATGTATGGAGGTCGAAACAGATTCAAAGCATGTTATATATATGGGTCGATTTTTGATGAGTGTCTAAATACTCATCATTTTTGTGAAGTTTTGTCATTCAAGGTCCCTGAAATCTTCTAAGTTGTTAAAAATGATCCTTGGATGATTCTTTGGTCAAATGGCGGAAAAGGTCCTTAAACTTTGAAAAATTGCAAATATAGTCCTTGGACATTTTAAAATGGAATTTTATGCAAAAGTGGTCCATGTGCTATTCATTTATGTCAAGATTGGTCCTTGTGATAAGTTTGAAAAGTGGCATGTTCAGGTCCTTTATCTTTGGCGAATTACATGTTTGGTCCTTGTGTTTTAAGCTTAACAAACAGGACACCTTTGATATTATATCAAACCCAAAACAAGCACAAGCCCAAATCCAATATCCAATCCAACCGGCCCAATCCCGCTTGACCCTTGAGCCTTGCACCTTGACCCCAGTTCACAACCCCTTTTGACCCCAGTCATAATCTATTTTGGACTCCCCCGTTTAATATTAATCCCTCGGTCAACGAAAGTCAAACGGGCAAAGAAACCGCCAACACTGTTCATCTCCCACACAACCACTGAAACACCAAAACCAGTCATGGTTTTCCCACTTTTTCTCCAACCCCTCACCTTACCTTGTCCCCTCCACCTCCACTAACACCAAAAATCCTTAATTGATTGAAACCAAACCCATTAAAGCTCAAACCTGCTAAAGAAGAATTTGGCGCCAAAAATCCACTTGTATGGTTCTGATGAAATAGAGAGATCCAAGGGCTGGAAATTGGTGGGAAACAATCAGAGGTCAACAAAAGAGTGCTAAAGTCTATAAAAGAGGAGGAGGATGCAATGTATATGGGTATCTAGTGTAATCTTTAAATTTCTAAGTCGTTTTAGCTTAATTTTCAATTTCAGTGTATGTTTTAATCTTAAAACTCTGTATTTCAAGTTCTTATGTTATAATAAAGCTTTTGTAAAACCTCAATTCAAGTATCAAGTTAAATTTCAGTTTATGCAGTTTTGAATCTCAAAAATCTCATATGAATCAATTGTTGTTGTAAGATGTTATCTTGGACTAAGTAAGCCACATAAGCTCCTAAATAGCTTTTCTAAGCTATTAGAAACTCTAAAATTCGGTTTAGAAGCAAAAGCAGAAAATCACCAAAAATACAAAAATAATTAGTGAAAAATCAAAAATCATTTGGAAATGATATTCACAATTGGAGCAGGGGTAGATTATGGATGGCCTTGGGTTAGAAGCTTAGTGGTAAGCTAATAGGGTGTTCATTGGTTCTTGTTCTCGCTTTGAGCTTGGAAGCATTTGTAAGCCTTTGGTTTAATTTTGCATTTCACTGTTTTAATTAGTTAGTAGCTTGAATCTTTGTGTTTTATGTTCATTAGCTTTAGTTAAGTGTATTTAATCATTAAAATAAGTTGTTGTTCTTTTAAATTTGTAGTTTACAAAAAGTTCATTTTAACAGTTTAAATAGCATTTAGATCATTATTGAGTTTAATGTTATTATGGTTGTTGTTTAATGCTTCATTAGTCCTACTAATTGATATTATAAGGTCTTGAATCAGATTCATGGGTTAAATCTGAGTTTTGCTCTAAAAATCATCAAATCAGTTAAGTAAAGTCTTGTTTGGACTTGTGAGTAAAACTGTATTAAAGATTGTTTGAGTAGTTTCTTGTTGTTGTCTTGTGTCTCACTTGGTCTAACTAGTTCAAAGAAACCAACAAAATCAGTACTTATACAAGCAAAAGTCAAAAATCCTTTTGATCATGTCTTATGTGCCCACTGTTGGAATTTCATGATCTATGATCATTGTTTTGTGTTTATAAGTTGTTAATCTTGCTCAAATCAGTCTTAACATACCTTAATACAACATATTCAGTGCTTAAAATCAGATCAAAGTTCATCTTAGTCAACTTCTTTGTTTTTAAGAAAAGTCAAAATTTCCATTTTGGTCGTTTTTGAATAAAAAAGATAATTTCACTGTGTGCTTGATATTAAGATTTAGCTTAAAAGCTCTTAGGGTATTAAAGTTCAGTTGCTTAACAAAATTAGAAAAATACTAGATCTCTTGGAATCAGCTTGTTAAGTGCTTTTTGACTAGCTTCTTGTGAGTACCTAGTCTGAAACCATGCCCTGTGCACAGTGAATGGCACCATTTTGATAAGCTTGCATAGAGCTTATTAGTTGCTCAAATCCTGTGATTCTTGGTTCTTTGGAAAGCCAACCTAGTCATCTTTGAGTCCCTAGCTTAAGTTTTCATTTTGAAGCTTGTTTGCTAGAAATTGCAAGTGTCCTTTTGTTCATCCATTTTCAAAGATAAGCCAAGAGCTTATCTCGCTTTTCCTAGCTTTTCAGTGTGCTTATTTAAATCTTTTAGCTTCATTTCATTTCATCTAGCTTGATTACATCTTATTTTGGCTTTTGTTTTCAGCTGTTAACTTTGTTTGAGCTTAAAATCATCAAATAAGCTCATTAAGCCAACTGTTGGCTCATAAGCTACTCAAACTGCTTATTTTTTATTTGTAAAATTTTTGTCTTTGTTAAAGTTTCATATTTTTAGTATTTAAGTAGTTTTCAAAAAGAAAATCCAGAAAAACATCAATATAAAAATAGTGATAGCGTTTATTTAATAGGTTTTAGCTTTTTGATTTTCTTTTTAGCTTATTAATAAGCAAATCTTGTTTTTATACTTTTGTTAGTTTTCTGTCATCATATAGTATTTTTAGAAAAGTTTCATATTTTTCTATCTGTTTAGTATTTATTATAATTTTAAATAGTTAAAATAGTAATTAATTAGTAATAAATAATTAAAAAGCATAAAAATATCTTTTCAGTTCTAAAATTAGTTTTATTATATTTTAGATTTTTCCAAGTTAAAATTTTATTTTCCAGATTTATTTTATATTTTCTAGTATTTAAGTGTATTTTAAATAGTAATTAATTAATAATAATTAGATAAAAAGTGTGAAAATATATTTTTAATTTTAAAATTAGTTTTATAATATTTTAGATTTTTCTGAATCATAATCTTATTTTTCTAGCCTTATTTCATATTTTCTTTTATTTTGGTTATTTTAAATAGTTTAAAATAGTTTTTAATTAATAATAATTAATTAAATAGTTGTAAAAATAATTTTCTTTTCTAATAATTTTCTTTTATTGTTAGGATTCTAAAATGTCATTTCATATTTTAGGTCTTTTATTTCTTAGATTTCACTTTTTATTTTGTGCGTATCGTAGTTTTTAAGCGTAAGTTGTACGTTTATTTTATCGATTATTGTGTTTTCCAATTACATTTTCCATTCCATTCCAATCAATCGGTAGTATAATTTTTCATCAAAACCTTTTTGATCACTATCCTTAGTGATCACTCTATCATCTGAGTTTGTTTTAACACACCATTGAGTCTCCGTGGACTAAACGACCCGGAATTCATTCTATTCTCCGTGACTTCATTGTATTTGTGTTTTAAGCGGTTTAAGTCTATTACGGTTAGCCATTCACAAGTGGCTAGCTTGTGTGATTAGACTTGACTAGTTCAAGACAGATCAAATTTTGGCGCGTACCGAGGAGCTTTAGCGTGTGTTAGCCATTTCGGACCCATTCTTGCACATAACCCACCATTTGTAAAAGTTTTTTGTAAAGTTATAGAAAATCAAAATTTCATTAACACTTTTCCTAAAGTGTTAAAACCCATAAATAATATAAAACAACAAAACAATCGTAACGTTTTCTAGCTTGTGTTTCTTTTAAGGTGATTCTTAAAGAAATACGATTTGGTTAAACGGGACGATACCAAAAATATTGTCCAAAAGTTTTAAACCCATCAAGACAAATCATACCTAAGTCTTTTCAATGGTACTTAATTTATACATAAAATCAACCACCGCAAATCAAGGCGGTACACCTACTAACTGGGGTGTGACCATAATAAGTTCTCGAACATCGATTAAAACTTGCCTTTGTGTCACTTGTGATTTGGTGTACCTTTTTCAAAGAAGCCATTTCATTTGTGATTATTGGTTAAGTTCACTTGTCGTTTTGCCTCATTTGTTTTGAAAATTGATTTTTATACTTAGTGCATGCGCACTGTTCTTCCAGTTCTACAAGTCCACTTTACGAACTTGGAAAGATTCCTCGTGACGTAGAGGACGTTCGGCTCCTTCAACCGTGGTGAGGCGTCTACCACCACCACCACCACAAAATGGTAGAAGACAAACCCATGAATGAGCTTCTCAAGCACCCATCGAGGGTTACCGAGATGCCATTATTGTCCCAGACCATCGTGGTCGATACCTTTGAGCTCAAAACCGGGTTGCTTAACGGTAACCCAAAGCCAATTCTATGGTTTTGGCGGGATGATCCTCATGCACACATTCGATGGTTTAACAAGATTGCATCTACCATCAAGTACAAGAATGTCCCACATGAAGCTATCAAGCTTCTTACATTCCCATTTTCTAGAGGACAAGCCGGAATTGGCTTGAGAAACAACCCCTCGTTCTATTGAGACATGGGAGGATCTTGTCACCAAGTTCGTTAATCGAGTTCTATCCTCCATCCCGAACCACAAGTCTTAAGAATGAGATAATGAAATTTTCTCGAGATTTGATGAATCATTCGGGAGGCATGGGATCGTTACAAAGAGTTGCTTCAAGTGTCCGCATCATGGTTTTACCGAATTAATGCAAATGGATACTTTCTATAATGGTCTCAATCAGGCTAATCAAGACTCTTTGAATACCTCCGGAGGTAATTTCTGAGCAAGACCACAAAATAGGCCTTGCAAATCATTGAGAACAAGTCTCAAGTCCGTCCTTTCCGAGCAAAGACATATCGGTCTCATCTTGGACCTTCTTCTTCTTCATCCCGTGAGTACATCTAGCACCGATGCTAAGATTGACAAACTCACAGACATTGTTCAGGCTTTGGTTCTTGCTAACCAGAAGAAAGTGACCTTCACTCAGACACCAACACATGGTGAAGTGAAGAAAGTCGAGAGTTGTGTCACTTGTGGTGGTCCTCATGCATACTACAATTGTACTACCACCGATGGTAGTCCTTTTGAAGCCAATGCTCTAGCCGGTAGTTCACAGCAAGGAGGTAATCAATACCGTCCTCAAAATGAACCACACTACCGAGCTAACACTAATCAGGCACCACCCGGGTTTAACCAAAATCATAACATGCAAAACCGGAATCAGAACCAACCCAGAATGAACCAAGGTTATCAAAACCAAGGTAATTTCTATCCTGGATCAAATCAAGGTTTCCAACATCAAGGGAATCTTAATCAAAACAATTTCAATCAAGGGAATCAATTTCATGGGAATATGAATCCTAATCAAGGGAATTTTGGCTATAATCAAAACATCGGCCTCAAATTATCCCTCCAGACTCCTCCCGCCATTATTCCTCCAGACCATCATCGATGAGTTCTCAAGCAATTCATGAAGTCCCAAGATGAAATGAACGGGTTGTTGGTCGATCGGATCGTGATCTTAAGAAGTCTTTAAATGATCAACCCTCGGGCTCAGGAAAACTTCCGAGCAACACGATCGCTAACCCGAGGGGCGATGCTAAGGCGATCATAACCAGAAGTGGTGTTTCATATACTGGACCTGCTCTCCCTACTACCTCTTCTTCTTCTTCTCTCCCAAAGGTAGTGGAAAGTGAACCTCCGATACACAATGGACCTACGACTCCAATGCCCCCTCCTCCTGTGGCAATGAGTCAAGTTACCAAGGAAACAACGGACAAGGTGCATTATTCAAGCCCACGGTACCGCACGTCCTACCTTCGGTAGTCCAACCTCAAGTTGTCCGAAACCCAAGTCAAATCAAGAAGTTGTTTTGAACCTCCACAGTAGCTCTGTTGAAAGCAATCCAAATCTTCTATTCCTTACCCATCACGTTTGAATGAGCAAAGCTCCATGAAAAAGCCGGTCATCAAATGGACAAATTTTCCAAATTTTCCAAGAATTACACTTTGACATAAGCTGCGGATGCTATCATCTTGATGCCCAAGTTTGCATCGACTCTCAAACACATGTTAAGCAACAAGGAAAAGTCGTTTGAAATGGCTAAAACTCCTCTTAACGAGAACCGCTTTCTGCGATTATTCTAAAGAAGCTTCGAGAAAGCTTGGAGATCTGGAAATTTCTCTTACCTTGTGTATTCCGTGAATGGTTGAATGTTTTGCCCTAGCAGATCTTGGTGCAAGCATCAACCGATGCCTTATTCAGTGTGGAAGAAACTTTCTCTTGGAACTTACTCCTACATGCATGACTCTCGAGCTTCTTGATCGTTCCATATCCGTCCTCTTGGCATTGTTGAGGACGTATTTGTGAAAGTAGGAAAGTTCCATTTTCCGGTGACTTCGTGGTTGTTGATTTTGATGCCGATCATCGGGTTCCTCTCATTGTTGGTCGAGGATTCACGAGAACAGGCCGTGCTCTCATTGATGTATTTGAGCAAGAAATCACATTACGTGTTGGTAATGAAGTCATTACTTTTAACCTTGATCAAACTTGAGGTACTGCAAACTATGATTACGAATCGGTTAACCGAATAGATATCATTGATGTTGCTTCGAAGAGTACTCTCAAGAAGTTCTTGGTTTTCTCATAATTTTGTGAGTGGGGATCCCACCACATCTTCTCAACCTATCATAGCCAATTCTACTCCTTCTCTCACTCCGTTTGAGGCGACTTCATCTTAGATGAGATTGAAGCATACTTGGCTAGTGATTACATTCCTTGGGAAATTGATCACGCTCCAATTGACATTGAGGGGACATACTTCTTATTGAGAAGTTGCTCAATGATGATCCATCATCAACCCTCACCCTAGTGATTCAATCCCGGATGAGATTAATCAAAATGAGATTAACTGAGGAGATATTCTTCTTGAGAAGTTGTTAAATCGGGACACTTCTCCTCCTCTCCCTCCGTCAAGCTTCATAACAAGGAAGTCAAGACAGGTTGAGAAAGCGAAGAATTTCACGAGGTTGAGCTTAAGGACTTACCTCCTCATCTAGAGTATGCATTTCTTGAGGGTGATGATAAATTACCGTCATTGTTGCCCGAGATTTGAGTAAAGATGAAAAATCGCTCTCATAAAGGTCTTGAAGTCACACAAGCAAGCAATTGCTTGGAAACTCTCCGACATTAAGGTATCAACCACGAGTTTGTACTACAAAATCTTAATGGAGGATGACTTCAAACCAATGATTCAACATCGAGACAGTGAATCCAAAAATCCATGATGTTATCAAGCAGGAGGTTATCAAACTTCTTGATGCGGGATTGATTTACCCGATCTCGATAGTCCTTGGGTTAGCCCAATTCATTGTGTTCGAAAAGGGTGGCATTCTTGTTGTCACAAATGAAGATAACGAGTTAATTCCAACTCGATTGGTGACGGGATGGCGTGTGTGTATTGACTATCGTAAGTTGAATGACGCCACCAGTAAAGACCATTTTCCTCTACCCTTCATGGACCGGATGCTTGAGAGATTAGCGAGGAATGAGTACTATTGTTTCCTTGATGGTTTCTCGGGTTACTTTCAGATCCCTATTGATCCACGGGATCAAGAGAAGACCACATTCACCGTCCATACGGAACTTTTTCCTACAAACGTATGCCTTTTGGCTTATGTAATGCTCCCTGCACGTTCCAACGATGTATGATGGCCATTTTCCACGACATGATCGGAAACAATGGAGGTGTTTATGGATGACTTCTCGGTCATTGGGGATTCTTTTCAAACATGTCTCTCCCATTTAGAAAAATGCTTCAAAGGTGTGAAGACACCAATCTTTGTCTAAATTGGGAGAAGAGTCACTTTATGGTCAAAGAAGGCATAGTCCTTGGCCATAAGATTTCCAAAATGGGATTGAGGTAGATAGAGCAAAAGTAGATGTTATTGCTAAACGCCTCATCCCACTACAAATCAAAGGTATTAGGAGTTTTTAGGTCATGCGGTTTCTATCGTAGATTTATACAAGATTTTTCTAAAATCGCCCGACTTATGACCCATCTTCTTGAAAAGGATGCTCTTTTATCTTCTCACCGAGTGCATAAAGCTTTTGAAACATTGAAGAAAAAGCTTCTTGAAGCACCCATTCTCGTTGCTCCGTGGGATTTACCTTTGAGCTCATGTGCGATGCAAGTGATTTTGCTATCGGTGCGGTCTTAGGGCAACGTGAAACAAGCATTTTCACCTATCCACTCACGCAAGTAAAACTATGATGAAGCTCAAACTCATTACACCACCACGTAAAAAGAGCTATTAGCCGTGGTGTATGCATTTGAGAAGTTTGGACGTGCTTAATCTTGACCAAATGCGTGGTGTATACGGATCACTCGGCTCTCAAATATCTCTTTGCAAAACAAGATGCAAAGCCGAGATTGCTTCGCTGGATTCTCCTCCTCCGTGAATTTGATATCATTATACGTGATAAAAAGGAGGCGAGAATCTAGTCTGCGATCATCTCTGATTAGAAAACCCTCACCAAGATGTTTTCGAGAAAAAGGAAATAAATGAAACATTTCCTCTCGAGACACTCAATGCGGTTTCTTTTCGTGGAAACTCTTCTACCCCATGGTTTGTCGACTTTGCAAATTACCATGCGGGTAACTTCATTGTGAAAGGGATGTCGACCCAATGGAAGAACAAATTCTTCAAGGATGTTAAACATTATTTCGGGGCGACCCTACTTATTCAAAATCTGTATGGATCAAGTCATCCGACGGTGTGTTTATGGACGGGAAGCTATTGACATTCTCACGACTTGCCATCTTTGGACCCACCGGGCCATCATAGTCAAACTACACCGCCAAAAGGTGTTTGATTCCGGGTTTTATTGGCCCACAATCTATAAGGATGCCCACGAATTTGTCAAAACACGTGACGCTTGTCAGCGTCACGGAAATATATCTCAAAGAAATGAAATGCCGCAAAATGCCATTCAAGTTTGTGAGATATTTGACATCCGGGTATTGATTTTATGGGCCATTTCCTTCGTCTCGTGGAAACAAGTACATACTCGTGGTCATTGACTATTTGTCAAAATGGGTTGAGGCAAAAGCTTTACCTACCAATGATGCCCGAGTTGTTGTGAAGTTTTAAAATCTCTTTGCCAGTTTGGAACTCCGAGAGCGATAATCGGTGATCGTGGTACACATTTTGCAATGACCAATTTGAAAGAGTCATGCAAAAGTATGGTGTTACCCACCGTCTCTCTCGCATACCACCCCGAACAAGTGGGCGGTGGAAGTTTCAAACCGTGGTATTAAAAGGATTCTTGAAAGGACGAGAGGCGAAAATCGTGCATCCCGGTCGGATAAGCTAGATGACGCACTGGGCCTTCCGTCTGACTTACAAAACACCCATCGGGTGTACTCCATACAAGCTAGTGTACGGAAAGGCATGTCATCTTCGATTGAGCTAGAGCACAAGGCATCTTGGGCCTTGAAACATGCAAACTTCGATATCTGACGGTGGTGATCATAGAAAAGTTCAAATGAATGAATTAAATGAACTTCGTGATCAAGCTTACGAGAACTCTTTGATCTACAAACAAAGACAAAGAAGATTCATGACTCTAAAATCAAGAACCGCGTTTTCAACGTTGGTGATCGAGTCCTTCTTTTCAATTCAAGATTGAATATTTTCTCGGGAAGCTCAAGTCCCGTTAGTGCGGTCCATTTACTATCGCTAAGGTTTATCCTTATGGTACCATTGAGTTATCTCAACCCGATGGTCCTAATTTTAAAGTAAATGGTCATCGGTGAAGCATTACTTTGGAGAGGACATTCCCCACATGGTTGTCCGGATCTACAAACTTTCCCCATGAACCAATGAATGCGGGGATCGAGTCAAGCTAGTGACTCGGTAATCAAAAAACATTAGCACGCACCATATGGGTTTTCACCCATATTTACCTTCTTTCCCCGTTCTACCACCCTAGTGTGGGGGTTGCCCACATGTTGTGTATATATATAAGTTTCAAAAAAAAACCTCAAAAAAAAAAAAAAAAAAAAAAATCTTTCAAATAATGGCCATAGTATTTCCTTTTTACGTTCTTTGTTTCGGCATAATCATGGGTACTTTGAATATTGAGGACAATATTCATCTCTAAGTGGGGGAATTCTCACGAATTTTATCATATATTATCCACCCAATTCCCGTTTTGGCCAAAATTTTTTTTGGAGTAAGTGTTCTACACTTGCTCAGCTTGGTTATCAGTCCGCCATGTTTGATAAACTAAAGGATTGGCTAATCCAGGAGCAAACAGCTCTTGGTAAATATTTCTCAAATCCGTTTATACGACTTGCAATTTGCCCAAAATTGTATGGTTCTCAACTCACCATATCCTAAAAAGTGAATAGTTGGCTAGCCCACAAGGTTATGGCTTGTGGTAAAGGCGTGGAAAATCCATAATTGGTATTCACTCACCAAAGATAATTCGATAATTTATCTAAGAGTTGGCTAGTCCAGAGCAAACGGCACGGTAAAGACACATCAAATCCGTTATATGGTTTATGATTTGCCAATAAATCGATGGTTATCGATGTACCATAGTTCTTACTTGAACTGAAACATTTGGCTACTCCGAGTAATGGCTTTTGGTAAAGAGTTTTAAAATCCATTAAATTCTAAATCATTGCTAGGGACTAGCAATATCTTAGTGTGGGGGATTGATGAGTGTCTAAATACTCATCATTTTGTACAATCTAAACCGCAAAAATCATCCGAAACACTCGAAACACATCAAAATGATCAAAATACCACAAATCAGTGTTTTATGTGTTTTAAATGCAAAATATCAAAATCGATGAAAATGTATCAAGTTTGCAAAATTGGCGGTTTTAGTCCCTCAAGTTTTAAAAGTTGTCAAATCTAGTCCTGGAATTCAAAATGTGAAGTTTTGTCATTCAAGGTCCCTGAAATCTTCTAAGTTGTTAAAATGATCCTTGAATGATTCTTTGGTCAAATGGCGGAGAAGGTCCTTAAACTTTGAAAAATTGCAAATATAGTCCTTGGACATTTTAAAATGGAATTTTATGCAAAAGTGGTCCATGTGCTATTCATTTATGTCAAGATTGGTCCTTGTGATAAGTTTGAAAAGTGGCATGTTCAGTCCTTTATCTTTGGCAGAATTACATGTTTGGTCCTTGTGTTTTAAGCTTAACAAACCGGACACCCTTTGATATTATATCAAACCCAAAACAAGCACAAGCCCAAATCCAATATCCAATCCAACCGGCCCAATCCCGCTTGACCCTTGAGCCTTGCACCTTGACCCCAGTTCACAACCCCTTTTGACCCCAGTCATAATCTATTTTGGACTCCCCCGTTTAATATTAATCCCTCGGTCAACGAAAGTCAAACGGGCAAAGAAACCGCCAACACTGTTCATCTCCCACACAACCACTGAAACACCAAAACGAGTCATGGTTTTCCCACTTTTTCTCCAACCTCACCTTACCTTGTCCCTCCACTCCACTAACACCAAAATCCTTAATTGATTGAAACCAAACCCATTAAAGCTCAAACACGCTAAAGAAGAATTTGGCGCCAAAATCCACTTGTATGGTTCGATGAAATAGAGATCCAAGGTTTGGAAATTGGTGGAAACAATCGAGAGGTCAACAAAAGAGTGCTAAAGTCTATAAAGAGAGGAGGATGCAATGTATATGGGTATCTAGTGTAATCTTTAAATTTCTAAGTCGTTTTAGCTTAATTTTCAATTTCGGTGTATGTTTTAATCTTAAAACTCAGATTTCAAGTTCTTATGTTATAATAAAGCTTTTGTGAAACCTCAATTCAAGTATCAAGTTAAATTTCGGTTTATGCGGTTTGAATCTCAAAAATCTCATATGAATCAATTGTTGTTGTAAGATGTTATCTTGGACTAAGTAAGCCACATAAGCTCCTAAATAGCTTTTCTAAGCTATTAGAAACTCTAAAAATTCAGTTTAGAAGCAAAAACAGAAAATCACCAAAAATACAAAAATAATTAGTGAAAAAATCAAAAATCATTTGGAAATGATATTCACAATTTGGAGCGAGGTAGATTATGGATGGCCTTGGGTTAGAAGCTTAGTGGTAAGCTAATAGGGGTGTTCATTGGTTCTTGTTCTCGGTTTTGAGCTTGGAAGCATTTGTAAGCCTTTGGTTTAATTTTGCATTTCAACGTTTTAATTAGTTAGTAGCTTGAATCTTTGTGTTTTTATGTTCATTAGCTTTAGTTAAGTGTATTTAATCATTAAAATAAGTTGTTGTTCTTTTAAATTTGTAGTTTACAAAAGTTCATTTTAACAGCTTTAAATAGCATTTAGATCATTATTGAGTTTAATGTTATTATGGTTGTTGTTTAATGCTTCATTAGTCCTACTAATTGATATTATAAGGTCTTGAATCGATTCATGGGTTAAATCGAGTTTTGCTCTAAAATCATCAAATCGCCAAGTAAAGTCTTGTTTGGACTTGTGAGTAAAAGCGTATTAAAGATTGTTTGAGTAGTTTCTTGTTGTTGTCTTGTGTCTCACTTGGTCCAACTAGTTCAAAGAAACCAACAAAATCAGTACTTATACAAGCAAAAGTCAAAAATCCTTTTGATCATGTCTTATGTGCCCACTGTTGGAATTTCATGATCTATGATCATTGTTTTGTGTTTATAAGTTGTTAATCTTGCTCAAATCAGTCTTAACATACCTTAATACAACATATTCAGTGCTTAAAATCAGATCAAAGTTCATCTTAGTCAACTTCTTTGTTTTTAAGAAAAGTCAAAATTTCCATTTTGGTCGTTTTTGAATAAAAAAGATAATTTCACTGTGTGCTTGATATTAAGATTTAGCTTAAAAGCTCTTAGGGTATTAAAGTTCAGTTGCTAAACAAAATTAGAAAAATACTAGATCTCTTGGAATCGACTTGTTAAGTGCTTTTGACTAGCTTCTTGAGTACCTAGTCCGAAACCATGCCTGTGCACGATGAATGGCACCATTTTGATAAGCTTGCATAGAGCTTATTAGTTGCTCAAATCCTGTGATTCTTGGTTCTTTGGAAAGCCAACCTAGTCATCTTTGAGTCCCTAGCTTAAGTTTTCATTTTGAAGCTTGTTTGCTAGGGCTGCAAGTGTCCTTTTGTTCTGTCCATTTTTCAGTATAAGCCAAGAGCTTATCTGCTTTTTCCTAGCTTTTCAGTGTGCTTATTTAAATCTTTTAGCTTCATTTCATTTCATCTAGCTTGCTTACATCTTATTTTGGCTTTTGTTTTCAGCTGTTAACTTTGTTTGAGCTTAAAATCATCAAATAAGCTCATTAAGCCAACTGTTGGCTCATAAGCTACTCAAACTGCTTATTTTTTATTTGTAAAATTTTTGTCTTTGTTAAAGTTTCATATTTTTAGTATTTAAGTAGTTTTCAAAAGAAAATCCAGAAAACATCAATATAAAAATAGTGATAGCGTTTATTTAATAGGTTTTAGCTTTTGATTTTTCTTTTAGCTTATTAATAAGCAAATCTTGTTTTATACTTTTGTTAGTTTTCTGTCATCATATAGTATTTTTAGAAAAAGTTTCATATTTTTTTCTATATGTTTAGTATTTATTATAATTTTAAATAGTTAAAAATAGTAATTAATTAGTAATAAATAATTAAAAAGCATAAAAAATATCTTTTCAGTTCTAAAATTAGTTTTATTATATTTTAGATTTTTCCAAGTTAAAATTTCATTTTTCCAGATTTATTTTATATTTTCTAGTATTTAAGTGTATTTTAAATAGTAATTAATTAATAATAATTAGATAAAAAGTGTGAAAAATATATTTTTAATTTTAAAATTAGTTTTATAATATTTTAGATTTTTCTGAATCATAATCTTATTTTTCTAGCCTTATTTCATATTTTCTTTTATTTTTGGTTATTTTTAAATAGTTTAAAATAGTTTTTAATTAATAATAATTAATTAAATAGTTGTAAAAATAATTTTCTTTTTCTAATAATTTTCTTTTATTGTTAGGATTCTAAAAATGTCATTTTCATATTTTTAGGTCTTTTATTTCTTAGATTTCACTTTTTATTTTGTACGTATACGTAGTTTTTAAACGTAAGTTGTACGTTTATTTTATCTGATTGTTGTGCTTTCCAATTATGTATTCCATTCCATTCCAATCAATCGATGGTATAATTTTCATCAAAACCTTTACCGATCACTATCCTTAGTGATCACTCTATCATCCGAGTTTGTTTTAACACACCATCGAGTCTCCGTGGGACTAAACGACCGGAATTCATTCTATTCTCGTGACTTCATTGTATTTGTGTTTTAAGCGTTTTAAGTCTATTACGGTTAGCCATTCACAAGTGGCTAGCTTGTGTGATTAGACTTGACTAGTTCAAAGATGATCAATTTTATGTATCATTTATGTGAGATTTACATTCGATTAACATGCGTTCGGAGAAGACACCATACACGATTCATAAACATAAGAAGAAGGAGAATTGAAAAGAGATTGATACGATACCTAGTTGCGTGATCGAGAGGAGACAAGGCCGAAATCACGACAAAGTCGAAACCAAAATGCCCCTTTCCGACCTAGAAACCTCGACCAACAACACCTTCGTGAGACACCTTACCACCCCTTCGTACTACTCTCCTCTTCACAACTTCGAATCAAAAGGAAGAAAATGGGAGCCAACTTGGAGAAAAATTATTAGGGTTTAGTGTGTTTTGAATATGTAAAAAGGTAGGTTAACAAATGAGATCAACATGGGGTTTGGGGGAGGGTATATGGCCAAAATCAAGGGAGGACTAAGACCAAATCAAATTTTCCAATTTCAAGTGCAATGGGCCTTTAGATTAAAGTTAAATTTTTTTGTATTTCATGTGAAAAATTCGGCCCATGTATTTGTAATGTGATATATGTATTTAGTTATAGAGTATGTCGATTTTTTGATCTTGTACAAGTTACTTATTTATGAGTTAGGTCAGAAAAATTTTAATGAGCTTGACATTTTATACATATTTTATAAATATTAAATTAGAGGGGTAAAATAGTCATTTCACAGGTTTTAGATTTTAGGGTTTTACAACTCTTCCCCTCTAAAAAATTAGTCCTCGAAAATTGAAGTTGTAGAAGTACACGAGGCGCAAGTTTAAGTCGAGACGTGAAATCCATAGGTTCGCGTAATCGTAACAATTTCTCGGTCCAAAGAGTAAAAACTTACATGTAACGATGTCGGTGAGAATCTTGCAAGGAGGTAAAGAATTTCAAGCGAATATGAAAATTGACAAATAACATATATGAGTCCTAATCCATCGATGAACCAACCTCGTGCATTTCCGGGACGTCAGATAATTCCAATAAGTTCAAATTATATGATCTCGGTATTATCGCGTTGATCAAAGGTCATAATACTTGCATCACATAACAATTCCTTATTGTCATCATATTCATCTCGGTCATGACGAACCACATAACCAACATCACGTCAAAACAAATACACGATAGGTAGCAAGTAAGATACCAAATAAAACCAGATTCACCTACGGGTGCACATAATACATCAACCCAACTCACCATTCCACAAAGAAAGAAGGCCAGCGACTTGCTCGAGAAGGCTCCTCATGACTCATTCTTGACGATCCAAAAATAGCCTTAGGTTTACAAAATTGACAAAGTGCCGCAAGGTCTAACCTTACTAATACAAATCATATAAACATAATGGACGAAAATTGAGATTTATCAAAGAGATATAAAACACAACGCCGAAGTCGTAGTAACACAAGAATCAAGCCATAGGACTCCATCATCCAAACGCACCCAATCATATGAAGCGGATGAATCTTCTCGACATCTCAACGGTTGGAATGTCGACACCAATATGCCCGAATCTTGGTAGTAATTTCTCCATGGCGTCTAAAGTCGCGGTCATAGCTCTTACGCTCATCACGTCTTCCAAGTGTCCACCGGTTGAATCTTGTCTCCGTCTTTGCGCCTGGTTTGGTCGTCCGGCTCCAAAGTGACATCGATGTCTCCGGCATCCTTGCGATCGGGTGCGACGCTTCACTACGAACCTCTCCGGTTCGAGAATTGTTGCAGCAACGCAGGGTCAGCACCATCATCTTCGACTCCACGAGTAGTCTCCATCTAAACGATCGACAAATGAATACGCGAAGATAAAATAAAAAAATCAAATGCAAAAAGAAGAAGGTCGAATCAGCGAAGACAAAATAATATCGGAGTCAAATCTGAACGAAAATCAAAAGAATCGGAAAAGATCAAAACAGATGGAAGCCTAATGTCTACCCAAGTCCTCACAGGTCAATCCTAAGGTCAACAAGATGAAACTGTCTCTACGATACCATAATTGTAACACCCAACCCGACAAGGGTAGAAGTATCACATCATGGAGTCATATCGAAACATACTAATAAAATTTTGCAAGCGGAAGTCTTATAAAATAAAATACTAAGTTATATAAACGAATGACTTAAAAGGAAAATACATAATCCAATATGTCAAAATGAAATGAAAATCAAAACAATTTATCTTCAAAATAAGTCCAAAATGATAAGGAAACTAGGGTTCGGATCACTCAAATGCTCCTACTCATTGAACAAAGCCCAACATCCTACTTGGTACCGCCGCATAGAAAGAAAATGTGGTGGGCTTAAAAAGCCCAAAGAGCGGATATAACAAAACAAAAGCCAACATGATAAAAAATATATATATAAATGAAACAAAGGAGACTGATAACAACGTCGCAACGAAATGAGCACAATGAGTCAATGAGGAACCTGCAGAATGCAATATTAACAGAAATAGAGAAGGCATAGAAATCAAAGAAAGACAAGAAGAAGTAGCGCATGAATGAACGATATAGGTAAACACAGATAACCAAGTAAATAACTACTGAAACGGAAGTCACATAGAAGCATTTAAAAATAATATAAACATGGCAGTCAAATAATTCAAACATTCATATAAGTATAAATTGAACAATATCCTAAGCAAATGGAAGTAAAATGTACAATGATAGCATGGCAATTGTAGGAGTGAAAGAATGAGCAAAACAAGTAACCAAGCAATGAACAAGCATATCGGTCAACAGTTAACTAAACATAAATATGACAAAACAAATAAAAAGAGACAATCATGATGGATATAAGCTAATTGAATTCCATAAGCGGTGAGCAACAAATTTGAATGCGGCGTGGCAATCACAAGTCGGATAACCCACAGTTAATAAACCGCACAAGTATCATAACCAATGGAAAACTAGTAGCGATATAAGCATGATAGCCACATGTATCGTAGGAATACCAAACGAACATCATAATTGAATGAATTAACTAAAAAAGACATAGTATGGCAAGCTAAAAAATCAACTAGACATGTAACATACGCTGAACCATTTCCGTCATCAAACAGTAGCATAAACAAATGTGTAAACATGGCAGATCAACAAGTCAGGTAAACATCAATTACTAAGTCGAACTAACAACATAAGCGTTCGAAAATACCAAACATAAGTACAAGCATGGTAGTCACAGTTAGCAAATAAGAATACTAAATGATAATAATAGCCCACAAAAGTAACTGAGCGAGGTATAACATGGTAACGAATGAGTCAGATAATTACATACTAGCATGGCAAACGGGTGAATCAATTAGTCACATAATAACATGGTAATAGATATTCACATATTAATCATATAATAGCATGGTAAATAGGTATTCACATAAGTCATGTAATAGCATAGTCAACACATGAATCCAATAATCATATAATTGCTCGGTAAGTGAATGAAGTGGTAGTCTGAAGTATAAGCTTGGTAGTCAACCAAAATAGAATAAGAGTGTGACCAATCGAATGAAATGAATTATAGTATGGTAGTCGAATGAATCACATAAGGATAATGAATGAATGAGTAATCGACGGAAATTAAAAACGAGAAATACAGAATAGGGTGCATTATGGAATAACATGAGGTATAGCAAGATAGGAGGTCATGAAAGGAAAATATCAGTAATCTACCACGAGCCCAAACAAATCAAATCACATCATATCATAAGTAACCATGGAGTAGCTAGCTCCCAAAATTGTGAAAGGCGTGTATTGCACACAGCACCAGTCACCAAAATATATCATATCATATCGAATGCAAAACAAATCAAATCTAGGATGCATCCATACGCCCCTGCAAAGATATTAGTGGCCAAACATATATAATAATTTTGAGCTCATAATAATATATATAACAAAAGGGACGGGATGAAACATCACTCCACCGTCCTAGAGTCATGTCATTGGTGCATCAATGACACGGCCATATTACCTTCATAGCTAGGAAAATGGCTCGGGTATTAAACTGAAAGGTCAAATGGAAGTCATAATATAAAGGTTCATATTAAAGGTTCAAAACAAGGTTTAATATTAAAGGTTCACAAATCTAAGGGTGCATAGCAAAGGTCCAATAAAGCATAATACAAGGATCATATAAGAAAGTCATAATAGTAAGGTGATGCAGGTTTTACTGACCAGGTTTTAATATTTATATAGTCTCGTTATACCTATGCTCTACCCTAATGCACTAACGGGCAGTGTACCCGGTCGTTTGTAGAGTAGTATTCGGTAAAACCGAGGTCGTCTCAAGAGCTATGTGTGTTGGATTATTACTAAGTCTAGGTGTCACAGTTTTTAATATGGTTATGATAAGGAAATAATTAATTAACTATTAAAGCAGATAAAAGGCAAAGGATAAATCAATAGAGGAGAGTGGTGCTAACCTAGTTATTCCTCCTAGCTAGTAATGTCTATGTATACTTACTTCCAATTACTTTAGGTGGGGTCAAATTCAAGAGGACATCATTTGGTCAATTCGCCCTAACCTATCGGCAAAAGATGCCACCACGGAGAAGTCATGTGTCCCTCATAAGTCTGTTGTTCTGGTCCCCTAAGCCAAGTCATTAAGTACCGCTACATGCAAGATTTATAATATCGAGTGCCGGGCGTTAGCAACTTAAACACTCACCCCTAATTCTTAAGTTCATCCAAACGGTAGGTGATCGGTTGGTCAAATCGCACAAGTAGAAAGGGTCGTCGGTTGGTCATATCTTACTCTTCCTGTCTCGGTCTACTCACTTAGGTCATTGGTCATATCTCCTAAGCAACTAGCCTTTACCGCCATTCAAAACTACCAAACAAGGGTAGCTACCAATACACTATGCATGCATACACTTAGAAATAATTATCTGAAGTAATATAAGCGTAACCAAAACAATTAAGGAATCATAACCGGGTTAGACCAAGAGTCGCTTAGCTCATATTAACCATACAAATCAATTCAATATTCAAAGTTACGAAATACATGAATCGAAAGTAAAGAAAAGATAAAATGCTAATGCTTATCAGATGGGAGTGATGTCTCCATTGGAGACAACTCAGTATCCTCCTCTAGACCGCCTTTGGCTTCTTCCCACGCTCTTTGGTTGTGGTGTGTGGAATGGGATGCCTTAAAATCTTTGGAAATCGTGGGGTATTTATAGGTCAGATCTGGGTTACGGCATAACTAATATAAGAGTTACGCCGTAATCTTCAATTCCTTCTTAATTTGAACTAGATCTGTTGGTTACGGCATAACCTTATGAGTGGTTATGCCGTATCTTCAATATTTCTTGGTTAAGCCGTGGTGACAAAATAGTTCTGGCGTAGTTATTAGTGGCGTGGAACCTCATTTGACCTAATATAGTTACGTCGTAGCTTTTGGGGAGAGTTACGCGTAACCTTCCGATGAGTTGGTTTTACGAGTCACGCTTTAGTTACTGGCGTAATGTGAGAGAAGAGTTATGCAGTAACTTCTTCAAAGTCGACATACTATGATAAATCTTTGATATTTCTCCAATTCCGCGTCTCTTTAGCTCGATGCTCGTAATTTATCCGAAAGTGGAAAACAATGGAAACAAGCGTAAATCCATATAAATGATATAAATTACAAGCATTATCGGGAAAATTGACACTTAATATTCGTGGACTTTTGATGTTATCAAATATCCCCCACTCGAACTCTACTTGCCCTCAAGTAGACCTTATTAGAAAGATTCCTAAAAAGATATCTCCCATAACCTGGAAAATATAAGTTTACAAATCCCTTATGCTAGAATAAAACAAAGCCGAACACCTCACGAAATGGGAACAAAACACTCGAATATCTCAACTATTCTAAGTGTCAATTTCAGGGTGATCACTCAATCGCACAGTCGTAGCATGTATTCTATCATAAGCTTGGCGGTTACACAAATCTCCACCACTAGAGTTAAGGGCTAAACAATTCTCGAAGGGAATATGGGTAGACACGACAAAGGTTAAGGGGTGACTCGTCATTACTAACATGTCACGACGAAGTGGACAAAATCAATGATACATGACCAAATCCATGGCCAAGACACCAAAGATTGCTCGATGCATCACCTAGACATGCTTCATGACTAAAGGGTAGGATAAGACATGGGATATACTAATGGTGTAAAATAAAAATCAAGCAGGTAGTCTAAATCTAAAACCAAGTCATCACCACTTACCGTCCGCCCAAAGTTCAAGCTTTGAAGTCAAGAAACGGATCATGAATCACTAGGTAGATGTGTCATTAGAGGGGCGTCGTGATGGGCACACTACCTTTTCTTCAATGTTGGCATAACTACCAACTCCAAACTTGAATGTGGCCGAGGGTGGCCTCCTCGATACTAAATCTATAAAGCTCATAACATAGTGCTTATAACATCGCACTTTACAATAACAACTAAATAACATAACAACTTTTTTTCAACATAACAATATCAACTAAACATAATATCCCCCACTTGAGATGAACAACGGGAATTCGGGGTCTTTAATGATCTTCAAAAATATGTCGTCGACGAAAGCGTGATTTGAACCTTTCCACTTGAACCTTGAACTTAGGATGATACGGAAAGGCATGTCATCTTCGATTGAGCTAGAGCACAAGGCATCTTGGGCCTTGAAACATGCAAACTTGATATCTGAACGGTGGTGATCATAGAAAAGTTCAAATGAATGAATTAAATGAACTTCGTGATCAAGCTTACGAGAACTCTTTGATCTACAAACAAAGACAAAGAAGATTCATGACTCTAAAATCAAGAACCGCGTTTTCAACGTTGGTGATCGAGTCCTTCTTTTCAATTCAAGATTGAATATTTTCTCGGGAAGCTCAAGTCCGTTGGTGCGGTCCATTTACTATCGCTAAGGTTTATCCTTATGGTACCATTGAGTTATCTCAACCCGATGGTCCTAATTTTAAAGTAAATGGTCATCGGTGAAGCATTACTTTGGAGAGGACATTCCCACATGGTTGTCCGGATCTACAAACTTTCCCATGAACCAATGAATGCGGGGATCGAGTCAAGCTAGTGACTCGGTAATCAAAAAACATTAGCACGCACCATATGGGTTTTCACCCATATTTCATCTTCTTTCACTGTTCTACCACCCTAGTGTGGGGGTTGCCCACATGTTGTGTATATATATAAGTTTCAAAAAAAAACCTCAAAAAAAAAAAAAAAAAAAAAAAAAATCTTTCAAATAATGGCCATAGTATTTCCTTTTACGTTCTTTGTTTGGCATAGCTTCGGTACTTTGAATATTGAGGACAATATTCATCTCTAAGTGTGGGGAATTCTCACGAATTTTATCATATATTATCCACCCAATTCCCGTTTTGGCCAAAATTTTTTGGAGTAAGTGTTCTACACTTGCTCGACTTAGTTATCGATCCGCCATGTTTGATAAACTAAAGGATTGGCTAATCCGAGAACAAGCGACTCTTGGTAAATATTTCTCAAATCCGTTTATCGACTTGCAATTTGCCCAAATTGTATGGTTCTCAACTCACCATATCCTAAAAAGTGAATAGTTGGCTAGCCCACAAGGTTATGGCTTGTGGTAAAGGCGATGGAAAATCCATAATTGGTATTGACTCACCAAAGATAATTACGATAATTTATCTAAGAGTTGGCTAGTCCGAGCAAGCGACACGGTAAAGACACATCAAATCCGTTATATGGTTTATGATTTGCCAATAAATCGGATGGTTATCGATGTACCATAGTTCTTACTTGGTGAAACATTTGGCTACTCGAGTAATGGCTTTTGGTAAAGAGTTTTTAAAATCCATTAAAATTCTAAATCATTGCTAGGGACTAGCAATATCTTAGTGTGGGGATTGATGAGTGTCTAAATACTCATCATTTTGTCAATCTAAACCGCAAAAATCATCGAAAACACTCGAAACACATCAAAATGATCAAAATACCACAAATCGAGTGTTTTATGTGTTTTAAATGCAAAATATCAAAATCGATGAAAATGTATCAAGTTTGCAAAATTGGCGGTTTTAGTCCCTCGAGTTTTAAAAGTTGTCAAATCTAGTCCTGGAATTCAAAATGTGAAGTTTTGTCATTCAAGGTCCCTGAAATCTTCTAAGTTGTTAAAAATGATCCTTGAATGATTCTTTGGTCAAATGGCGGAGAAGGTCCTTAAACTTTGAAAAATTGCAAATATAGTCCTTGGACATTTTAAAATGGAATTTTATGCAAAAGTGGTCCATGTGCTATTCATTTATGTCAAGATTGGTCCTTGTGATAAGTTTGAAAAGTGGCATATTCAGTCCTTTATCTTTGGCGAATTACATGTTTGGTCCTTGTGTTTTAAGCTTAACAAACCTGGACACCCTTTGATATTATATCAAACCCAAAACAAGCACAAGCCCAAATCCAATATCCAATCCAACCGCCCAATCCGCTTGACCCTTGAGCCTTGCACCTTGACCCCAGCTCACAACCCGCGACCCGGTCATAATCTATTTTGGACTCCCGTTTAATATTAATCCTCGGTCGGCGAAAGTCAAGCGGGCAAAAAAACCGCCAACACTGTTCATCTCCCACACAACCATTGAAACACCAAAACCGGTCATGGTTTTCCACTTTTCTCAACCCCTCACTTACCTTGTCCCTCCACTCCACTAACACCAAAATCCTTAATTGATTGAAACCAAACCCATTAAAGCTCAAACTGCTAAAGAAGAATTTGGCGCCAAAATCCACTTGTATGGTTACGATGAAATAGAGATCCAAGGTTGGAAATTGGTGGGAAACAATCGAGAGGTCAACAAAAGAGTGCTAAAGTCTATAAAGAGGAGGAGGATGCAATGTATATGGGTATCTAGTGTAATCTTTAAATTTCTAAGTCGTTTTAGCTTAATTTTCAATTTCGATGTATGTTTTAATCTTAAAACTACGTATTTCAAGTTCTTATGTTATAATAAAGCTTTTGTGAAACCTCGATTCAAGTATCAAGTTAAATTTCAGTTTATGCAGTTTTGAATCTCAAAAATCTCATATGAATCAATTGTTGTTGTAAGATGTTATCTTGGACTAAGTAAGCCACATAAGCTCCTAAATAGCTTTTCTAAGCTATTAGAAACTCTAAAAATTCAGTTTAGAAGCAAAAACAGAAAATCACCAAAAATACAAAAATAATTAGTGAAAAAATCAAAAATCATTTGGAAATGATATTCACAGCTGGAGCAGGGTAGATTATGGATGGCCTTGGGTTAGAAGCTTAGTGGTAAGCTAATAGGGGTGTTCATTGGTTCTTGTTCTCAGTTTTGAGCTTGGAAGCATTTGTAAGCCTTTGGTTTAATTTTTGCATTTCACTGTTTTAATTAGTTAGTAGCTTGAATCTTTGTGTTTTTATGTTCATTAGCTTTAGTTAAGTGTATTTAATCATTAAAATAAGTTGTTGTTCTTTTAAATTTGTAGTTTACAAAAAGTTCATTTTAACAGTTTAAATAGCATTTAGATCATTATTGAGTTTAATGTTATTATGGTTGTTGTTTAATGCTTCATTAGTCCTACTAATTGATATTATAAGGTCTTGAATCAGATTCATGGGTTAAATCTGAGTTTTGCTCTAAAAATCATCAAATCAGTTAAGTAAAGTCTTGTTTGGACTTGTGAGTAAAAGCGTATTAAAGATTGTTTGAGTAGTTTCTTGTTGTTGTCTTGTGTCTCACTTGGTCCAACTAGTTCAAAGAAACCAACAAAATCGGTACTTATACAAGCAAAGTCAAAATCCTTTTGATCATGTCTTATGTGCCCATTTGGAATTTCATGATCTATGATCATTGTTTTGTGTTTATAAGTTGTTAATCTTGCTCAAATCGGTCTTAACATACCTTAATACAACATATTCAGTGCTTAAAATCGGATCAAAGTTCATCTTAGTCAACTTCTTTTTTTTAAGAAAGTCAAAATTTCCATTTTGGTGGTTTTGAATAAAAGATAATTTCCTTTGTGCTTGATATTAAGATTTAGCTTAAAAGCTCTTAGGGTATTAAAGTTCAGTTGCTTAACAAAATTAGAAAAATACTAGATCTCTTGGAATCGACTTGTTAAGTGCTTTTTGACTAGCTTCTTGTGAGTACCTAGTCTGAAACCATGCCCTGTGCACAGTGAATGGCACCATTTTGATAAGCTTGCATAGAGCTTATTAGTTGCTCAAATCCTGTGATTCTTGGTTCTTTGGAAAGCCAACCTAGTCATCTTTGAGTCCCTAGCTTAAGTTTTCATTTTGAAGCTTGTTTGCTAGAAATTGCAAGTGTCCTTTTATTACTGTCCATTTTCAAGATAAGCCAAGAGCTTATCTGCTTTTCCTAGCTTTTGGTGTGCTTATTTAAATCTTTTAGCTTCATTTCATTTCATCTAGCTTGCTTACATCTTATTTTGGCTTTTGTTTTCATTTATTAACTTTGTTTGAGCTTAAAATCATCAAATAAACTCATTAAGCCAATTTGTTGGCTCATAAGCTACTCAAACCGCTTATTTTTTATTTGTAAAATTTTTGTCTTTGTTAAAGTTTCATATTTTTAGTATTTAAGTAGTTTTCAAAAAGAAAATCCAGAAAAACATCAATATAAAAATAGTGATAGCGTTTATTTAATAGGTTTTAGCTTTTTGATTTTTCTTTTTAGCTTATTAATAAGCAAATCTTGTTTTTATACTTTTGTTAGTTTTCTGTCATCATATAGTATTTTTAGAAAAAGTTTCATATTTTTTTCTATATGTTTAGTATTTATTATAATTTTAAATAGTTAAAAATAGTAATTAATTAGTAATAAATAATTAAAAGCATAAAAATATCTTTTCAGTTCTAAAATTAGTTTTATTATATTTTAGATTTTCCAAGTTAAAATTTCATTTTCAGATTTATTTTATATTTTCTAGTATTTAAGTGTATTTTAAATAGTAATTAATTAATAATAATTAGATAAAAGTGTGAAAAATATATTTTTAATTTTAAAATTAGTTTTATAATATTTTAGATTTTTCTGAATCATAATCTTATTTTTCTAGCCTTATTTCATATTTTCTTTTATTTTTGGTTATTTTTAAATAGTTTAAAATAGTTTTAATTAATAATAATTAATTAAATAGTTGTAAAAATAATTTTCTTTTCTAATAATTTTCTTTTATTGTTAGGATTCTAAAATGTCATTTTCATATTTTTAGGTCTTTTATTTCTTAGATTTCACTTTTTATTTTGTACGTATACGTAGTTTTTAAACGTAAGTTGTACGTTTATTTTATCTGATTGTTGTGCTTTCCAATTATGTATTCCATTCCATTCCAATCAATCAGTAGTATAATTTTTCATCAAAACCTTTACTGATCACTATCCTTAGTGATCACTCTATCATCTGAGTTTGTTTTAACACACCATTGAGTCTCCGTGGGACTAAACGACCCGGGAATTCATTCTATTCTCCAGGACTTCATTGTATTTGTGTTTTAAGCAGTTTTAAGTCTATTACGGTTAGCCATTCACAAGTGGCTAGCTTGTGTGATTAGACTTGACTAGTTCAGCACAGATCAATTTTATGTATCATTTTATGTGAGATTTACATTCGATTAACATGCGTTCGGAGAAGACACCATACACGATTCATAAACATAAGAAGAAGGAGAATTGAAAAGAGATTGATACGATACCCTAGTTGCGTGATCGAGAGGAGACAAGGCCCAGAATCACGACAAAGCTGAAACCAAAACAGCCACCCCTTCGACCTAGAAACCTACGACCAACAACACCTTCGTGAGACACCTTACCACCCCCCTTCGTACTACTCTCCTCTTCACAACTTCGAATCAAAAGGAAGAAAATGGGAGCCAACTTGGAGAAAAATTATTAGGGTTTAGTGTGTTTTGAATATGTAAAAAGGTAGGTTAACAAATGAGATCAACATGGGGTTTTGGGGGAGGGTATATGGCCAAAATCAAGGGAGGACTAAGACCAAATCAAATTTTCCAATTTCAAGTGCAATGGGCCTTTAGATTAAAGTTAAATTTTTTGTATTTCATGTGAAAATTCGCCCATGTATTTGTAATGTGATATATGTATTTAGTTATAGAGTATGTCGATTTTTTGATCTTGTACAAGTTACTTATTTATGAGTTAGGTCAGAAAAATTTTAATGAGCTTGACATTTTATACATATTTTATAAATATTAAATTAGAGGGGTAAAATAGTCATTTCACAGGTTTTAGATTTTAGGGTTTTACAACTCTTCCCCTCTAAAAAAATTCGTCCTCGAAAATTGAAGTTGTAGAAGTACACGGAGACGTACAAGTTTAAGTCAGACGTAGAAATCCATAGGTTCGCGTAATCGTAACAATTTCTGGTCCAAAGAGTAAAAAACTTACATGTAACAGATGTCAGTGAGAATCTTGCAAGGAGGTAAAGAATTTCAAACGAATATGAAAATTGACAAATAACATATATGAGTCCTAATCCATCCAATGAACCAACCTCAGGCATTTCCCAGGACGTCGTATAATTCCAATAAGTTCAAATTATATGATCTCGGTATTATCGCGTTGATCAGGCGTCATAATACTTGCATCACATAACAATTCCTTATTGTCATCATATTCTGTCTCGGGTCATGACGAACCACATAACCAACATCACGTCAAAACAAATACACGTATAGGTAGCAAGTAAGATACCAAATAAAACCAGATTCACCTACAGGTAGCACATAATACATCAACCCAACTCACCATTCCACAAAAGAAAGAAGGCCACCGACTTGCTCGAGAAGGCTCCTCATGACTCATTACTGACGATCCAAAAATAGCCTTAGGTTTACAAAATTGACAAAGTGTCGCAAGGTCTAACCTTACTAATACAAATCATATAAACATAATGGACGAAAATTGAGATTTATCAAAGAGATATAAAACACAACGCGAAGTCGTAGTAACACCGAAGAATCAAGCCATAGGACTCCATCATCCAAACGCACCCAATCATATGAAGCAGATGAATCTTCTCAGCATCTCAACGGTTGGAATGTCGACACCAATATGCCCGAATCTTGGTAGTAATTTCTCCGCACGTCTAAAGTACGCCGGTCATAGCTCTTCTGCTCATACGTCTTCCAAGTGTCCACCAGTTGAATCTTGTCTCCGTCTTTGCGCCTCTGGTTGGTCCGTCCAGCTCCCTCGGCGACATCGATGTCTCCAAAGCATCCTTGCGATCGGGTGCGGCTTCGCTTCCGAACCTCTCCGGTTCGAAATTGTTGCGACAGCGGTCGGCACCATCATCTTCGACTCCACGAGTAGTCTCCATCTAAGCGATCGACAAATGAATACGCGAAGATAAAATAAAAAAATCAAATGCAAAAAGAAGAAGGTCGAATCAGCGAAGACAAAATAATATCGGAGTCAAATCTGAACGAAAATCAAAAGAATCGGAAAAGATCAAAATAGATGGAAGCCTAATGTCTACCCAAGTCCTCACAGGTCAATCCTAAGGTCAACAAGATGAAACCTGTCTCTGATACCATAATTGTAACACCCCAACCCGACAAGGGTAGAAGTATCACATCATGGAGTCATATCAGAACATACTAATAAAATTTTGCAAGCGGAAGTCTTATAAAATAAAATACTAAGTTATATAAACGAATGACTTAAAAAGGAAAATACATAATCCAATATGTCAAAAATGAAATGAAAAATCAAAACAATTTATCTTCAAAATAAGTCCAAAATGATAAGGGAAACTAGGGTCGGATCACTCAAATGCTCCTACTCTCAGCCCAACAAAGCCCAGCATCCTACTTGGTACCTGCCGCATAGAAAAGAAAATGTGGCTGGGCTTAAAAAGCCCAGTGAACAGATATAACAAAACAAAAGCCAACATGATAAAAAAAATATATAAAAATGAAACAAAGGAGACTGATAACAACGTCGCAACGAAATGAGCACAATGAGTCAATGAGGAACCTGCAGAATGCAATATTAATAGAAATAGAGAAGGCATAGAAATCAAAGAAAGACAAGAAGAAGTAGCGCATGAATGAACGATATAGGTAAACACAGATAACCAAGTAAATAACTACTGAAACGGAAGTCACATAGAAGCATTTAAAAATAATATAAACATGGCAGTCAAATAATTCAAACATTCATATAAGTATAAATTGAACAATATCCTAAGCAAATGGAAGTAAAATGTACAGAATGATAGCATGGCAATTGTAGGAGCTGAAAGAATGAGCAAAACAAGTAACCAAACAATGAACAAGCATATCAGTCAACAGATTAACTAAACATAAATATGACAAAACAAATAAAAAGAGACAATCATGACAGATATAAGCTAAGCTGAATTCCATAAGCAGGCGGAAGCAACAAATTTGAATGTAAGCGTGGCAATCACACAAGTCAGATAACCCACAGTTAATAAACCGCACAAGTATCATAACCAGCGGAAAACTAGTAGCAGTATAAGCATGATAGCCACATGTATCAGGTAGGAATACCAAATGAACATCATAATTGAATGAATTAACTAAAAAAGACATAGTATGGCAAGCTAAAAAATCAACTAGACATGTAACATACGCTGAACCATTTCCGTCATCAAACAGTAGCATAAACAAATGTGTAAACATGGCAGATCAACAAGTCAGGTAAACATCAATTACTAAGTCGAACTAACAACATAAGCGTTCGAAAATACCAAACATAAGTACAAGCATGGTAGTCACAGTTAGCAAATAAGAATACTAAATGATAATAATAGCCCACAAAAGTAAGCGAGCGAGGTATAACATGGTAGCGAATGAGTCGAGATAATTACATACTAGCATGGCAAGCGGGTGAATCAATTAGTCACATAATAACATGGTAATAGATATTCACATATTAATCATATAATAGCATGGTAAATAGGTATTCACATAAGTCATGTAATAGCATAGTCAACACATGAATCCAATAATCATATAATTGCTCGGTAAGTGAATGAAGTGGTAGTCAGAGTATAAGCGGTAGTCAACAAAATAGAATAAGAGTGTGACCAATCGAATGAAATGAATTATAGTATGGTAGTCGAATGAATCACATAAGGATAATGAATGAATGAGTAATCGACGAAATTAAAAGCGAGAAATCTGAGAATAGGGTGCATTATGGAATAACATGAGGTATAGCAAGATAGGAGGTCATGAAAGGAAAATATCGATAATCTACCACGAGCCCAAACAAATCAAATCACATCATATCATAAGTAACCATGGAGTAGCTAGCTCCCAAAATTGTGAAAGGCGTGTATTGCACACGACACGATCACCAAAATATATCATATCATATCGAATGCAAAACAAATCAAATCTAGGATGCATCCATACGCCCCTGCAAAGATATTAGTGGCCAAACATATATAATAATTTTGAGCTCATAATAATATATATAACAAAAGGGACGGGATGGAACATCACTCCACCGTCCTAGAGTCATGTCATTGGTGCATCAATGACACGGCCATATTACCTTCATAGCTAGGAAAATGGCTCGGGTATTAAACTGAAAGGTCAAATGGAAGTCATAATATAAAGGTTCATATTAAAGGTTCAAAACAAGGTTTAATATTAAAGGTTCACAAATCTAAGGGTGCATAGCAAAGGTCCAATAAAGCATAATACAAGGATCATATAAGAAAGTCATAATAGTAAGGTGATGCGAGTTTTCTTGACGGGTTTTAATATTTATATAGTCTCGTTATACCTATGCTCTACCTAATGCACTAGCAGGCGGTGTACCGTCGTTTGTAGAGTAGTATTCAGTAAAACCGAGGTCGTCTCAAGAGCTATGTGTGTGGATTATTACTAAGTCTAGGTGTCACGATTTTAATATGGTTATGATAAGGAAATAATTAATTAACTATTAAAAGCGGATAAAAGGCAAAGGATAAATCAATAGAGGAGAGTGGTGCTAACCTAGTTATTCCTCCTAGCTAGTAATGTCTATGTATACTTACTTCCAATTACTTTAGGTGGGGTCAAATTCAAGAGGACATCATTTGGTCAATTAGCCTAACCTATCGGCAAAGATGCCACCAGGAGAAGTCATGTGTCCCTCATAAGTCCTGTTGTTCATGGTCCCCTAAGCCAAGTCATTAAGTACCGCTACATGCAAGATTTATAATCACGAGTGCCGGCGTTAGCAACTTAAACACTCACCCCTAATTCTTAAGTTCATCCAAGCGGTAGGTGATCGGTTGGTCAAATCGCACAAGTAGAAAGGGTCATCGGTTGGTCATATCTTACTCTTCTGTCTCGATCTACTCACTTAGGGTCGAGTTGGTCATATCTCTAAGCAACTAGCCTTCCGCCATTCAAAACTACCAAACAAGGGTAGCTACCAATACACTATGCATGCATACACTTAGAAATAATTATCTGGAGTAATATAAGCGTAAACAAAACAATTAAGGAATCATAACCAGGGCCGACCAAGAGTCGCTTAGCGCTCATATTAACCATACAAATCAATTCAATATTCAAAGTTACGAAATACATGAATCGAAAGTAAAGAAAAGATAAAATGCTAATGCTTATCGTATGGGAGTGATGTCTCCATTGGAGACGACTCCGTATCCTCCTCTAGACACGCTTTGGCTTCTTCCCACGTTCTTTGGTTGTGGTGTGTGGAATGGGATGCCTTAAAATCTTTGGAAATCGTGGGGTATTTATAGGTCGATCGGGTTACGGCATAACTAATATAAGAGTTACGCCGTAATCTTCAATTCCTTCTTAATTTGAACTAGATCTGTTGGTTACGGCGTAACCTTATGAGTGGTTATGCCGTATCTTCAATATTTCTTGGTTAAGCCGTAGTTGACAAAATAGTTACGGCATAGTTATTAGTGGCGTGGAACCTCATTTGACCTAATATAGTTACGTCGTAGCTTTTGGGGAGAGTTACGCCGTAACCTTCTGATGAGTTGGTTTTCTGAGTCACGCTTTAGTTACGGCGTAATGTGAGAGAAGAGTTATGCCGTAACTTCTTCAAAGTCAGCATACTATGATAAATCTTTTGATATTTCTCCAATTCCGCGTCTCTTTAGCTCCAATGCTCGTAATTTATCTGAAAGTGGAAAACAATGGAAACAAGCGTAAATCCATATAAATGATATAAATTACAAGCATTATCGGGAAAATTGACACTTAATATTCGGGACTTTTGATGTTATCAAATATCCCCCACTGAACTCTACTTGCCTCAAGTAGACCTTATTAGAAAGATTCCTAAAAGATATCTCCCGTAACTTTGAAAATATAAGTTTACAAATCCTTATGCTAGAATAAAACAAAGCCGAACACCTCACGAAATGGGAACAAAACACTCGAATATCTCAACTATTCTAAGTGTCAATTTTAGGGTGATCACTCAATCGCACAATCGTAGCATGTATTCTATCATAAGCTTGGCGGTTACAAAATCTCCACCACTAGAGTTAAGGGCTAAACAATTCTCGAAGGAATATGGGTAGACACGACAAAGGTTAAGGGTGACTCGTCATTACTAACATGTCACGGCGAAGTGGACAAAATCAATGATACATGACCAAATCCATGGCCAAGACACCAAAGATTGCTCGATGCATCACCTAGACATGCTTCATGACTAAAGGGTAGGATAAGACATGGGATATACTAATGGTGTAAAATAAAAATCAAGCAGGTAGTCTAAATCTAAAACCAAGTCATCACCACTTACCGTCCGCCCAAAGTTCAAGCTTTGAAGTCAAGAAACCGGATCATGAATCACTAGGTAGATGTGTCATTAGAGGACGTCGTGATGGGCACACTACCTTTTCTTCAACTGTTGGCATAACTACCAACTCCAAACTTCGAATGTGACCGAGGTGGCCTCCTCGATACTAAATCTATAAAGCTCATAACATAGTGCTTATAACATCGCACTTTACAATAACAACTAAATAACATAACAACTTTTTTTTTTCAACATAACAATATCAACTAAACATAATATCCCCCCACTTGAGATGAACAACGGGAATTCGGGGGGTCTTTAATGATCTTCAAAAAATATGTCGTCGACGAAAGCGTGATTTCTGAACCTTTCCACTTGAACCTTGAACTTAGGCAGATGATGACTTCCCAATCACAAATAAAGACTACATGGTAGGCTAAGGTGTATAGGTGTATCGAAACAATATATTGGGTTAACAAAATGAAAAATTGGCTCAGATGGGTATATCTAGGGGTATCTTGCACTAAAGGTGAGTGCAACAAAAGGGTTTTACATGGGGGTCGAGAAGTCGAGGTGACTAATCGATAGACACACAATGGTAGGCTATTTGGGTGATAATCCTATAATATTGCCTTCTAAAACTGAAAAGTCTAAATACATCGAGCTAACTCAACATACCTCGTCTATGGTCTCGAAATGATGCAAAGGCCAAGTTCTAAGTACACTCATAATTTGGTGTATTTGGGTTAAAATATTGGAAACGGATAAGGCTAATCTCACCATATAATGTCAAGGGTTGTATGTGCTCGACTAAGGTCTAATCTAGTTAGGTTAAGAAAAACATGTCAAAATTTTAAAATGGCATAATTTTTCAAAATAAACTAGAAAACGAGGGCAAAATAAAGTTCAAGAGTTAATTCTACTCCGTCCCCCACTTGAATTGTACAAAGTCCCTTTTGTACTAAGCGTTTAAATAAAGGTGAAGAGAAAAGTAGAATTAGGCGAGAACTTCCCAAATTTGCTCCAAAAGAAAGAAGGCCTACGAAAAAGCGTGCCTTCAGATAAGCATCATGAACAAACTTCAATCCACGATATCACACTACCAACAAGCGTAATTCTAAAAGAAAAAATCAAAATCAAAACAAACCTAACTCACTTTCGTAGGAATCACGGTTGCATTTAGCATATGCAACAAGCCTTTTAAACCACTTGGTGTCCCAGTGGATGAGTGAAGTCTCGTGAGGGTTTATAGGAACACACCCACAAAGTTCATTTAAAATACTAATACAAGGTTATTGTGTTTTAAACTGAAAAAGTAAAGCGAGAGAAAGGTTACGTCGTAACTCTTTGAGGGAGTTTCTGTAATGTGCAAAACGACATAAGTCGCAAAGCGGTGGTTACTGATAACCACCGAAATGGTATTACGCCGTAATTGGTAATGCGTCCATAATTTTGCTGCAAAGGGTTGGTTGCGGCGTAATCACATAGATGGGATACGTCGTAACTATGGTCAGATCAGCAAACTGCAGCAGCAATTACTTCCTCGTTTCCTGCAAAAATGGTTAGAAAACACAAAACCCTACAGAAATGGAAACAAAAGAAAGGGATAATTCGGGTTGTCTCCCGAAAGAGCACTTTTCTTTATTTACGAGTCTTTAAGTTAGACTCAGAACCGCGGGGCTTCATGGGGGCCTTTGGACTTGGCCGACTTCCACCACTAGTTGGCACTCATTCATCCATTTGTTAAATCCCTTTTTTCTTGCAGTATTACTGATGCCACCTGTTCCAAATTTTTTTGAAAGCCATTCATCACATGATTTTCCCCGGTCATCCTCTTCACCAATAAGACAACTTGTTATACTTATGCGTGATCTTTCACCGTTAGTTATTGTGTCAGTAAGACGATTGTACTTGTACTGCTTAACCAATCCCTTATTAATTTTTGAGTTCCCAAATCTTATTTTGTACCAATCTTCGAATGCTAATTCAATATCATGTCTTTCACCCTTGTGAGGGTATATCTATTCATTCACCTTTCTTTCACATTCTTAAAAAGGACTATACGAGGGCCATGTTGTCACCGATTCGTTATCCTTGGTTAATATTGGGTTGCGGAAATGTTCGTTTGGAATTGGAGCTTCCTCAATGCCCTGGACAATCTCTCCCTGTTTCTGCTTGCAATTATCAACATTCTCTCCACTATTATTAGTACTAGTATCAAAATGTAGAGGGAGGTCTAGTGATTGAACATTAACAACATCAACATTATTTGAAATTTCAACTTTTGGTTTTAAATGCTCTTTCATACTAAAAGTTATTCATTCATTTTAGTTCCTAAAGAAATTTGTTTTTCAAAAACCTTAATTTGGGCCCTACAAGTGGCCAAAAAAGGTCTTCCAACAATTAAGTTGTAAGCTTCCCGCTTCCCCATGTCAATTACCACAAAATCAGTGGGGAAAAAGAACTTTCCAATTTTTAAAAGCACATTATTTACTATTCCCCTTGGTACAGCTTTAGAGGAATCAGCCATCTCTATCATCATTGTTGTTTCTTTTAAATTGGTAAGTTTTAATTTATCAAACAAAGTGGTGGAGATAAGGTTTACCCCGACCCCCAAATCAGCTAATGCGGGAATCTTAATATTACCAATAGTGCATGGAAGAAGAAAACTTTCCTGGTATTACTGTTTCTCAGGAAGTTGGCTTGGCAAGACCTCGTCGTCATCCGATTTATCATCTTCTCATAGGTAGTTAATCCCAGACAGATCATTTGTGATAGAGGATTTTCAATGCTCTTTCTTTGCTTTATCTTGCGCAAATATGGCTTTGTAGGCAATAGCTTTAGCATTACTCGTCTCAAGGTTTTTAGCTAATTTCCCAATTTGTATTTCGAGGTTTTTAATTCCAGCATCTTGGTTTCGCAGGTTCATATTGGTGTCTTCTTTCACCTTGACCATCCACTCCTTGAGTTTATCTCCCTTTTTTGTAGATTCTTCGATGTGCCTATGCATTATTTCTTCAAGGCTTGGTCTAGGAGGATTGTTGTTGATTTTTGTGTAGAATCCTGGGGATTTTTCTTGAAATCTGGGTCCGTTATTATTGTAATTGTTGAAAGGGTTCACACTTCTATATTTAACTTCCCCGATCCTTTTAACTTCCTCGTTGGAGGAACATTCCTTAGTAGGAGGAGTTCCATTTCGCTCTACTTGAATGGAATGCACATTTTCCTTGAGCTTCTTCATGTCTCTTCCAAGACTTTCTAATTTTTGTTTATTCTTTAAAGACCTACCATATCTTCATTTTTACTTGGTTGCTCCTCCATTGTGCCATTTGAGAGTGGTCTGCCATCCTTTGAATAGTTTCTAAAGCCAAAGTGGGTGTCATACCAGGAATCGGTCCCTGAGAGTCGACCATTTGCCTTGAGGAGATGTTCAAACCTTTGTAGAAGACATTCACCTTTTGTTGGCTGTTGAGGTCATGAGTAGGGCATTTGTATAATAATTCGTTATACCTTTCCCAATCTTGGTATAACGTTTCATCAACCTCTTGCTTGAAGTTACAGATTTCTTCTAATTGCTTAGCAGTCTTTGATGGAGGGCAGTATCTCTGAATGAAATACTTTCTTAGGATAGGCCAGGTGTTGACTGTTCCGGCAGGTAATCGAACCCATCTTTTAGCGACTCCGTAAGAAATAGGAATACTCGTAACATGACAGCATCGTTTGAGACTCTGGGAATTTTGAATAGGCTGACAATGTATTCTACGTTCTCTATATGTTCATGGGCATCATCGATGATGCTTCCAGAGAAGGGATTTGCATGTAATTCCCTAATGAATTGAGGTTTGATTTCGAATTGAGCGTCTTCTGCGATAGCTGGCCTAACAATCCCTGGTCCTTGTTCTTCCCTTGTCAACGCCAAATATTCCTCAAGAGTGAGTTCATCGATGTTAACAACTTCCATGATACCTGAAAACTTGAATAATGATCGTGAGAAATTTAAAACACAATAAAAGACTTAATAGCAATCCTAATATAACTCCCCGGCAGCGGCGCCAAAAACTTGATACGAGTTTCTTGACGTGTTTTAATATTTATATAGTCTCGTTATACCTATGGTCTACCCTAATGCACTAACGGGCAGTGTACCCGGTCATGTGTAGTGTAGTATTCGGTAAAACTGAGGTCGTCCCAAGAGCTATGTGTGTTGGATTATTACTAAGTCTAGATGTCACAGTTTTTAATATGATTATGATAAGGAAATAATTAATTAACTGCTAAAGCAGATAAAAGCAGATAAAAGGCAAAAGATAAATCAATAGAGGAGAGTGGTGCTAACCTAGTTATTCCTCCTAGCTAGTAATGTCTACGTCTACTTATTTCCAATTACTTGGTGGGGTCAAAGTCGAGAGGACAATATTTGGTCAATTAGCCTAACCTATCGACAAAGATGCCACCACGGAGAAGTCGGTGTCCCTCATAACTCCCTGTTGTTCCCGGTCCCCTAAGCCAAGTCATTAAGTACCGCTACATGCTAGATTTATAATAGTGAGTGCCGGGCGTTAGCAACAAACACTCACCCCTAATTCTTAAGTTCATCCAAACGGTGGGTGATCGGTTAGTCAAATCGCATAAGTAGAAAGGGTCACCAGTTGGTCATATCTTACCCTTCCGTCTCGCCTACTCACTTAGGGTCGACTTGGTCATATCTTCTAAGCAACTAGCCTCTACCGCCATTCAAAACTACAGAAACAAGGGTAGCTACCAATAAACTAAGCATGCATACACTCGTAAATAATTATACGGAAGTAATATAAACGCAAACAAAACAATTAAGGAATCATAACTAGCCAAGACCAAGAGGTGCTTAGCAGCTCATATTAACCATACAAATCAATTCAATATTAAGAGTTATGAAATACATGAATCGAAAGTAAAGAAAAGATAAAATGCTAATTCTTATCGTAGGGGAGTGATTTCTCCTTAGAGACGACTCCGTATGTTCTCAGACACCTTTGGCTTCTTCCCACGTTCTTTGGTTTTGGTGTGTGAATGGGATGCCTTGAAATCTTTGGAAATCGTGGGGTATTTATAGGCGAGATCGGGTTCACAGAACTAATATAAGAGTTACGCCGTAATCTTCAATTCCTCCATAATTTGAACTAGATCTGGTGGTTACGGCCTAACCTTATGAGTGGTTACGCCGTATCTTCAATATTTCTTGGTTACGCCGTAGTTGACGAAATAGTTACGGCATAGTTATCAGTGGCGTGGAACCTCATTTGACCTAATATAGTTACGTTGTAGCTTTTGGAGAGAGTTACGCCGTAACCTTCTGATGAGTTGGTTTTCTGAGTCACGCTTTAGTTATGGCGTAATGTGAGAGAAGAGTTACGCCGTAACTTCTTCAAAGTCAGCATACTATGATAAATCTTTTGATATTTCTCCAATTCCGCGTCTCTTTAGCTCCAATGCTCGTAATTTACCTGAAAGTGGAAAATAATGGAAAACAAGCATAAATCCATATAAATGATATAAATTACAAGCATTATCGGGGGAAATTGACACTTAATATTCAGGCTATTTGATGTTATCATAAGGCTCAGAGCAAAAGTATTTCAATCGAAGCTAATATCAAAAGATGTGTAAGAATCATGAGAGACCTTAAGAGATAAGGTCAGAATATCTGTACCTTATTCAACAGCAAAACAAACACAAGCCGATGAAACACAAGACACGGAAGATCACTCCTTTCTCGGGGATCTACAGAAGTGAAAGGTTATACATTTGTTAGATGTAGTTAAAGTGTTTTAATTTAAGTAACTTAACCATTTTAGGTAACTTTCCTTATTTAGTAAGTCTCCACTTTAAGTAACTTAACCATTTTAGGTAACTTTCTAGTTTCAGCAGGTTTCCCAATTTAGTAAGTTTCCATAATAAGTAACTTTCCAAAAATAGCAGTTTTCTATAATTAACAGGTTTAGTCATTTATGATATAATTAATGTCATATTAGGTTAAAATGATGAAATGGTTATTATTATAGTTTAGGGTTTAAAATGTCATTATTACAAAGTCTAGGGTTAAAAGTGTAAATATCACAAGTTTACTTAATTTACGAATTAGTCCATTCTTTTACCATTTTAACCAATCAACCTTCATATTTTTCCATTAACCAAATTTATCCCTTTTCATTTTATTAGAACCAAAAATCCTTTGAAAACCCTAATCCATTTCGACACCCATTTCCATTTTAATACGTCGAACCCTAACCCTAGCTCGCACCCCAAATCAGATTACACGACCCCTCTAGTGTACCATTTTTAGTCGTGACATGTTACAAACCAAATCAACTCATACGACCCATACAAAATAATTCGAGACCTCTAAATGGTTATTAGCGATACAAAACAATTAAGCCAAGATATACACGATTCTTATTACTCCATTTCCACATGATACCACTTTTAACGAAACATGTATATGTTGTATGTATGGAGGTCGAAATAGATTCAAAGCATGCTATATATATGGGTCGATTTTAATTAACTCCCATTCGCTTTTTATGTGACAAGTTCATGATTTTATGTATCATTTTACATTTGATTAACATGCATTCGGAGAAGACACCATACACGATTTACAAACATAAGAAGAAGGAGAATTGAAAAGAGATTGATACGATACCCTAGTTGCGTAATCGGGAGGAGACAAGGCCAAGAATCACGACAAAGATGAAACCAAAATAGCCACCCCTTCGACCTAGAAACCCACGACCAACAGCACCTTCGAGACACCTTACCACGCCCCTTCGTACTACTCTCCTTTTCACAAATTCGAATCAAAAGGAAGAAAATGGGCAACCGACTTGGAGAAAAATTGTTAGGGTTTAGTGTGTTTTGAATGTGTAAAAAGGTAGGTTAACAAATGAGATCAACATGGGGTTATGGGGAGGGTATATGGCCGAAATCAAGGGAGGACCAAGACCAAATCAAAATTTCCAATTTCAAGTGCAATGGGCCTTTAGATTAAAGTTTACATTTTCTTGTATTTCATGTGAAAAATTCGGCCCATGTATTTGTAATGTGATATATGTATTTAGTTATAGAGTGTGTCGATTTTATGATCTTGTACAAGTTACTTATTTATGAGTTAGGTCAGAAACATTTTAATGAGCTTGACATTTTATACATATTTTATAAATATTAAATTAGAGGGGTAAAATAGTCATTTCACAGGTTTTAGATTTTAGGGTTTTACAATAATGCTGCTGAAAAGAAGAAAGTTAAGTAGTTTACAGAAGATAATCATGGAAAACTACTAAAGTACAGTGTCTGATCGACAAGGGGGTCCCCAGTTCGGGGTTCCAACACTAGAAAAAGGTGTTGAGTATCGGTTATGTTTAAGTGTTACTCCTAAGGTGGAAATTGTTGAAATTAGTAGTAAACTTAAATATAGATTAGGTGATAACATCAAATAATCCTGAATATTACGTGTCAATTTCCCCCGATAATGCTTGTAATTTATATCATTTATATGGATTTGCGCTTGTTTTCCATTGTTTTCCAGTATCAGGTAAATTAGGAGCATTGGAGCTAAAGAGACGCGGAATTTGAGAAATATCAAAGATTTATCATAGTATGCTGACTTTGAAGAGGTTACTGGTAACTCATCTCTCACATTCTGCCGTAACTTAAGCGTGACTCAGAAAGCCAACTCATCAGAAGATTACGACGTAACTCTCCCAAAAGATTACGACGTAACTATATTAGGTCAAATGAGGTTCCACGCCACTGATAACTACGCCGTAACTATTGCATAAACTCTGGCTTAACCAAGAAATATTGAAGATACGGCATAACTACTTATAAGGTTACGCCGTAATCAACAGATCTAGTGCAAATTACGAAGAAATAGAGGATTACGGCGTAACTATTCTATTGGTTACCCGTAACCCAGATCTGGCCTATAAATACCCCACGATTTCTAGCATTTGAGATCATCCCATTTCACACACCACAACCAAAGAACGTGGGAAGAAGCCAAAGGTAGGTCTAGAGGAGCATATAGAGTCGTCTTTCAGGAGAAATCACTCCTCACGATAAGCATTAGCATTTTATCTTTCTTTACTTTCGATTCATGTATTTCGTAACATTAATTATTGAATTGATTTGTATGGTTAATATGAGCGGCTAAGCACCTCTTGGTGATGGCCTAGTTATGATTCCTTAATTGTTTTGTTTGCGTTTACATTACTTCCGTATAATTATTTCTAAGTGTATGCATGCATAGTTTATTGGTAGCTACCCTTGTTTGGTAGTTTTGAATGGCGGTAGAGGCTAGTTGCTTAGGAGATATGACCAACTGACCCTAAGTGAGTAGGCGGGGCGGGAAGGGTAAGATATGACCAACCGACGACCCTTTCTACTTATGCAATTTGACCAACCGATCACCTACCGTTTGGATGAACTTAAGAATTAGGGGTGAGTGTTTAAGTTGCTAACTCCGGGCACTCACTATTATAAGTCTAGCATGTAGCGGTGTTAATGACTCGGCTTAGGGGACCAGAACAAGCTGGACTTATGAGGGACACTGACTTATCTAGTGGTGGCATCTTTGTCGATAGGTTAGGCGAATTGACCAAATCGTCCTTTCGACTTTGACCCCACCTGAAGTAATTGGAAGTAATTAGACGTAGACATTACTAGCTAGGATGATTAACTAGGTTAGCATTGATTGAACCTTTGCCTCTATTTGCTTTTATTTGCTTTAGTAGTTAATTACTTAATTCCTTATCGAAATCATATTAAAAACTGTGACACCTAGGCTTAGTAATAATCCAACACACATAGCTCTTGGGACGACCTCGTTTTACCAAATACTACACTACACACGATCGGGTACACTGCCCGTTAGTGCATTAGGGTAGATTATAGGTATAACGAGACATTATAAATATGAAAACCTGGTCATTAAAACCTGCATCAAGTTTTTGGCGCCCCTGCTGGGGTGTTATATTAGGATTTTTATTAAGTCTTTAGTTTTATTCTGATATTATGTCTCTCATTATGAATGATTATCTCACCACCTCTAAAAGTAAACAGGGAATCACTGTTCCGGCTCTTGAAGAAAATGTAAAATTCGTGTTCTTGGGACTATGTCTTGAAGAACTAAAAAGTTGCTGCTTTTATGGAACCAAGGATGAAGAAGCACACGAGCACATCACGAAAGTATGTGAGATCGCCGATTTATTCCACGCGCCTGGAGTCTCTAGAGATCATGTTATGATGAGGGCATTTCCTTTTACCCTCAAGGGAAGAGCTAGAGATTGGTTAAAGAAACTACCATCTGGATCTATCACAACGTGGAGTGCATTTAAAAAGGCCTTTCTTAAGGAATACCGAACCCCTGCAAAAATCCTCCAGCAAGTTGATGAAATTAGGAGGTTTAGCCAATTCAATGATGAACCATTGTTTACAGGTTGGGAAAGATTCAATGAAGCCATCCTCAAGTGCCCCGAGCATAAACTCAACAAGCACGAGCAACTGCAAATATTTTATAACGGGTTGAACATCAAAACTCGGCAATTATTAGACTCAAAAGAACCTATCCTCTTAATGACTGCTGATAAAGGATGGACAAGAGTTGAAGAAATAGCTCTCCACTCTTCGTCCTGTAATGAAGATTGGAATGAATACCCCATCGAGCTACAATCGGTAATAAAGAATTTTGAGGAATTTGAAGTAGATATGCAATCCCTTACTGAAGAAGTAAAAATGGTTAAACAAAAGTTCAATAAACCTATTGATGGAGAGTAACGGATCTCGAAAAGGCTGTGAAAAAGCTTGTTAAGGAATCCAGCAGAAAGCAAGAAGAGAGCGAAAAATTGGTATGGAATATCAAGCAAGATTACGACCATGTGCTAAGAACACAAGCAACTGCTTTAAGAAGACTAGAAAATCAAGTCCGAAAGCTCGCAGAATCTGTCAGAATGAGAGATGAAGGAGAACTACCTAGCACAACTAAACCAAATCCTCGAGATCTAGCGCATGCTATTACAACCAAGAGTAGATTAAACTATAAGGAACCAGCCTACCCTTCAAACTCGAATGATCTGAATGAAGAAACGCCTCAAGGCAACAACAAGGAAACCGTAGGGGCTCAACCAACTGTCGAAAAAGTTCGTCCCTACATTCCTTCAATACCATTTCCGGGAAGAATTAAGAAAGAACAAGAACGAGTGTTATTTCAGAAATTTATGGAAAAATTACAACAACTCAGCATTAACATTCCTCTCGTTGAAGCCCTTGAGCAAATGCCCAAATATGCTAAATTCATGAAGGATCTCCTAACCCATAGAAGACTTTATGATCGGACGCAGATTACTCTAAATCAAAGGTGCTCTGCCGGCCTACTAAAAGATATGCCTCTCAAAGAAGAAGATCCAGGGAGCTTCACCTTACCTTGCACAATCGGGGGAATTATGTTCGACAAGGCCCTTGCCGATCTTGGAGCAAGCATAAGTCTTATGCCTTTCTCACTCTATTCGCGTATGGAATTGGGGGACCTGAAACCAACTAGAATGTGCATTGAGCTAGCTAATAAAACAACCAAATATCCTAAAGGAATCGCTGAAAATGTTCTTATCAAGATCGATAAATTTGTCTTCCCAGTTGACTTCGTGGTCCTTGTAATGGAAGAGGATGATATCCCAATTTTACTTGGGAGACCCTTTCTTGCCACCGCACATGCTATGATTGATGTCTTTAACTAAAAGATTTCATTGGAAATTGGAAACAACAAAATTACCTTCTATCTTGAAAAATCAATAAGATATGCTTCTTTCATTGACGACAACCTTGATGATCTCGACCTTATCGAAGCTAACGCTCAGAAACATGCTCAGGAATGCTTTCTGCCAGACCCTTTAAAATCATTGAAATTCAAAGATAATGATGGAATATCTAGCGATGGAGAAGGCGAAATGGAAGAACTCGCTATGGACAATCAAACGCTATGCTCAGCAAATACCCTGGAAGAAGCTGATACTACCCCAAAACTTAAGGAGCTCCCTCCTCATTTAGAATATGCATTCATTGATGAGGATCGTAATTTTCCTATTGTGATTTCTTCTTTGTTGTCTGACGAAGAAAAGAAGTCGCTATTACAGGTTCTAAGCAAGCACAAGGGGGCGATTGCGTGGAAAGTCTCTGACATAAAAGGGATCAATCCTTTATACTGCTGTCACAAGATACTAATGGAAGATGATTTTAAACCAGTAGTACAACCACAGAGAAGATTAAACCCAAAATTCCAAGACGTGGTAAAATACGAAATCATTAAGCTCCTGGATGCAGGTTTAATTTACCCTATTTCTGATAGTCCTTGGGTTAGTCCTATTCATGTTGTGCCAAAGAAAGGAGGAATGACAGTAGTCACTAATGAAGATATCGAGCTGATACCTACTAGGACGGTCACTGGCTAGAGGGTGTGCATCGATTACAGAAAATTAAATGACGCAACACGGAAGGATCACTTCCCTCTTCCATTTATTGATAAAATGTTAGAAAGGCTCTCTGGACATGAGTATTATTGCTTTCTTGATGGATTTTCAGGATATTTTCAAATTTCGATTGCCCCTGAGAATCAAGAAAAGACTACTTTCACATGCCCGTATGGAACTTTCGCCTACATAATAATGCCTTTCGGACTATGCAACGCTCCCGCCACATTCCAACGGTGCATGACAGCAATATTCTCGGATATGTGTCGAGAGTTTATGGAAGTCTTCATGGACGACTTCTCGGTTTTCGGTAACTCTTTTCCATCTTGTCTTAATAATTTATCTAAAATGCTTGCCAGATGTGAAGAAACCAACCTTGTCCTTAACTGGGAGAAATGTCATTTTATGGTAAAAGAAGGGATTGTTTTGGGGCATAAGATTTCTCAAACAGGGATCGAAGTTGATAAAGCTAAGGTTGACGTCATTTATCGACTTCCTTATCCAACCAATCTGAAAGGAATTAGGAGTTTTCTTGGGTACGCTGGATTTTATAGAAGATTTATAAAAGACTTTTTCAAAACTGCTAAACCTATGACCCAACTCCTCATGAAAGATGCAAAATTTGATTTTAATGATGATTGCAAAAAGCTTTTATATTTTAAAAGAAAAATTGACTCGCCTTATTATTATTGCTCTGATTGGGGAACGATTTTGAACTTATGTGCGATGCTAGTGATTATGCTGTGGGAGATGTTTTAGGACAGAGGGTGGATAAAAAATTTTAACCCATTTATTATGCTAGTAAAACCTTAAATGAGGCATAAGAGTATTACACAACCACCGAAAAGGAACTCCTGGCTGTGGTTTATGGCTTTGATAAATTCAGATCTTATTTAGTGATGTCAAAATTGTTGTCTACACTGACCATTCTGGTTTGAAGTACTTATTCAATAAACAAGATGCCAAACCAAGATTGATAAGATGGGTTTTGCTGCTACAAGAATTTAAAATTGAAATCAAGGATAAGAAAGGGGCATAAAACTTAGCTGCTGATCACCTCTCTCGATTAGAAAACCATGAACTTGAAGAACTTGACAAAGAAACTATTCGTGACTCCTTCCCTGATGAGCATCTCATGGCAGTAAGAATTAAAGATTCCAATCCCGAACCATGGTACGCAGATTTCGCTAATTACCTCGCGGCCAGAGTATTACCTAGCAACAAAACTTATGATCAAAAGAAAAGTTCTTCTCGGATCTTAAATATTACTTACGATGATCCTTTCCTTTTAAATCATGCCCAGATGGTATTATTCGGAGATGTGTTTTGGAAATGAGCAAAAAGCAGATACGGAACATCATATACTTGCCGACTGCGGGAGGACACTACTGGTAGATAATCTTGCTCGAAAGGTTTATGAGGCGGATTCTTTTGGCCTAGCATTTTCAAGGATGCAGCAAAACATGTAAGTGACTGTGACGCTTGTCAAAGGGCATGAAACATCTCTTCTCGCAATCAGATGCCGCTCAACAACATTATGGTATGTGAGGTTTTTGATGTTTGGGGGATCGATTTTATAGGACCCTTCACCCCATCAAAGAATAAAAGTTATATCCTTGTAGCTGTCGATTACGTTTCAAAGTGGGTCGAAGCTGAAACTCTGCAAACATGTGATGCTAGAAGTGTCATTCGCTTTTTGAAAAGATTATTCTCTAGGTTTGGGATCCCTATGACCATCATAAGTGATCGAGGGACGCACTTTTGTAACGCTATTATGGAGAAAGTTCTCAACAGATATGAGGTACTCTACCGGATGTCTACACCTTATCACCCACAAACTAATGGGCAAACTGAAAACACCAATAGGGCACTAAAGTGAATTTTAGAAAAATCCATCAGCAGTAACAGAAAAGATTGGTCCGACAAACTAGACGAAGCTTTATGGGCATTCAGAACAGCTTTCAAAACTCCTATTAGAAGCGCCCCTTTTAAGATTGTTTACGAAAAAGCATGTCATCTTCCCGTAGAATTGGAACATAAAGCGTACTCGGCTCTCAAGAATGCTAATTTAGAGGCAGATGTGATCAAGGAACACCGATTTTCCCAAATAAATCGGTTAGCTGAATTACGAGACGAGGCATAAGATCATGCCAAGGCATACAAAGACAGGACCAAAAGATGGCACGATAAGCGAATTAAGGATACAAAATTTGAAGTAGGACAAGAGGTTCTCGTTTTCAACTCAAGACTCAAATTATTCCCTGGAAAAATGAGATCTCGTTGGGTTGGCCCCTACACAGTAAGTAAGGTATTCCCCTATGGGACTATTGAGGTTCATAATAAGGAAGGGGTATATTTCAAGGTAAATGGACACCGTGCAAAAAATTATTATGGGCAAGATGTTAGCAAGCTTTTGGGAGATGAGTTCTTCGCCCCTGCATAAAGCCCCAAGGCTCTGAGTCTAACTTAAAGACTCGTAAATAAAGAAAAGTGCTCTTTCGGGAGACAACCCGAATTATCCCTTTCTTCTGTTTTATTTCCATTTCTGTTGGGTTTTGTGTTTTTAACCAATTTTGCAGGAAACTTGGAGTGATTGCTGCTGCAGCGTGCTGATCTGACCATAGTTACGGCGTAACTCATCTTAGTGGTTACGTCGTAGCCAACCCCTTGCAGCAGAATTTCAAATGCATTACCAATTACGGCGTAACACCATCTCAGCGGTTACGCCGTAGCTACACTCTTACAGCGTATGCCAGATTTTGTCTAGTTACGGCGTAACTCCTATTAAGTGTTACGACGTAACTATCCTCTGTTTTACTTCTTTCATTTTGAAACACAATAACCTTGTATTAGTATTTTAAATGAACTTTGTGGGTGTGTTCCCTGTAAACCCTCACGAGACTTCACTCGTCCACTTGGGACACCAAGTGGTTTGAAAGGCTTGTTGCATATGCTAAATGCAACTGTGATTCCTACGAAAGTGAGTTAGGTTTGTTTTTCATTTTTCATTTTTTCTTTTAGAATTATGCTTGTCGGTAGTGTGATTTCAGGGATTGAAGTTTGCTCTTGGATGCTTACACGAAGGCACGTCTCTTTTTCGTGGGCCTTCTTTCTTTTTGAAGCGAATTTCAGGGAAGTTCTCGCTCTAATTCTACTTTTCTGTTCACCTTTATTTAACGCTTAGTACAAAAGGGACTTTTTACAATTCAAGTGGGGGGACGGGAGTAGAATTATCTCTTGATATTTATTTTGCCCTCGTGTTTCTAGTTTATTTTGAAAAATTATGCCATTTTTAAAATTTTGACATGTTTTTCTTAACCTAACTAGATTAGACCTTAGCCGAGCATATACAACCCTTGATATTATATGGTGAGATTAGCCTTATCCGTTTCCAATATTTTACCCCAAATCCACCAAATTATGAGTGTGCCGGTAGCTTGTAAACTTTAGAACTTGTCATTTGCATCATTTCGAGACCATAGACGAGGTATGTTGAGTTAGCTCGATGTATTTGGACTTTTCAGTTTAAGAAGGCAATATTATAGGATTATCACCCAAATAGCCTACCATTGTGTGTCTATCGATTAGTCACCTCGACTTCTCAACCCCTATGTGAAACCCTTTTGTTGCATTCACCTTTAGTGCAAGATACCCCTAGATACACCCATCTGAGCCATTCCTTTCATTTTTTTAACCCAGTATATTGTTTCGATACACCTATACACCTTAGCCTACCCTGTAGTCTTTATTTGTGATTGGGAAGTCATCATCTGCCTAAGTTTAAGGTTCAAGTGGAAAGGTTCGGAAATCACGCTTTCGTCGACGACATATTTTTTGAAGATCATTGAAGACCCCCCGAATTCCCATTGTTCATCTCAAGTGGGGGGATATTATGTTTTGTTGTTATTGTTACCTTGAAAAAAAATGATTCGAAAAAAAAGAGTTGTTATGTTATTTAGTTATTGTAAAGTGCAATGTTATAAGCACTATGTTATGAGCTTTATATAGATTTAGTATCGAGGAGGCCACCTCGGTCACATTCGAAGATTGGAGTTGGTTAGCGAGCCAACTATTGGAGAAGAGGTAGTGTGCCCATCATGACGTCCTCTAATGACACATCTACCTAGTATTTCCTGATCCGTTTTCTTGTCTTCGAAGCTTGAACTTTGGGCGGACGGTAAGTGGTGATGACTTGGTTATAGATTTAGACTGCCTGCTTGATTTTTTATTCTACACCATTTATATATCCTATGTCTTATCCTACCCTTTAGTCATGAAGCATGTCTAGGTGATGCAGCGAGCAATCTTTGGTGTCTTGGCCATGGATTTGGTCATGTATCATTGATTTTGTCCACTTCACGTGACATGTTAGTAATGACGAGTCACCCCTTAACCTTTGTCGTGTCTACCCATATTTCCTTGAAAATTGTTTAGCCCTTAACTCGTGGTGGAGATTTGTGTAACCGCCAAGCTTATGATAGAATACATGCTATGATCATGCGATTGGTGATCACCCGAAATTGACACTTAGAATAGTTGAGAGATTTGAGTGTTTCGTTCCCATTTCGTGAGGTGTTAGGCTTTGTTTTATTCTAGCATAAGGGAATTGTAAACTTATATTTTCGGTAATGGGAAATATCTTTTAGGAATCTATCTAATAAGGTCTACTTGAGGGCAAGTAGAGTTCAGTGGGGGATATTTGATAACATCAAATAATCCGAATATTAAGTGTCAATTTCCCAATAATGCTTGTAATTTATATCATTTATATGGATTTACGCTTGTTTTCCATTGTTTTCCAATGTCGGGTAAATTACGAGCATTGGAGCTAAAGAGACGTGGAATTGGAGAAATATCAAAGATTTATCATAGTATGTCGACTTTGAAGAGGTTACTGGCGTAACTCGTCTCTCACATTACGTGTAATTTAAGCGTGACTCGAAAAGCCAACTCATCAGAAGATTACGGCGTAACTCTCCCAAAAGATTACGACGTAAGTATATTAGGTCAAATGAGGTTCCACGCCGCTGATAACTACGCCGTAACTATTGCATAAACTCCGGCGTAACCAAGAAATATTGAAGATACGGCGTAACTACTTATAAGGTTGCGCCGTAATAAGCAGATCTAGTGCAAATTACGAAGAAATAGAGGATTACGGCGTAACTATTCTATTGGTTACGCCGTAACCCAGATCTGGCCTATAAATACCCCATGATTTCCAGCATTTGAGATCATCCCATTTCACACACCACAACCAAATAACGTGGGAAGAAGCCAAAGGCAGGTCTAGAGGAACATACGGAGCTGTCTTCAAAGGAGAAATCACTCCCCTACGATAAGCATTAGCATTTTATCTTTTATTTACTTTTATTCATGTATTTCGTAACATTAATTATTGAATTGATTTGTATGGTTAATATGAGCGGCTAAGCACCTCTTAGTGCTGGCCTAGTTATGATTCCTTAATTGTTTTGTTTGTGTTTACATTACTTCCGTATAATTATTTCTAAGTGTATGCATGCATGGTTTATTGGTAGCTACCCTTGTTTCGGTAGTTTTGAATGGCGGTAGAGGCTAGTTGCTTAGGAGATATGACCAACTGATCCTAAGTGAGTAGACTGAGACGGGAAGGGTAAGATATGACCAACTGACGACCCTTTCTACTTGTGCAATTTAACCAACCGATTACCTACCGTTTGGATGAACTTAAGAATTAGGGGTGAGTGTTTAAGTTGCTAACAACCGGGCACTCACTATTATAAGTCTAGCATGTAGCGGTCTTAATGACTCGACAGGGGACCGGGAACAAGCTGGACTTATGAGGGACACCTGACTTCTCTAGTGGTGGCATCTTTGCTGATAGGTTAGGGCGAATTGACCAAATGCTGTCCTTTCGACTTTGACCCCACCTGAAGTAATTGGAAGTAATTAGACGTAGACATTACTAGCTAGGATGATTAACTAGGTTAGCATTGATTGAACCTTTGCCTCTATTTGCTTTTATTTGCTTTAGTAGTTAATTACTTAATTCCTTATCGAAATCATATTAAAAACTGTGACACCTAGGCTTAGTAATAATCCAACACACCTAGCTCTTGGGACGACTTCGGTTTTACCAAATACTACACTACACACGATCGGGTACACTGCCCGTTAGTGCATTAGGGTAGACCATAGGTATAACGAGACATTATAAATATTAAAACCTGGTCAGTAAAACCTGCATCATTAGAGACTTAATTGTACTTTGTAATATTGATTAGGAGTAGGATAGAACTAGGATAAGTTAGCTTGGAGTGCAAGGCAAGCTAAGGTTCATGGAGGGGTTGGTTGAGTATTTCTTAGCCGACTCTATCATGGTTTCTTTACTCCCTCATCTCTATAAATAGAGGTGAGGGTGGATACAAATTCTCAACATTCTTTTTGGCTCGAATTGTAAACTTTATTAGTTTTAATAAAGGGGTGTTCGAGGTATAATGTGTGCATATATTCTTGTCGATATCTTTGTAGTTTTTTATCTTCTTTATTTGTTGTCAAACTCGGTTTTCGCGCTTGGTGTTGCAGCTTGCTCGAAGATTAACGATCTAGTATTCCGTGATCGATCGTCGACTGTCCAACAATTTTAATTTAACAATCTCTTAGGGAGGGAGGAGTGGTACCCATTACCCTAATACCCTGGGGGTGCCACATCACCTCTATCCAATAAAAACCTTCCAACTCAAAACTACCCCAATACTACCCTAACACTACCCTAACTGAGGCGGGTGGTGCCGATCCTACCCTAACACTACTTTTCATAAAAAGACAAAAAAAGAGAGAAAAGAAAGTGTAACTTGAGCGGGTTCGAGCTCGATTTGTGGCAAAGTTTCAAGTACCCTAAGTACTAGGAATGGTGTACCCGATCGGTGCTTGAGCTTGATGTTGAGCCGAGCTCCACTCAGTCCTACCTTATATACGCATTTGTTCGCTCGGTTCTCGAGTTAAAGGAAGAGGAAATTAAAGGAAGCGGAAAGTTTTTGTGTTCTTGAGTCTTTTTAAATGAGGAAAGGAAACGGAAAGGAAATAAAGAGGAAGATTTGATAAGTAAATCTTCCTCCCACTTTGGGAGGAAAGAGAAAGGAAAGCGGGCCATATGTTGTGTAAAGACTAATATACCCTTTTAAAACATTTGATATTAATAATTAAAGGGCATATATGTAATTTGATCAAGTTATTTTTCTTTTCCTCTCACTCAAAACGTGATTATGATTCTTTCCTTTTCCTTTCCTCTATCTCGAAACATAACAACTAACACTTACTTTCCTCTTCCATTTCTTTTCCTTTTTATTCTTTTCCATTTCCCTTCCCTAAAAACTAGAGAACTGAGCGTAAAAGTAGCGGATAAATAGCAGTTTTTCAACCTTATTTTTATAACTTATTTTCTCAAATGTAAATCAAAGAAGAAAAAAAAAAAAACATTAATTGGTTGATAATCTTGAAAACAAGGCAATGCATAGTCAGACAGTCAAATGTTAATTACTCTCACTCTCACTCTTAACCATCACTTTCCTCTCTTTCTCTCTCTCTTAAATAGTTAAATCTAATTTGACAAGTATCATCATCATCATGATTATTAGCATGCTATGAATAACAACAACTCTACTTTCTTCTTCCTTTTTGCTGCTGGTCCGTCATCATCTTTTTTCATTTCTATTCAGGTTGGTTTTTTACCACTTTCTTTCTTGGATCTATTTTTTTTTTTTCTTTTTCTTCTTTAATTGGGTTATTATAATCTAAGCTTTGTCCTAGTTATGTTTAATGAGATGCATTTGTCTGTCTCTTTTTGCTTGTGGTCCTTGCAATTTTTCAGTTTCCAAGATTTAAAATTTGACTTTTTTTTTTTTTTTTTTTTTTTTTTTGTTTTGTTTTGGTATGTTGAGTTTAAGATCTAGTTTATCTTGGATCAATCATGGTTTTTGTTTGTTATTTATAAAATGTATAAAACTGTAATTATTAAGCGTTAATATCTGTTTTTATTGCGTTCAATTCAAGTCTTTTGATTCTTTTTATCTTTATTTTTAACACCCTTTAGCTTTTTAGTTTATATCCTATAATTTATTTTTAGTAAGTTACTCACTTTAATATGGTTATGAATTTTGATGGTTAAACAGACCTCAAAAATTGGATGGAACCCTTGAGCAAGCTATTAGTAAAGACTATAGAGTGAGTATAAATTAACAGATGGCCTCAAAAACCCGAGTGGTGGGACAATTGGCGACAAAGAATGTTCTTGGAGATGATTTAGAAGCTAAACTAGCTTCGAAACTATTAATTTCTCAGTCAGAAGCTGCTAAGGTTGTTGAGAATGAAACCGCGTCTGTGGATCTTGAAAAGAAAGTATTTGAGAAAATGAGTGTGAAGAATAGTTCAGTTTCTGATAAAGTGAGTGATGGGAATAGCAGCCTTGGCAAGACAAGTGGAAGTGCCGCGTTGATTTTGTGGAGAGTGGGAAGAGTAGTATGTGTAGGGGAAGTACAAGTAGCAATGTGAGTGATGAGAGTAGTTGTAGTAGTTTCAGTAGCAGTATCAATAAACCTCATAAATCAAATGATATGAGGTGGGAAGCTATTCAAGTTGTGCGAGCGAGAGACGGGTCGTTGGGTTTGACCCATTTCAGATTGTTGAAAAGATTAGGATGTGGTGATATTGGAAGTGTCTATTTGGCAGAGTTGACTGGGACTAAAGCTTACTTTGCGATGAAAGTAATGGATAAAGCATCCCTAGCGAGCCGGAAGAAGCTTCTTAGAGCTCAAACAGAGAGAGAAATATTGCAATCTTTGGACCATCCGTTTCTTCCAACGCTATACACTCATTTTGAGACTGATAAGTTCTCGTGTTTGGTGATGGAGTTCTGTCCAGGAGGAGACTTGCACACTCTTAGGCAGAGACAGCCCGGGAAACATTTCACCGAGCAAGCTGTCAAGTAAGCGTCTTTTCAATCCATGTCACTGCCTGTAGCATTCATCGTATTAGATGTTTATTAAGGAATTTATAAAAGCACTTTTTTAGTTTGTTGATATTACTTGAGATTGAAGGAAGCATTGAATCTGTAGTGTTGTGAAGTTTTCATGACATGAAACCGTGGTTTAGGATCAAAAGATGTTTTTTTCCCACAAATGTTGAGTAACTGCTGCCAAAAGATTAATTGTGTCTTCGTGCTGGGCTGCTGGCATCAATATTATATGTTTTTGCTTTATTAAAAACGTACTATTTATAAGGTAAAACTATATTTGAGCATGCAAGGTGTAAAAAAGGGAAACTGGTCTAAATATCATGTTCTGTATATCTGGTAAGTTGCGTTACTTTTCTTTTCTGGGCTTGTATTTTGTATACTCGATCTTCTTTTTTTCTTCTTATAACCAACATGTGCGTTGTGTTGGCGGTTATCGTCCCAAAGCGGTGAAGATAATCAATAAGCTGTTCGTGAAACAACAAACTGTCGGCGATGCGTATACCACTTCAATTGGTTCTGGATATCACTTGGAATCGTGTGATCACTTTCCAAAGTAAACTATTCGACCACAATGCCGGGTATCACGAATATCTACTTGGGATAAGACCAAATCACGAGCTAGAGAATTAGGCACAATTCTTTAACCCTTGCGCTAATAAGTGTTCGTGTTTTCGTGTCCCTTTCATGCATAATCTAATCTCGAATTTATAGGAAATACTCTTGGCATAGTCAATGGAATTATGAGTATTAATCGGCCCATTAATAGCTTCATAATCATCCCATTATAGTCAGTTAGTGGTTACATGACCAATTAAGCGTGGTCATTAATGCGCTTTAAGCCGCCACTGAATAGGTCAAACCGTTACAAGCGATGCTTTCATCAAGATTTCATGGTGCCTTCAATGGTTACGCTTTGCGATTAAACGCCATCGCTTGATGTAAACACATCATCGGTGAGACTCGACTTCGTGGAAACACCACCGGTGGAAACACCGATCGATGTAAATCTTGGAAACATCGATACTTAGTGTAAACCACAACGGTACTTTCACCAAGCACTATCAATCGAAACCACTACAAGAGTTCGGGTGTTCATGGACCTTATGGTTATACACTCCGTACCTCCTAACCCATTACAAGGTGTGGGCATCGATCCCACAAGTGCACTAAATTTTCCAACAATCCTCCCAAATTTAGTTCACTTCCTTTGCATGAAAAATAAACATCAATCAAAACATGTGCATAAATGAAAATGTCACGAGGATTGAATTTCCATCTTAGTAATTACACGTTCAAATATTCGAGAATCGTGGTGTTCTAAGATTGAACCCTTGAACCCATTTGAATACACGAAGATAACTACACACAGTTTTCAAACACCGAAAAGCTCCCGACACTATACAAGCCATGTGTCCATATCCAAATTCATAAATGTTGTAAAAGCTAAAGTCCAAAGCTTTAAAGCGGCAAAACTTCAACATTTACATAGGTGGTTCCTCTTTAGTCATGCTCCCGCCAAGCACTTTTTCAAAGAAAATATAACCATTAAGTAAAGACTTCATCCTCCTTTCAAAGAGTTACGAGCACTGACCTTGGGATGTAAATAAAACATGTGCTCCATCCAGCTGAATGTTCGACTTTCACATTGAACTCGGCTCCTAAGTTTCCTCGGGAGGAGTTGGGTGTCCTAGCATTCGATGACTAAGTTGGACTTAAACCCGTCCCTTTGCGACTTTATAACCAAGTCTCTAGCCGACCCTTCGTCAGTGATCGACTAAGTTACATTGAGATCTCACAAACTCTATAGATACCACCCCATTCATGATAAGCTCGCGAATCATGCTATGCCCGACACCTAAGTGTCTAGACTTACCATTGTACATCCGGCTATAAGCCTTAGCCAATGTAGTTGCGCTGCTATCACACCGGATAGAAATAGGTGCTATAGGTTTAGCCACGATGGAATCTCAAGCAAGTTTTCAACCATTCACTTCTTTACCGGTATGCTAGAGCCACAAATTGATTCCATTGTTGAGCGGTGATGCAAGTTTGCTTCTTGGATGCCCAATTGCACCTCCACCAAGTAGGAATACCCGACCCACCGGTAGCGAATTGTCTTGATGTTCTTGATCCACTTGCATCGGTGTAACCTTCCAACACGATGGGTAACCGATATATGAGACTATAATCCATAGTTCTCTTGAATACTTCATACCCTACGAGCGCTTGCGCTGATGAGCACTAGGATTACTAGTATACACTCGATTTTCCCTGCAAAACCAATATCGGGCCTTGTACAAGTCATGGCATACATCAGTGACCAATTACCCTAGAATACTCGAGTTGAGATCTGACCGCCATGATTAGCATCGACTTCACGGTATCCATAGGTGTACTCATCGGAGTACAATCAAAGTAATTGAATTTCCTCGATGCGCTTCTCAATATAATGAGGCGAGATATAGAAATTCTATTACTTTCATGTTTAATCCTTATACCAAGGATAACATCGCCCTCCCATGTCTTTCATGGAGAACCTTGATGACAAAAATTCCTTTGTCGGTCAACTGATTTTGGTCGATGCGAAAGATCAACATGTCATCAACATATAGACAAATGATGACTCCTTTACCGATTCATCAAATTTGCTATATCGCATTTGTCGACTTGGTTAAGAACATAACCACTAGACAAAACCACTTCATCAAACTTTTGATGCCATTGCTTAGTGCTGCTTAAGTCCATAAAGAGACTTAATCGGTTTACACACCTTGTTTTCATTGCGAGCAAGATGAAGCCACGAGGTTGGTTCATATAAACCTCTCTTCCAACTTCACCATTCAAGAAAGTCGTTTTCACATCCATCGATGAATAACCGGTTGTGAATAGATGCCATAGCAATCGGCGATCTTATGGTGCGACACGAGCCACGAGGGCATAAGTATCAAAATAGTCTATTCGACTTTTGTTTAAAGCCACAGAATGACTAGTCTAGCCTTGAACTTTTCAATAGTTCCATCTACCTTCATTTTCCTTTTGAAAATCCATTTGCAACCCGAGGTTTGCAACTGTGAGAATAGATCGACCAACACCAATGTTGTTGCCCGTGATGGAATCCATCTCATCATTGATTGCTTCTTTCCGAAAGCAATATCCTCGACTTCATTGCTTCTTCAAATGTTTTGGGGTCATCCTCAACAATGAAGCAATAGGAGTATTGATGCGAGACCTCATCCTAGTACCTTCACTAAGTATAGTTGAAATTCGAGTCCAAATGTCTTTGGAGTCGACCACTTTTGCTCTTCCCGAGCACAGTTCGATTCTTGAACCACAACCTCATCGAGGACCTCGATACACGGTGTCATGAGTTCCATTAGAATCCTCGACTTGGTCTAGGGATGATGAGAATCTATTCTCATCAAAATGCATCCGCTTGATTCAATTATTGTGTTAAGCGAAACATGTTCATTAGGTTCAATAACATAGAACCTAAAAGCCTTGGAATGCTCGGCATATCCAACAAAGATGCGATCGATACCTCTTTCACCCAAAGTCTTTTGCTTTGGATCGAAGTCTTACAACAACCTCTGACCCCAAACCTTGAGATAATTCAGGTTGGGTTTCTTTTTAGTCCGAGTTCATAAGGGGTAACCTTGTTCCTTTTGTTTGGAACCTATTTAATAAATAGCAAGTCGTTAACATAGCTTCACCCCGAACCTCGACTCAGATCTGAATAGGACAACATGGAATTAACCATCTCCTTGACACCTGTTTTCCTTTCGAAATACCATTTCTTTGAGGAGTATAAGAAGCGATCGTTTCATGGATTATTCCAACAGACCGAAAGTCTTGAGTATCCATGTACTCACCTCCCTATCGATCCTTAATCTTTTGATCAAAGACCAGTTGTAATTCAACTTGCTTTAAACACTTTGAATTTATCTAATGCTTCATCCTTGGTATGTAATAGATAGACATAACAAAATCTAGAAGCATCATCAATAAATGTCACAAAGTACTTCTTATTCCCCGAAGAAGGAGTGGCATGCAAATCACACAGTCATTGTGAATAAGCTCCAAGATCTTAGTCTCACGACTAACACCTGAAAGGGTTTCTTGGTTATCTTGGTCAACATGCAAGTTTTACACTTTTCGGTGTTCATGTCAAAAGCAGGATTAAACCATCCTAGACATATCTTGCATTCTTTTATAATGAACATGACCAAGTCTAGCATGCCATAGGTTAGAATCGGTCGATCATATGTGGTGCACAAAAGTTTGAAATAACACATCGTTGGTAATATTAAGCTGAACATTTGATTACATAAATAACCAAAACCAATAAAACACCATGCTTAGAAAGCACAAATTTATCGATTCAATAACTTGTTTATATCCATGATTATTCAAAATACTACTTGAAACCAAGTTCTTCACGATATCGGGAACATGAATAACATCAAACAAAGTTACAATCTTTCACGAACTAAACCTAAGATCTACACACCACGACCATGCACCAAGGTCGTTGACTCATTTCCCATGCGAAGAATAGAACCATCATTCGATGACTCATAAGTCTTGAACCGACTTCTATCTTTGCACACATGAACTGTTGCACCGAGTCGACCCACCACGCAACATCATCATCCTGCGCATAAAAGATTCGAGATACATATGTAACATAATAAATCGAAAAGACTTATTAAACATATTACGACCTTTCGGTGAGTTGGTGAACCACCACTCCCCGAACCATTAGTGCTCGATCCATTGGCTTTACCACCAATTTTAACACCACTTGCGGTCCCTTTTAATGTGACCGGTCTTGCTACATTTCCAACAAGTAGGTGTTGCCTTCTTGTTAGGATCGCCACTTGTGTTGTCATGATACTTGCGTTTGCCTTTGTTGTCATTGTACACGGTGGAGTTGTTATTCTCCACCATATTGACAATGATGGTCCAAAGAACATTGCCGCTCTTTGGCTTGTCATTATCCCGCACTTTGAGAGATTCCTCATATGCGCAGATGACCGCCCAACTCAACAAGAGTTAACTCCTCCTTCATATGTTTCAAGGTATGCTTGAAATCTTTCCATGAAGGAGGGTTTATCAATGACACAAGAGACTTTGATAGCCTCATCCATGTTCATTTGGTGTTGTGTAAACCTTCCAAGTATTCCAAGAAGTTCATTGTATTGTTCCATAACGGTCTTGAATCGGTCATTTTGTAATTTGTGAAATTACTAACAAGGAACTTTACTTGATGCATCCTCGACCATATATTTGGCATCCAAGAATCCTACGCTTTGGAAGATTCAAAGTTCGATAAATATCAAACAAAGAATCGACATACCATTCGAATAAGACCTCTGCATATGTAGTCATCATTTTCCCACTTGCTCCTCCTCCGATTTGATCCACGTAGCATCATCACCATCATCGAAATTGGAGTAGTCGGCATAGACCACACTCATGCTTGATGCCAGAAGTGCATCTTCTTCCGCTCCTAAAGTCCACCCTTGAACTTGTCGAATTTAGCAAAGTTTGAAGCCATGTGTTCATTGCGACAATTGCCATTGATTATCACTAAATAGTTTACTTTGATTGTTGGCGGTTATTCGTCCCAGCGGGGTGAAGATAATCAATAAGCTGCTCGTGAAACAACAAACTGTCGTGATGCGTATACCACTTCGCTGGTTACAGGATATCACTTGAATCGTGTGATCACTTTCCAAAGTAAACTATTCGACCACAATGCACGGGTATCACGAATATCTACTTGGGATAAGACCAAATGCGGTTAGAATTAGGCACAATTCTTTAACCCTTGCGCTAATAAGTGTTCGTGTTTTACGTGTCCCTTTCATGCATAATCTAATCTCCAATTTATAGGAAATACTCTTGGCATAGTCAATGGAATTATGAGTATTAATCGGCCCATTAATAGCTTCATAATCATCCCATTATAGCCGTTAGTGGTTACATGACCAATTAAGCGTGGTCATTAATGCGGTTTAAGCCGCCACTTGAATAGGTCAAAACCGTTACAAGCGATACTTTCATCGGTACTTTCATAGTGCCTTCGGTGGTTACCTTTGCTTGATGGAAACGCCATCGCTTGATGTAAACACATCATCGATGAGACTCAACTTGGTGGAAACACCACTTGCTGGAAACATCGATCCGATGTAAATCTTGCCCGGTGGAAACAACGATACTTAGTGTAAACCACAGCGATGCTTTCACCAAGCACTATCAATCAAACCACTACAAGAGTTCGTGGTGTTCATGGACCTTATGGGTGTACACTCGTACCTCTAACCCATTACAAGGTGTGAACCGATCCCACAAGTGCACTAAATTTTCCAACACGTTGTCCTTTTCTTTACAAATTGTCTAAAATCTCTTTTGTCTGATGCCACTTTGTAAATGTAGTTTTTTATGTGTTTTTTCTTTGGTAGAATCAGAACAATGGACGATTCTTCGTTGATCGTTTTTCTTATGGGATTGTAACAAAAGTTGAGTTTGTATCCAGATGTTTTAAATGTATTCTGTTGCTTTTCTATGGGAAGCAACGCATGCATATTTGTTTGGAATGTGGCCTATACGACTATATGAGCAATCTTAAAGCTTAACTCGCAATTGCTTGAGGCGCAGTCTTTATTATACTTTAATCCCATTTTCTAGAATCTGTATCTCATTCTGGTATTGATGTTGATTCTTGAATGGCATGTCATGTATGTTGCTAATTGCACGAGTTTTATTTGCACTTGATTAGTTTTCAGTTTCAGTTACATGTGCATCATGGAACATCACACATGAAAAAAATCTTGATGTCTTGTATTGTGTGCAGATTTTATGTAGCAGAGGTACTGTTAGCGATGGAATATCTCCACATGCTTGGGATTGTTTATCGTGACCTTAAACCAGAAAATGTTCTTGTAAGGGAAGATGGACATATAATGCTCTCAGATTTTGATCTTTCTCTTCGTTGCAGTGTTAGCCCGACTTTAGTTAAGTCTACATCTATGGATTCTGAGCCCCTCCGCAAAAACACACCCTTCTGTGTCCAACCAGCATGCATTGAGCCTTCATGCATTCAGCCGTCATGCGTAGTCCCAACATCTTGCTTCTCTCCTCGTTTCTTTTCAAGCAAATCCAGGAAAGAAAGGAAAAGCAAAACCACTAAAGACATTGGAAACCAAGTTACCCCATTACCTGAGCTCATGGCTGAACCCACCAGTGCCAGGTCTATGTCATTTGTGGGAACCCACGAGTACTTGGCTCCTGAAATCATTAAAGGTGAAGGTCATGGAAGTGCTGTAGATTGGTGGACTTTTGGAATATTCCTATACGAGTTATTGTTTGGTAGAACTCCATTCAAAGGGTCAGGTAATCGAGCCACTTTATTTAATGTTGTGGGTCAGCCTCTTAGGTTTCCAGAATCACCGGTGGTGAGCTTTTCAGCACGGGATCTCATTAGGGGGTTGCTTGTGAAAGAACCTCAGCACCGTTTGGCATATAAAAGAGGAGCCACCGAGATTAAGCAACACCCTTTCTTCGAAGGTGTTAATTGGGCATTGATTCGTTGTGCTACACCACCAGATGTCCCGAAGCCCATTGAGTTTGAAAGATTTTCTGCTCCTGTTGCATCAACAAGTGAAAAGGCTAATGTACTCCCTGTGTCTGCTCCAAACCAAAAAGGTTCTGAGAATTACTTGGAGTTTGATTTCTTCTAGAGATTGAACTAAAATACCTACAAATTTGCTGTTTGTTTCTAAGGTGTATCGGTTGGGGAGGATGGTTGTATTTTCCTTCAATTTATTATATGACACTCGAGAGTGGTAATTGTTTGTTATATTGCATTTGCATCGTGTCATTTGTCAATTTTATATAAGATGGTGATCCGTTACAAACATATAACATCAACAACTTTGTTTATAGTTTATGAACATGACACTTAAAAAATGTTTCCAGGCAACAAATAGGGCTGCGCCTTTCGAGTTTACAAAGTTTTAAATGTATAATACACGACCTATAGATTCAGATTCTAGAGCTTGAAGCAGCTGCAATTAACAAAGCCATCGGTGTGGGCCTGCTGAACCTGCATAGTTTTTAGGGTATCAACGTTAATGTCACGCTGAAATGGGGCAGTTGAGGATGGAGAGGGTGGCTCTGAAGTCAACTGGTCTTGCAATGACACTTCTTTTCCTTCACATATGACCTTAACTTCACAGAACTGTGGAGCGTTGTGTATTATTTGATCGAGAGTCCCTCCTCCACTGCCTCTCTTGCTGCTACTCTTGAGTTTCCTGTCATTAAAGGCTGCACGATTACATAGAGAATTGGGTAGGAGTAAAATAAAAGCATGAAATGGCTAGAGGTGTAGCCACCTTACGGATGATTTGGTGGCACCCAAAACCAGTTTTTTTATATTAAGAATTGGAATGAGGTCGAGAATGGCTTTTGCTTCCATGTCACTCTCAATAAGCATGGTTTCCACTTGAACCTGTAACACCATTAATTTCCAAAGTTAATAATGCAACAAAGAATCAAAGATGATTTAGATATCGGACGTTCAGTGGGTGGAATGTACCTTTGAGGAAGAGCAGAGAGAAAGAAACTTCTGGAGGTATTCGCTTCTTTTTCTTCTTTCTTGAACCAGGTAGCTTTCCTTCTGTTCCGGGTTTGCTTGTGCTATTGGTAACCTTCCCACTGTACATTCGAAACATTTTATTTGGTTACTCTAAGACATGGTCACGTATTAAATAGTGGTATACAACATCGGACACATAAACTCCATCGTCTGAAGTTCACAGGACCTGTCTGTCAAACTGAACAGTATATATTGCTGCAAGTGACTAATGCCACATTTTTTAGGATCTCAAAGTTCTTGAAGCTTAAAAAACGAATCTTTATCGACATAAACACAAATGTATAGTGAGTAATGGAATGGTTTTTACCATAACGTTTAAGTATTGTTCATCAAATTATCACCAAAAACTAGTTATATTGACTAACTTTTATATGGTTTAAAAAGATTTTATAAGAGTAATTGAAATGAGAAGAGTGAGAATGAAATTTTAATCACAAATTTTAAATAAGAAAAGAAAAATAAATTGGAGATGTATGTATTTTTATGGATGCATATAAAATTGGTGGTTGTGATTCTTTCTCATTCTTCTCATCTTGATTATGTTTTTCATTTGATCCTTACTCATCAGATAACTAGTTACTAGGGGTGGCAATCGAGTCGTGTTCGTGTTAACCTATTCGGGTTCACGTGTTGGCGGGTTAGTATAGCTTTTACCCAAACACAACCCATTTATTAATCGTGTCAAGAAACTCAACCCTAACCCAGGCCTGCATAACACGTGTAACCTATTTGTGACTCGTTTAACCCATTTTTAAGTAAATAGGACAAGCCGTGAATAAAGTTGGTGGTTTGTCGATTTAACTAGTTTAAATGCAAAAAAATGATATAAGGATCTAAAATATGATAAGAATAACAAACAAATAACTACGCGACAATTGTCTGAATTACAAGCGTCAATTTTCATGATATATAAGGTAAAAATTTATAATTCACTCATTCTAAGTAAATAACAAAATACATTTAATCCACATCCAACATAAAAATCAGGTTATATATTTTATTTTTAAGATCTTATATACTTAAACGAGTTCACTGGTTGATCTGTTTAATACTTACTCAACCCAAATACAACCCGTTTATTAAACAGGTTAGACGGGTTGACCCATTTTTGACCCAAACATATTTATTCGCAACCCAAACCTGTTTAACTTCATGTCAGGTTTGTATTGTTTATCGTGTCGTGTCAAAAATTGCCACCCCTACTAGTTACATTAGGCATACTAGTTAGATCTTGCATGTGCATGACGATAAATATAGTAAATGAATTGCTAACCCAACTCTCGCCATGATTCCTACCCGCTAGTGAATTCATTTCACAACACCCAAATGTATATGTGTTAGTTGTATGTGTTTGTTTGGGTTTTCCGTATCTTTCCCGTGACATCATTATTCCCGCATATAAAAAGACCTTCTCAATCTATTTTCTAAAAGTAAATGATTTTGATAAATAAAGTTTGTATTTATTGAAATAAATGTTAAAGTTATAAAATTTTAAATCAAAATAAAATAAACCTACTAAAAATGTAAAAACTAAAAACTAAAACTAAAACTCATAAAAATATATCAAAATGAATGTTGAATTAAATAGCACAAAATTTTAAAAAATATGGTGAAATTAGATCATAAAAAATTAAACGGATTAAAAGATATTTAAAGTTAAAAATAAAGGTGATTAATTAGTTAGGAAGTAGCGTATGTCGCTTTCATTATTAATTTCTTTATTTTAGTTTATTAGAACTCCCTCCTTTGTTATTTTTAGTTAGAGAAGTGACACACGTCACCGATGATTAGGCTCCTTATCTTATTTTTTAATTCTTTTACATAATAAACAATTAAAAAAGTCTGAATTTTTAAGCCTTCTAATTTTAGAAGGCGTAAATGCATTATAAAATAGTATAGATATAGATGTATATTTGTTTAAGCGCTTAGCCCACATCATTAGCTTATGTTCAACCCATGTATGTACTATTGATTAATTGAACAAAGTCATGAAAATCTGCTATTGATTAATTTGTCATTGTTTTTGTCATATCATAAAGTCATCGGTCAAACATAGCTATATATGAGATGATTTTTTTTCTTTTCCAATAATAGGTCGATTTGAACAAAGAAGTGAAACAATGACATTTGTTTAAGCTATTTCCCAATTTAATTAAGACACAAATATCTAGTTTCTCATCAAGTATACGAGTTTTTGTAAGAGATAATAAATATGTAAATGACCATTGTTCGTGATAAACGAAAAACAAGAAACTTAAGTCTAAAGCTAAATATAAAAAAATTGTGTGCTTACAAGGAGTTGGAATGAAGCGGAGCTCTGGGAAGACGTAAACCAAATAAACCATAGTAGATTCATGCAGACTGTTACCAAGCGTCCAAAGTAGCGCATCCATACTTGCGGACAACAGTTCCTCGGTCCCTTTCCATGTCACAACGTACACAACGTCGCTCACATTCCCGTAAGGAAACATATCATCACTCATACCATTCTCGTATTCTTCTATAATGGATGGAAGTGACTTGCTTCCCTTATAGACACCATCATCATCATCATTATAATCATCATCCTCTTCGACTATCTCATGATGACTCCAGCTATTATCGTTGTTGTTTGTCCTATAACTGTCGAAGTTGATTATATTGATCAGAGGTGGAGCTATGTCGTTGAAAACTATGTTTTTTTCATCAGCCATGTTGATGCCTTTGTTGGATAAAATTTATTGGCAACCCGATGAGTTGTGAGAACCAAACTATATATTGTTTCGTCGACAGCAACATGCGTTGAAATGTTCCAGCAATAGCCTTAACCTTATTTTATTGTTATCTATTTTCAATAGAAAACACTATAAAAATATAGAAAACTTATTTATGTACCCCAAATTTTATCTAGACTCAATAATCTAGATAGAGTAATATTGCAAATGATAACCAACACAATAATCTAGATAAAAAAAGTAGAGAGAAAGAGAAGAAGGATTCATATTGGGATCACGTGTAATTACTATCAAGTGTCGGTCATTACATATGTAATAAGTTGCTAATTAGGTTTATATGTTTGTAGTTAGAGTTAGGCTTATGTAGTAAGCCCATAAGCATATGCTTAGGCCCAAACGACCCAAAGATAGGGACTAGTAGTGTTGCCCTAGTTCCCTTGCCTATAAATACATTGTAAACCTTCTTAGGAGGGTGTTGGTTCTTTCATTTTATGCATTAAACCTTTCTTATTGTTGTGTGTGAAGAAATCAACCACTCTCATCTCTTTCTCTTTATATTCTATATGTTATTATGCTTGTGTTATCATCCTTATAGTGACCTAACAGTGGTATCAATCCCCAAATAGGTTTTTGGAACGTGTTTTGGTTAAGTTTTGGTGTTACGTATTTAAGTTCTTCTCGTTCATCACCTTTCTTACGCGTAAACTTTGGTTTTGACACTCAAATCTTGAAGTTTGGAAAGTTTTAAGGTTAATATAGTGTTTATAATCTTAGTTTTTCCAAAAAGTTTGGAACTTTACTAGTTTTGAATCACTTTTCACTCGTTTCTTAGGTTTCATCATATTTTACGAATAAGCTCAAATTTCGTCTTAGGTGATAAAGTTCAAAACTTTCTTATTATTTAAGTGTTTTTGAAGCTATTTGATCAAAAGAAACAAGTGTACAACGCGTTTTAGAGCTTAAAAAGTCGTTTTGGATATTCGGTTAGTTTTACGAATAAGCACAAAACCCACTTTTTACGAATAAGAAAACCCTTTTCTTACGATTAACTAAACCCTGATCTTACGAATAAGCTTACGAACAAGCTTGGAGTTTACGAATAAGGAATCTTACGAGCAAGCATTATTCATCAGAATCTTCAACGTTATTTGTGACTCAGTATTTCCCTTGCTTGGATCAGCTTGTGGAATACTTCGACTTGCGGATATCTTTCTTACTTGGATAAGTTTGAAAGAGTTTTTTGGTTTTTACCTAATCTTACGTAAGGTCATTTCTTACGCGTAAGAACTTTACGAATAAGATTATATCTTAAGAGTAAGGAACTTTACAACTAAGACTTGCTTTTACGAGTAAGGTTACCTATAAGCCACACTAGTTTACGAGTAAGATTAGCTTACGAGTAAGAGAAAGTTTACGACTAAGAGGAGTTTGCGAGTAAGCACCATCAACCTTTATGACTAAGGAAGTTTACGACTAAGACCAAATTTCAACAACAACTCACGTTTCAATCATCTACAAAGATCCATCAACAACACAAGTTTTAAAATGTCTCAACCACCGTATTTCAACTACTTTCCTCACCAATATCCTCAGCAACAGCAGTATCCTCAACAACAATTCCGTCAACAACTGCAACAACACGTATTTTAATAACAACAATCATTTGCACAACCACAACAACAACAATTCCCTGAACAACAACCATACCCTCCACAACAACAATGGTTTCCACCTCAATATGCAATGCAATCATTCACTAACATTCCACCAAAGGAACCTCATTGGTTTGCACAGATGTGTGAGGCTATCAGCAGTCAACAATCAATTCATGAAATTGGATCACTTGATAGATCTCCAATGCTCACTCTCGGAAACTACATTCAATGGGTCATTCGGTTCTTTAGATTCCTCGACCTCAAGAAACCTCACGGAAAATATTTGAAGAAGGTCATCCTCGAAGGTCCTTTTCAAATGCCAACTATGATGATTCCCGCTGATCCAACGGCTAATCCACCAAGACTTGAAACTGTCTCCACTATCCTTGAGAGTCAACTAACTGTTGAACAATTACTTCACTATGAAGCTGATGAGCTTGCAATGGAGTTTATTCTTCTGGGTATACCTAATCCCATTCTTCGAAGTGTTGATGCTCAGAAAACAACAAAAGATATGTGGGAACACGTTCAACTCCTAATGAAAGGAACTAACTTAATCAAGAGGACATGGAATCCAAACTTTATCTATCTTATGAAATGTTCATGATTGATCCAGGGGAGTCATTAGAGTCTTACTATCATCGATTCACAAACATCATCAATAATTTGGACAGACACAACATAATTTTACCCAAGATTGCTATTAACACAAAGTTTCTGAGTTGTCTCGGTCCTGACTGGGAGAAGTATGTCACATTCATTCATCAAGCTAATAACCTTCACAATGCTAAGTATGGAATGTTGTATGATTATCTAAAGCACCATCAAAAGGAAGTTGATAAAGATCGAGCTCTCTGTGGAGTCTATACACATTTACCAAATGCAAACTCACTTGCATTGATTGCTCAATCTTTTGCCCCACAATTTCCTTAATTCCACAGTCGAATCATGATTTTGTCCAGCAACAACAAAGTTTTACCTACCCTCAACAAACACCATCAGCCCAGATCACTCCATATGGTCCTTCACAACAATCAAATGTAGGCGATTTCCAAACCCTTCCCTCCCTAATCGTTTTTTTCAATCAAATCGACCTTAGACTTGGATTCTTTGCATCATTCTTACTTTGTTACTGATTAACATCATTGTTAATTTGTCCAAGTCTCAATTTTGTAACGTTTCTTGTGTCTTAGGGTTATTTTTTGAATCGCTTTTTAGGGTTTGGTAATCGTTTTTTTGGTTTTACGCTGGGTGGGCTGCTACGATCATCCTTGCTTGGTATTTTTATCATTCTTGGTCTATTTATCTTGATTGATCATGGGTCTTTGGTTAGATATGGTGCGTATCGCTTCAAAACCCTAACTTTTTAGTTAGGGTTTCGTTTTAAGTTTATTAACTGTTAACTTGTGGTTTGTGATCCGATTAGTTGTGGTGTTTGTTTGGTTTGTTTGTGGGGTTTTAGAGAGATGGAGAAAGGTTTTCTTGATAAAGATGGTTCTTCGTTAAGGCTTCAAAAACGCCCACCAACTTGGCCGATCAAGTTGGTGTGAACACGGACACGAATCCGTATCCTAGGGTTGATATTCGTGCGTTGGAAGCTAGGTTTCGGCGTCTCAAAGGTGACGTGGTATTGAGGGTGACACTGCTGGTCCGGAGTTGCGTAAAGATGTTAGGGTTGTTCTAAATCCTAGTACGCATTGTAACACCCCATTTCGTGATACGCAATGAATTCAAACTGGTGTTACTTCATGGCACAACAATCATAACAATAGAAAATGTACTCTAATGGAGTCGTTTCAAAAGATTTATCATTCGATTTGTATAAATATCGAGTTTACAAAATGAGGTCCCAGATGGTTCCAAGTTTACAAAATACATTAAATTGGTTTTCGAATGATAATAAAATTTATAGCCTTCTTGATCTAGTCCTTGCTCTTCCGTGCCAGCTTCCGACATTATGGACCTGAAATACATGCTTAAAACTGTCAACACAAAGGTTGAGTGAAATTCATAGAGTTTGTTTGATGGTTGAACACATTATGTTTGTAGTGTGAGTTATAAATTCACACCAATGGTTTGAAAACCAAAACAGTTATTATTAGACTAAGCATCATGCAATCAAGGCGTTAACGTGTCCCAAAATTAATTGGAGAAAATGTCGGTGCGTGCCCTATCTGGTAAAATTGCCATTTTTACCAATGTTACTCAAATATAGTGCGTTTGTTTGCCTTTAATGGGGCCAACACAAACGGGATTCGTCAATCCCAATAGATCTATTCACAATATTCGCGCCCACTCTCACATAGTGATTAATGATTCATGATTAAGGGACTTAAGTTTGGCAAATGCGGAAACTTAGTGCTAATAACAATCAGATAAGTATATAGTTTGAAAGCAATGTGTTCGGTTTAAAATAAAGCATGTATCTCCCCCAAGGGTTTGTAAAACAATTAAGTAATAGAAAGTGGGGCTATGAACTCACCTCAAAGTAAATGATAGCAAATGTATAATGAGAATGATGGATATGCCGTGGGAACTTCTACGAGCAACCTAAAATAGAATGTTCGACTTAGGTTTGGAATAATGTTTAGGAAAACATAAACCATCCTATATACGTCTCTATGTTGATCATGATGTAGTACATGGTATTTGTGTATGTCATTTATAGAAATGGTCTAGTTGTGAAAACATGTTTAGTTTATAGATATCGTACTACCGTTCGGGCCATCATAATTCAGAGGTCATGCAAGAACGTCGAGGAGCTAGGACACTTTAAATCGTAAATCCAAAGAACTCGTCGACACGCTTTACTCAAATGAAACCCTCACATGAAGCTCCCTAGTTTTGTAGTACTTAGTAGATAAAACATATATTTTGAATGAAGATTTTTATATAAATAAGTTTATCATGTTTTACAAGTATCTAGTTTTTACAAGTTCTCGTCGTTTTCATAAATATGATCACCTTAGTTAACGGTCTTGGGTAAACAAGCCTTAAGGCTTTAGCCATGGCCTTGCCGTGACTTTGGTCTTGACTACCATGGTATTGAGACTTAGCTTTGGCCTTAGCCGTAGCCATGGTCTTGGCTTATGGCCATTAGGCCTCTTGGTTTGCTTGTAGTTATGACAAAAGTATAGTTGTGAGACTATATTTACGGCAGTTTCTGTTTTGAAATATTTTGGCCTATTTATGCGTTTTCAAGGTCCGAGCTTCTTTGTTATTGAAGGAAAACGTCGTTCGGACAACTTTCGTGTTTTAACTTTTGATGATTCGGACCAAGTACCACTTTTAAAAAGACAGAACCCTTAACAGCTTATACATGGCGCTTTGGCGTTTAGGTTTCGCTTAACTTCTTTTGCTTATAACTTTTGACTCGTTTGTCCGCTTCGGTGATTCAAATTGCTATGTTTACCTTTTATCTTGTCTACCATATTATGTAAATTAGAAAGTCCATATGTTAATAATTTTAATGGTCTCACACGTGTAGAATATGACTAGTTTACTAGTTTGTTACTTTTATGACAATTTGTGAATTAAAACAAGTGATTGAGTATATGTACATCATGGATCAACATAGTAACTATATATATAGCAAGAAATAGTTAAGATTATGAATAATAAAGATGAGATGATGGTGGTGATAAGTTGCTTACAACTTTTGGCTTTCAATAAGAAAGGAGTAACTTAGTAAGGATCGGACATTGATTGAACACTTAGGACTTCGGATTGAGCTAGCTTTCTACACCTTGGCACCCTTGCAATATTGAAGAGTTGGTGATGAAGTATTAAGTGACTTGAGTGGATCTAAACTCAAGAAGATCACTTAAACTTGCTAGAGATTTGATGTAGTAGCTTGATCTTTTGGAACTTCCTTGCATAAACTTGGAGTTTATAGATCAAATGATGGAAGATATGAGGGTTTGATGATATGAACGACCCATTTCAGTTTATTAGGGTGTTTAGGATGTATTTCACTTGCTATTTATAGGAGGGTAAGTTTGGTTAACCATATATTGGGTTAAATATTAACCATGGTTAGGTTTAGGACACTTGTAATGATCTTAATGAACCAAGGTTAGGATGATGCCACCAATATGATGAATCCCCCCCTAAGTTATGTCATGGAAGAGATAAGATGACTTATGTGGTTAGTTTTGATCTTATCTTGGTTACGGAGTGAGTTTTGGTTCCGTTAATCGCTAACCGAAGCCATAAAACGTAAAACTGGGTATCGTAAAAATACGAAATTTGTAGGAATGATGAAACTCATCATTATACTCCATATAAAAATATAAAATGGGTGATAAGTCTCATTGGGTGCAAAATGTCGCTTAAAGTCGGAAATACGGGTCAAAACGCGTAATTGCAGTTTATCCGAAAAGAACGAAATTTCGTGAAACGACCGTGAATTTATTTTGAGTAGACTAATATTAGTCTAAAAGTGATATGAGATGTCAAAATGTGGTTTTCAGTCATACGCGGATAACTTTACGCTTATTCGTGAAGTTTAAAAGTTACGCGATTTAAGCAAAAATGTAGAACGATACAAGGTTAATTCCTTTATGGTCAAAGGAGGAGGGAATATGTTTGACTTTTCCAAAAATGTAAAAGTGTCAAAAAATATTAGAAACACAAGTCAGAATCGTTAAGTCCGGATGTAAGTAAAATTGTTTAAAACGTAAGTTTAGTTTTGTTCTTATTGGGCTTATTTGGTAATATTAAAATAATAATTTTAAAATTCTCAAATTAATCATGAATGATCTAAAATTTATCCGATGCGAGGAAAATTATCGGGTTGATTTTCGTTAAGCGTGATGTTTAAACGGTGGACCGTCTAAAATGAAACTTTAAAACGATGTTTACTTAATAACTTTTATGAAAATGATCTAACGATGGTCGAACTCTCGTGTTATTAATAAAATAATTTATCTTACGAGAATGTGGATTAAAATTTTACGAGATGAATAGTGAATTTGAATAGTAAAAGTGAATAGTAAATTCTCGAAAATAAAAAGTAACCTAAAATGCGGGTGGTTACTGCCTCACCCCTTAATGGAATTCGTCCGAATTCGGGTGTGTTACCCGATGTTGAATTGTCTAGGGAAATGTGGATGTATGCGCCGAATTCTAATCTTTGCGTTTTCAAGTTTCTGGTCATAGAATGTATTATGTACTATGTGGCTTAAGTTGATCACTTAAAGGGTTTTGTTAAAATCTTATAGAGTCCAATATACCTCAAGTTTGGCTTTTCCCGATTCTCAAAATGAATCATATCTTATTGTATCGAGGCTATCAATAAAACCTTAATTTCTAACATGAAGTTTTTGGTGATAGTGTGCGGCATGGAGCCTAATTTGTATTTGTATAGTTTCCTTAGTTGTTTCGTGGGTGATCTTTGACACCTTAGTCCAGCAAATGGTTAACTAACACATTCGTCTATATAGTGCCTCGAAATGGAATAGTTTTGTTGTTGTTAGGGTAACCGTTGTTAATCAAAGGTGTAAGATATTGTTGATGTGAAATGGTTTGTAATGATGTGATAACTGTCATTGTAGGGAAAGTCTTATTAGTGACAAGTGATTATCCAAACTATTTCCAAAGTTGATCATGTCTTAGGTGGTTTCGGGATGAAGGTCATATCTTATAGTGTTTATGTCAACTAGTGTTTGAAGGAAACATGGTATAGTGAAGTTTTACGTACTGAATTTCAATGGGGTTCAGATAATGATGTGACATGTTGACGATTAGAAGAGTGTAGCGTATGCTTACTATTATTCTTAGGTAGAGATGTCAAGTTTGTTTTAAAATCAAAAGTGAATGACGGAATGATATCCTTGAAACCTAATCAGGCTAGTACTTCTAAGAAATGACGAGAAGATTTGATGACTATCCCAAGATAGTAGTTCGGATTATCTCATGTATGAAAATTTCAAGAATGAAATTAGATAGTATAAATGAGATGTTAAGATTTTGCTGAGTGGTAAGACACTATCGTGTATCTAGATCTTTTTAATCAATTCTGGTGGTTTATCGAGTTTAAGTAGGAAATTAACCTTGAATATAACCCTTGTATAACTATTCTGAGTGTTTGAAAAATTTAAGTCGAACATAGTTAATCAGACCATGTTCCACTATCCCAAGGTTAAATATAGGTGATTATGCTATATTTAGCCGAGGTTCGATAAATTTTTCAAATACCTAAATTAGGTATACTTGTGATATGTCCATAGCTTTTGAGAAATTGTCCACTAAGCAAAGGCGATATCAAACCATCCAGCTGCAAGTCCTGGCCATAAAAGACTTGTAACCTATGTTTTCACATTCCATTGCATAGAAGATAACATGGGTAGATACATGTGGAAAGGAAATCTTAAGTAATTCTAAAATAGTCTACACTTGGCTAGCATCACGGACCTTTAACAATGAAGGTTTCAGAAGAGAATTTTGATGAATGTAGGGAACGTTGCTGAACTTCAGCTTTTGTAGATGATGAGTCACTTTGTCCTTTAGAAATCCTATTTCTTGTATTTCAATTAGGGAAATTGATAGACTGTGACGGGTTTCATGTAAAACAATATCATATATTGTTTATAAGATAATTTTTAGAGACTATTGTATAACTTACAATATCTGAGGAGTAGTTAGGACCATTGTGCAACTCACAATGTCTAAGAAATGATGGAGAGATCATTGTGTACTCACAATGTCTTGAGAAATGGAGTGATCATTGTGTACTCACAATGTCTTGAGAAATAAATGAGACCACTGTAGGATTTACAGTGTCTGAGAATGTAATAGAGACCACTGTAGGATTTACAGTGTCTGAGAATGTAATAGAGACCACTGTAGGATTACAGTGTTTGAGAAAAATGAATGAGAACATTGTATCTCACAATGTCTGGGAAGGTGGAAAGACCATTGTAGTCAGTTACAATGTCTTGGAGGAAGTTTCGTAATCCTAAAATGCATGAGTAGATGCATGATTGGGAGATTGGGAAAATATGATTGTGCCGTAATGCCTTAGAATAGGCATACGCAGATATGTTGAGTACTTTGTTTATGATTGAAATTATGTCAAGTGTATATATCAATATACTAGTATGTTTGTATAGCTTAAAATGCCTAAAAGTCACATAATCGTCTGGAGGATGGAAGGCACGGAGAACGGAAGGCTATAAAATGTTTTTGTTTGTAAAAGTAGTTATAGTTTAAGTCTCAATTAGACCCGCTTCCTATAAATGTGGCTCGATACCAATCAGAACACCCCAATTTCGTGATACGCATGAATTCAAACTGTGTGTTACTTCATGGCACAACAATCATAACAATAGAAAATGTACTCTAATGGAGTCGTTTCAAAAGATTTATCATTCGATTTGTATAAATATCGAGTTTACAAAAATGAGGTCCCAGATGGTTCCAAGTTTACAAAATACATTAAATTGGTTTTCGAATGATAATAAAATTTATAGCCTTCTTGATCTAGTCCTTGCTCTTCCGTGCCGACTTCCGACATTATGGACCGAAATACATGCTTAAAACTCACAACACAAAGGTTGAGTGAAATTCATAGAGTTTGTTTGATGGTTGAACACATTATGTTTGTAGTGTGAGTTATAAATTCACACCAATGGTTTGAAAACCAAAACAGTTATTATTAGACTAAGCATCATGCAATCAAGGCGTTAACGTGTCCCAAAATTAATTGGAGAAAATGTCATTGCGTGCCTATCGGTAAAATTGCCATTTTACCAATGTTACTCAAATATAGTGCGTTTGTTTGCCTTTAATGGGGCCAACACAAACGGGATTCGCAATCCCAATAGATCTATTCACAATATTCGCGCCCACTCTCACATAGTGATTAATGATTCATGATTAAGGGACTTAAGTTTGGCAAATGCGGAAACTTAGTGCTAATAACAATCAGATAAGTATAATGTTTGAAAGCAATGTGTTCGGTTTGAAATAAAGCATGTATCTCCCCCAAGGGTTTGTAAAACAATTAAGTAATAAAAATGGGGCTATGAACTCACCTCAAAGTAAATGATAGCAAATGTATAATGAGAATGATGGATATGCCGTGGGAACTTCTACGAGCAACCTAAAATAGAATGTTCGACTTAGGTTTGGAATAATGTTTAGGAAAACATAAACCATCCTATATACGCCTCTATGTTGATCATGATGTAGTACATGGTATTTTGTATGTCATTTATAGAAATGGTCTAGTTGTGAAAACATGTTTAGTTTATAGATATCGTACTACCGCTCGGGCCATCATAATTCGAGGTCATGCAAGAACGTCGAGGAGCTAGGACACTTTAAATCGTAAATCCAAAGAACTCGTCGACACGTTTACTCAAATGAAACCCTCACATGAAGCTCCCTAGTTTTGTAGTACTTAGTAGATAAAACATATATTTTGAATGAAGATTTTATATAAATAAGTTTATCATGTTTTTACAAGTATCTAGTTTTACAAGTTCTCGCTGTTTTCATAAATATGATCACCTTAGTTAACGGTCTTGGGTAAACAAGCCTTAAGGCTTTAGCCATGGCCTTGCCGTGACTTTGGTCTTGACTACCATGGTATTGAGACTTAGCTTTGGCCTTAGCCGTAGCCATGGTCTTGGCTTATGGCCATTAGGCCTCTTGGTTTGCTTGTAGTTATGACAAAAGTATAGTTGTGAGACTATATTTACGGCAGTTTCTGTTTTTGAAATATTTTGGCCTATTTATGCGTTTTCAAGGTCCGAGCTTCTTTGTTATTGAAGGAAAACGTCGTTCCGGACAACTTTCATGTTTTAACTTTTTGATGATTCGGACCAGAAGTACGACTTTTAAAAAGACAGAACCATAACAGCTTATACATGGCGCTTTGGCGTTTAGGTTTCGCTTAACTTCTTTTGCTTATAACTTTTGACTCGTTTGTCCGTTTCGGGTGATTCAAATTTCTATGTTTACCTTTTTATCTTGTCTACCATATTATGTAAATTAGAAAGTCCATATGTTAATAATTTTAATGGTCTCACACGTGTAGAATATGACTAGTTTACTAGTTTGTTACTTTTATGACAATTTGTGAATTAAAACAAGTGATTGAGTATATGTACATCATGGATCAACATAGTAACTATATATATAGTAAGAAATAGTTAAGATTATGAATAATAAAGATGAGATGATGGTGGTGATAAGTTGCTTACAACTTTTGGCTTTCAATAAGAAAGGAGTAACTTAGTAAGGATCGGACATTGATTGAACACTTAGGACTTCGGATTGAGCTAGCTTTCTACACCTTGGCACCCTTGCAATCTTGAAGAGTTGGTGATGAAGTATTAAGTGACTTGAGTGGATCTAAACTCAAGAAGATCACTTAAACTTGCTAGAGATTTGATGTAGTAGCTTGATCTTTGGAACTTCCTTGCATAAACTTGGAGTTTATAGATCAAATGATGGAAGATATGAGGGTTTGATGATATGAACGACCCATTTCAGTTTATGAGGGTGTTTAGGATGTATTTCACTTGCTATTTATAGGAGGGTAAGTTTGGTTAACCATATATTGGGTTAAATATTAACCATGGTTAGGTTTAGGACACTTGTAATGATCTTAATGAACCAAGGTTAGGATGATGCCACCAATATGATGAATCCCCCCCTAAGTTCTGTCATGGAAGAGATAAGATGACTTATGTGGTTAGTTTTGATCTTATCTTGGTTACGGAGTGAGTTTTGGTTCCGTTAATCGCTAACCGAAGCCATAAAACGAAAAGCGGGTATCGTAAAAATACGAAATTTGTAGGAATGATGAAACTCATCATTATACTCCATATAAAAATATAAAATGGGTGATAAGTCTCATTGGGTGCAAAATGTCGCTTAAAGTCGAAATACGGTCAAAAACGCGTAATTGCAGTTTATCCGAAAAGAACGAAATTTCGTGGAAACGACCGTGAATTTATTTTGAGTAGACTAAAATTAGTCTAAAAGTGATATGAGATGTCAAAATGTGGTTTTCGTCATACGCGGATAACTTTACGCTTATTCGTGAAGTTTAAAAGTTACGCGATTTAAGCAAAATGTAGAACGACAAGGTTAATTCCTTTATGGTCAAGGAGGAGGAAATATGTTTGACTTTTCCAAAAATGTAAAAGTGTCAAAACATATTAGAAACACAAGGTGAAATCGTTAAGTCCGGATGTAAGTAAAATTGTTTAAAACGTAAGTTTAGTTTTGTTCTGCTACCGGGCTTATTTGGTAATATTAAAAATAATAATTCTTAAAATTCTCAAATTAATCATGAATGATCTAAAATTTATCCGATGCGAGGAAAATTATCGGGGTTGATTTTCGTTAAGCGTGATGTTTAAACGGTGGACCGTCTAAAATGAAACTTTAAAACGATGTTTACTTAATAACTTTTGAAAATGATCTAACGATGGTCGAACTCTCGGGTTATTAATAAAATAATTTATCTTACGAGAATGTGGATTAAAAATTTTACGAGATGAATAGTGAATTTGAATAGTAAAAGTGAATAGTAAATTCTCGAAAATAAAAAGTAACCTAAAAATGCGGGTGGTTACACGCATGATGTTCATTCAGATTCTGTTTGGGGTAATACTAATCTTGAAAACACAAGTTATAGTGCTACGTTTGTGGGTGGATTGGATTCGAGCACTAAAGTCTCTTCGACTAATGCTACTAATGCGGTGAATTCTGGTCCTAACGTGGTGAATGCTTCTACTTCAGGTCCTAATGTGATTGGTAGTGAAAATAACGAAGTGAGGTCCTTTGCTAATGTTTTAAACCCGAAACATATCTCTAGGAAAGTTAATTTTCGTGCCTTGGTGAATGAGATGTGCATTGAAAATCATGATACGGTGCTTCCAAAGGCCGCTATGGAGGGTGTATTCAACCGTTATGAAAATACACTTGTTGGCTTCTTTGTTGGCAAGAATGTTGCTTTTCATTTGGTTCGAACTACGTCACCAACACGTGGGGAAGTTTGGTTTAAGAAACTTATGAAGAATGATGATGGTGTTTTCTCTTTAAATTCGATTCTAAAGAGGGTGTTGAGAATGTTCTTCAACGGGCCCTTGGATTATTCGCAATTCTCCTCTCATTCTCACTAAATGGACTCTGATGTGCTATTGTCTAAAAGTGAGGTAACTAGAGTTCCGTTTGGATTAAATTGCATAATGTTCCATTACTTGCATATTCGGAAGATGGGTTGAGCTTAATTGCTACTCAGTGGGTGTCCGATTATGCTAGATGCTTTTACTAGTTCCATGTGTGTTGATTCATGGGGTCGCATTAGTTTTGCACGTGCTCTTGTGGAATTATCATCGAATCGAGCTTAAACATGTGGTGACTATGGCGATCCCTAATAAGGATGATAGTGGTTTTACTACGGCAAGTATTAAGGTGGAATATGAATGGAAGCCGCCACCTTTGTGCGGAATGTAAAGTGTTTGGACATGTTCTTGCTTGTTGTCCTAAGTGTTTAAAGGAGCAAAATGATGTCCCTCCCACCTCTAATGTGGAGGAACCGATGATGGTTTTAAGGTGGTGCGAGAATCGAAACCCAAACCTAAAGGTACGAAGATGACGGGTGGTATTAATATGGGTAAGGGTCCTAGATTTGCACCTAGGAAGCGGTATATGTTGCAAAGACGAAGACACCGCAAATTGCTAGTGTTAATGCTAAAGGTACACCGATTACTACATCTAACTCTTTGGGACTCTTGAGGTGGAAGATGACACGGGCATCCCAAGTCTTGTGATTGATTCTACTATCGACGCGCGAAGACCGGGAGTCTTCGGTACTAATAAGGAAGCGGTATTGATGGTTCTCGGGAAGGACTCTCGTATTGATATTGGTGCGGCTTCTAAGCCTCTAGAGACTGTGATTTCTTCGCTACCAAGGTAAGTAACCCATTTTCTAAAGTCGGGAATGTGACTGCTCGACGGTGAAGAGGATGAGGTTTTGGAGCCAGATAACCCTATGGCGTCATTTTTGGCTTCTGGGGGTGGTGGGGGTTTTGATCTTGAAGATTTTGATGATTATGATGAGCAAGTCTACGATCTACCGAGACACTTGGAGGATATGTGTGACATGTATGATGTTAGTCTCTTAGGTCGTGGTAGGAAGTAAATTTGGTTGTTTGGTAGTTCATAAGATTGGCATGTCTTTCTTATGTAATTTGTTTGGTTAGTGCACTTTTCGTGTGTGTTTGTTGCCCATGTAACGGGCCGAGGTGAGAGATTCACTCTCATCCGTTGTACTTAAACTTTTTTGGTTAATTTATTTTACCAGGGTGCAGGATTACTCCCCTTTACCCACAACAATCAAATGATAATCAAATAGTTCCATACAACAACTCTGATTCAGCACTTTACATGAAACCCAGAATGAAGATGAGGAAGCATTCAACATGTTGAATCAAGGATTTGCACTTATTGCTCGTGCCTTTGGTAGATTTGCAAACAAATCCAACAATCGTCTTTGCAACTCGTCAAACACAAGGAATCAAGCTGTTGTTCAAAATGGAGGGGTTGAAGTTCATAATTGAAACAATGGAAGTCCGATGGGAACTGGTAGTGGACAAGGGTATAATGCTTCTGGTAGGAACAATACGGTTGCTCCTCAGCAAAGGGTTCAAATTGTTAATCATGGGAATACACAGAATGGGAACACCATCATTCGATGCTACAACTACAATGAAAAGGGTCATCTGGCTAATGCATGTCCAAAACCAAGAACCAGAGGAAGTGCATATCACAAAGAGGCATTACTCTTGGCTCTTAAAGATGAAGCTGGTGGAAATCTTATAAGGTTCAAAGCTTCATGGCTAATGCAGAATCTGATAATGATATGGAGGACTTGCAAGCTAATGCAACTGTGATGTTAATGGCAAACATGCAAGAACTCCACATAAGTGATATAGGCCCAGTCTATGATACTGATGGCTTGTCTCAGGTACCGGATCCTAATATGTGTCTCATACATGATTTGATATCTTCGCATGCATTTGCATCCGACAAGGAGCTAAGTGTTCAAAATGAGCCATCAACACTCATCAAGACGATGATCAAGTTAACCCTGTGGTTATATTTGATGATCCCACTGATGAATGTGTTGATACTCACGTTGAACAAATTGAAACTTCGTTTGATCCAGATCTAGAGCTCATGACCTTACTTTTGAGGACAGTTATTTTACATACTAAATTTTTCTTACATACAAAGGGACTCATCTCTATCATCCATCCAAAAAGAAATCAATGGCTGAGATTAAAAGCATTTTAGTATTTCACATATTTTTTATAATTTAAATATTTCTTAAACCGTTAATCGTTAAGCAAAAATAATTACACCATCGCGACGAGCATTTAATTATCTTTCTATAGACGGGCACTTTGATATACTTTTGAAAGAAGAAAAAAAATCGTTTTTTTCACGTTTTTTCGTCTTTTTTCGTTTTTCTTCGAAACTGGAATTTGCATGAAATATCATATATGATTTAACACTAATTTGAAGATCACATGTGATATTAGTGTTAAATCACATATGATATGTAATATCATATGTGATACTAGTGTTAAATCATATATGATATACATATCATATATGATTTAACACTAATATCACATGTGGTATTCAAATTAGTGTTAAATCATATATGATATTTTAATGCAAATTTCAGTAACGTAAAAAAATGAAAAAACATAAAAAAAAAACGTGAAAAATACGGATTTTTTTTTGTCGAAAGTATATCAAAGTGCATATCTATAGAAAGATAATTAAATGCTCGTCGCAATAATATTTTTTTTGGCTTAACGATTAACGGTTTGAATGTTATTAATATTTTAAAAAAGAGGATGAAAGTGGGTTTTTTAAATTGTTGGGGTTAATCTCATCCATTAGATCAAATAAAAATGGATGGTGGAGATTGATCCCTTGGTATGTAAATAATCTTTTGTCCTCAAATGATTTTAAATCCTTACTTTTAACCACCCAATCTCAAGTTGAAAAATGCAATGAAATAAATGTACATCTAAAAGAAAAAATTGCATTATTGACTACGGATCTTGGGTAAAAGGGATAATTCACCCCGGTAAAATGCATTACTCCAAAAAACGATGAGGTACATAGGATGAGGGTGATATCCCTCACCTCAGTCCTTTAGGACACTTACAGACTCGAATATAAGAATGACACACCATTCCTATAACTTACAAAAAAGAAAAACCTACCAATAATGACAAAAGTACATAAAACATTACAATACTACTCAAGAAAAGCACTTGAGCCTTCTAAATCACTATGGCGGTCCACCTTAACTTCCATGAAGAATCCACGTGTAAACATCCAAAGTGATCTTCAACATATAATCTGTTTGAAAACAAATCCTCCTCTTTGTCCCACAACTTGAGACATAGACGAACACCATGACACGATTACATTAACCATAAGTTGCTAACGCAAATAGGATATGAATGTAAACCAAACGTAACACAATCGCCATAGACAAACACTAGGGTGTTGAACACCCTAACATGCATCAAGTTGGATCAGCAAAACACAAGTAAACGTGTAATTCTGACCATCCAAACATCAAAGGCACTCATAATGCCGAACCATGTAGCAATCAGAAACCATAGGGACAGACGACATGTTCCCTACATCAGCATATAGCACCCACCACGTGACCATTGCAACCAATTGTCCCTTACAAATAGGGTATCAATCCTTTACTTACATTGATCACGATACCAACGTCTCCCAACAACAGATTTTGAATATACATAGCATAAACCAAATATGAGAGACATACCATGCAGCGTTTTTGAACAAGAACCCTTTAACTTGACTTACATTCGTACCAAACAACCAACCAAACGCAGAAAATACCTCCATTGTATCCCAACAAACATCCAAAACGCAGCCCAAAGTGCAAGTATTGAATCGACAGAAGCATAACACAATAGCAGATCATGTGTCGCCAATACTCGTCATACAAGCATATAGCACGTAAGGACAACCAAATCACGACCAGTATGACCTAAAATCAAGCATGAACAACAATAGAATCCCCACCGATCAGATCATAACTTGTATCGACAAACCTAGGGTAACAAAACCCTAACTAACACTACACCACGCCCATCTCGAACACATCAGCAAACACCAAACACAAAACCCAATAATATACTAATCTGTCCCAGATCTTGTGAAGGAAAGATAAATAAGGGTTTTTTCAACAAGATACCCAAAAATTGGCTTACACTCTCTAAAAACCCACTTACAAAACATGGATCCGGTATAGCACATCAATCTGATATAGAACTTGTAGTCGTCACAAACCGATATACACGTACCAGCAAGGAGTAGATCGAAACCCTAAAAAATAGGGTCCCATTCGAAAGTTAACGCATCAGCCTCATCCACATACTAGCGAAATCGGAAAATATAGAAAAAAAGTAAAACCCTACATCGTGGGTTCCTTGATTTCACTAGCCACCATGCATCAAAACACCCCATTAGATAAACAAAACCATAAACGAACAAATTTATGATGAAACATCACAAACCCTAATGAGCCGCCACACTAAATCCACCCTTATATATATATAATTGATTAGAAACTGACTTAGGATAATCAGAATAATAGGTACGATTTAAATTCGAAACCCTAATTAATAGACTTGATTAGGGTTTCGGCCAAGATTAAGGAGAAATCATTTTTGATATAAAGATAACAACCAGCCGCCCTCCTATGAATGAAAACACCCCTAAATCATGTATTGCATTCCTAAAAACAATAAGGATCGTTCAAAGGTAGAGAGGACATCATATAGGGATATCTTTTTTGGCCGGAATTAAGGAAGAGGAGGGGGCGGCCTGATTTCTCCAAAAGAGAGAGAATTAGGGTTTTTTTTTACTACGGATCTTGAATGCTATAAAACACAACTTGCAAATTTTGAAACCAAATAAAAACGCGAACAAAGTTTTGAAGTTGCTTTTCAAAAGGCGTATCTAAAAGAACAAGAATTAGAACAACATATTAGCGCTTCCAAAAACAATTTGATTTCTCAAATGGAAGAAGAAAAATTAGAACACAAACAACAAGTTGACACTCTCACTTCGGAAATTCAAAAGTCCAAGCTTGAGTTATCATCTTGTCAAAACAGTTTTTTAGAGTTTAAACAAACCTCAAGGAAGCGAGTTGATCTGTATCTTGATGAAATCGTTGATTTGGAAAAAAAGATAAAAGAGTTTCAAGATATTGTGTATAAACATGATGAATATATCACAACAATTCAAAAGTTCACTTTAAAGCCAAATCCCGATGGATATGGGCCAGATCTTGCTGATGATAAACCACCTTTTTTACATAGAGCATTCAAGGAAAATCCAAAATTGTATAATGCCAAATATCTGCTTGATGAGTCTATTGTGCGTGTTGTTGAATATAATTGTGAAGAGGAACAAGATGTGGAAGAAGAGAGTCGATTAAAAATGAGCAATGTAAAATATAACAAAACTTTTGATTATTCAAAATTGCCTCATATTTCGGAATCTTTTGTTCTTCAGCAGGATAAAACTGAAACACCTTAGGTTATCACACAAATAAATGAGTCGTCTTCTGACATTGGTCCCGTTAAACCCGTTGCACAAATTAATGGCCCTTTACCTTATACAAGTGAAATCACACCATTACCAAAAAGATGTCTTGTTCTCAAATATTTTGATACATTTATAGCATAATTTAAACTTTTGGAAGAGGCAATTGAATGAAATTCTGAGATAAAAGCTGCTACTTTTAATCGGCTTATGCCAAAGAACTAAGACAAATATTTCAAACCCAGATTTTACCTCATGTTCATAATTTGCGTCTGTGTGCAACACATTGGGAACGGGAACTTCAGATTGAAGTTGAACAAATGAAAACAACTTTCAATGAAATTGAAACATCGATTTAAAAACAAAGAGGAAAAATAAAATTCTTAGAAATCATGTTGATCGACTCTTGGAAGATGTTATATGTGCTGATATTATCTCTATTGTGTTGTATTATACTCCTGCATCTTCTTGTGATAATGTTATTGCTGCTAATACATCTATGAGGAAAATGATAATGTGTCATAAATCAAAACTTTAAAAGCTGAAAATGAGTGTTTGTTAAAAGAACTTTCTGAAGTCAAACCTCGTCTTCACTAGTGTCAAAATGATAGCATTCATCGTGAAATTGCTTTACAAACAAAAGTCAACCAGTCGGGTAAAAAATCTTTTGAACCAAAACTTGAGCGACTGGATGATGAGAATGTGTATTTGAAATGTCAACTTTTCAAATATGAACAAGAGATTGAAAAAGTTCAAAAGGCATAAAGAACCATATTTGATTTGCTAAAAAAGACATGTGCTAAAGCTTCAAAAGAACTCGAGCATTACCTTGCTCACACCCGTGAAATAATGAGTGCAAATGGACACTTATGCTCTGAAAATCAAGAACTAAAACACATTATCATAAAGTTAAAAGAGAAATTGGTGAATCTTGAGAAATTGGTGAATCTTGAGAAAGGAAAATCTAGCAACACAAATGTGATAGCACCTGGAATGTTAAAAGTTGATACTAGGAAGCCCACTGATGACAAACCACAAGATACTAATGTGAATCCTTCCACTTCTACAAGAATAGTCGCCTCCACTTCTAGCATTAGAAATTCACAACTTAAAAGCACTCAAAAGAAGAATATGAATTTGCAACGTAAAAGCGGAACACTAAAAGCCCCTGAAGTAGAAGATCATGCTATGACTTTGAATAAAATACTTGTTGCACATGCTTTAAATATTGCGTTAGACAAATGTAATAGTAGAGGCAATGTAATGAATGTGAAATCTTTGAGTACTTTGGATGTTAAATTTGAAGCTTCTTGTGTGTTTTGTCATAAAAGTATGTTTTCTGGTTGTCATGATAATTGTGTTGCTAAATCTATCTTGTCTCGTAATCGGAAACCTACGAATAACACTAATTCTAGGCCCACTATTGCTTTTAAGTCTGTGTTAGGTAGAAAGCCTTCAGAAGTTTCTAAGGAAATCATTGATGAACCCATTAGCACCATCATCACCTCTTAGGAAGATACCTTCACCTAGTGAATTCACTAAGACAAAAGCATGAAATAACTTAACTTGGCAGAGATGGTTACAAAGTACACCTGGTTTTAAATGGATACCTAAATTTATTAACATGTGTGCTACAACTGTAACGGAACCCACTAACTCTACGGGTTCCACCTCTACCTCTATTCCACCTTCGTCGTCTGTGTGTATTGCAGGTGATACAAACCGTCCTCTGGATTGTTGATAGCGGCTGTTCCTGGCACATGACAGGCAACCTCAAACTGTTAACAAACTTTGTTGCAAAGTTCATTGGCACTGTCAGATTCGGGAATGATCACTTCGCTGTTATAATGAGTTACGGGGACTACATCAATGGAAACATCAAAATTAGCCGAGTGTACTATGTTGAAGGTCTTGGACACAACCTTTTCTCAGTAGGTCAATTTTGTGATGGAGATTTAGAAGTTGCTTTTCGGGAGAAAACGTGTTTCATTCGTGATCTACAGGGAAATGATCTTATGTCAGGAACCCGTTCATCAAGCCTTTACACAATATCTATGAATGACATGATCGCTTCATCTCCCATTTGTTTACTCTCTAAAGCAACATCTACAAAATCATGGTTGTGGCATAAGAGACTTTCACATTTGAATTTCAAAACCATAACTGATCTCGCACGTCACAAATTAGTTGAAGGACTTCTTAGATTTCGGTATTCCAAAGACCACTTATGCTCAGCTTGTGAACAAGGAAAAAGTACTCGTGCACATTTTCCTTTGAAGGTTGAAAACAGTAATCAACATGTACTTCACCTTCTTCACATGAATTTGTGTGGCCCGATGCGCGTGCAGACGATTAACAACAAATACAACATTCTTGTAATCGTTGATGACTACTCAAGATGGACTTGGGTTTATTTCCTCGCAAGAAAGATCAAGCTCCACCAATGATCATCACCTTTCTCATGAAAATTCAAGTTCAGCTTCATAACACAGTCAGGCAAGCTAGAACAGATAGAGGAACTGAATTCTTGAATCAAACTCTTCGGGAATACTATGAGAAAGTGGGAATTGAACATAAAACATCTATTGCAAGAAAACTTGAACAGAATGGAGTTGTCGAAAGACGAAACGGATGTTAGTGGAAGCTGCAAGAACGATGTTTTTTTTGGGTAAAAGGGTTAATTCACCCCGGTAAAATTCATTACACCAAAAAACGTTGAGGTACATAGGATGAGGGTGATATCCCTCACCTCAGTCCCTTAGGACACTTACAGACTCGAATATAAGAATGACACACCATTCCTATAACTTACAATAAAATGAACCTACCAATAATGACAAAAGTACATAAAACATGACAATACTACTCAAGAAAAGCACTTGAGTCTTCTAAATCACTTTGGCGGTCCACCTTAACTTCCATGAAGAATCCACGTATACACATACAAGCGATCTTCAACATATAATCAGATGCAACAAAGGGTTTTGAACAAGACCCTTCTAACTTAACTTCCACATAGCGTACCAATCAACCCATTAAATAAGAATTCTGCTCGGACACAAGGGATCAAAAGGTACCCATCAAACATAGTACTTTCCTCAATCATGGATCGTCATATGTGATTCAGGTCACAAAAAGTAGGAAAAGAAACCATGCACCAACCACATGCAATCAACAACCGGCTCAACCCATCAAAAAATCCAGCATCACAAGTAACGAATCAGCTTGAGCCAATAGGATCACAACTATCAAAACAAACACTACCAATACATCAATTCACGAGGACCCCAAGGTAAGCATTAAGTCCAAACCTAAGATTGATGCCCTAACATACAAAGTTGTCATCACCTACCAATCAGATGACCAACTACATAAATCACATGAATCATTCCAAACAGCAGCTTCGTTATTAATCGGCTGGGACACACAACATACATAACCCAAATCAGATCGGAACCATGCTGATCAGATCTAAAACACACCTGAATAGGGTCCAAACCAAAACCTTAACCAGCTTAACCAAATAGTTAGGGTATATACAAACCCTAACTAACCTTACCATAGCAGAAAAACCGTCCATTAGATAATCATAGAAAGGAACAGGACCAGTTAATCACTAGATATAGGGATAAACCCTAAATCGTAGCACAAACCTCCCATGGACATGCAATAGGGATAATAAACCCTAACACAGATAACACGTCAATTTCGATCCGCAACAACATGAACATGATATAGCAACCGAAACCAAAATCAACAAAACCCTAATATCCAACGATCATACTTCCATCTCTCTCAAAACCCACTTATCAAACAATCAATATCATCAGAACATACCAGCACCAATCACTATCACAGATCGACTAACAGGAAAACATGGATTAAATAATCCAACTTGCATAACATATGATATACATGAAGACCCCGTACAACCCAAAACTCTTGAAACGCATTAGAAATCGAATTTTGTAGCATAGAGTAGTTTAACCAAACCTGATTAAACGTAACAAGAAAAAATCGATCCTTAAATAAATAAAAATCAGTTAGAAACCGACTATACACTCATAGGATTAGAAGATCGATTAGGAACAAAAACCCTAACAATAATGATATCCCTTAAAAGGATAAACAATCAGGTCGATTAGGGATAAGAGCAGGAAGATCGAAACCCTAAAAAAAATGACCACCTTAAAAAGGGAGATCGATTGTGTACAAAGAAAGTAAGGGTTTCGAATCTGGAGATTTCATAAGAATAACATCAACAAAATCCCTCATCAGCCGCCATCTCAGTGATAAAAAACCAACCCATATACACGTATTGCATACCCTTAAACGAATAGGAATCGTTACAAGGTAGAGAGGACGGATATGTATTGATTTATGGACGGAAAAGTAATAGGAGATGGCGGCTGGAAATCTCCATGGAGAGAGAGAACGACTTAGGGTTGCAAGAACGATGTTAATTAATGCTAAACTTCTAGATTATTTGTAGTCAGAAGCTGTTTCCACTGCATGCTACACTCAGAACCGTTCTATGATAACTAAACGCCACAACAAAATACCATACGAGCTTATCCATAACTGGAAACCTAATCTAAAACACTTTCATGTATTTGGTGCTCTTTGTTATCCAAATAATGATCGCGATGACTTTGGAAAGCTCAAGGCTAAAGCTGATATTAGAGTCTTTGTCGAGATACTGTGAAAATTCAAAAGGATACCGCATCTGGAACCGTTCCCAAGAGAAATTATGGAAACCATTCATGCTAATTTTGATGCGCTCACAAAAATGGCTTCTAAGCAAAATAGCTTAGAACCCGGGCATCACCGTCTTAACTTTCCAGAATCATCAGCTGACCAAAAATTTCAAGTCACTCGTCATCAAATGGAAACTTTGTTTGCTCCACTGTTTAATGAAGACTTTGATCAACGTGCTCCAGATGTATCAAATGTTTTCGCCACTCAACCTGATCAAATTCCAATACCTAATACACTTGAAACAACAACAGCTGTTGCTGATGCACCTCCAGTCGAGTCTCCAACAACAGCAGAACAAACCGCTTCTAATGACAATGACCAAGCTGATGATCCTTTTAAACCAACATGTACCTGCACCCGAAGATTATGATGAAAATGCATTCTTTAACCCTTTTGCCTCAGAAACAACCAATCCAGATGTGGCCAAATCATCAACTAGCCATCTGGATCCACCAAATCTGCACAATGTATACCAACACCAACCCTCGACACATCGATGGACAAAGATCATCCTCTTGTAAACATTATTGGCAACCTTAACCAACCAGTCGTAACACGACAACGCCTTCACATCGACGGTGAAAACTGCATTTATGCTCTCACCGTCAGCAATACCGAACCCAAAAATATTAAAGAAGCAATGACTCACCACAACTGGATAGAATCCATGCAAGAAGAATTAAATTAGTTCAAACGTTTTGAAGTATGGGAGTTGGTTGAACGACCAATAGGGGTCTATGTCATTGATCCTAAATGGATTTGGAAAAATAAAGTAGATGTTGAAGGAACGGTTATTCGTAACAAGTCACGTCTGGTGGCTAAAGGTTATCGCCAGGAAGAGGGCATTAACTTTGAAGAATCATTCGCACCGGTTGCTAGACTGGAGGCTGTTCAGATTTTTCTGGCATTCGCGGCTCACATGAACATCACCGTGTACCAAATAGATGTGAAAACTGCATTTTTAAATGAGAAACTACGGGAGACGGTGTATGTTAACCAACTAGATGGATTCGTTGATCCAGAGTACCCGAATCATGTCTACAAACTAAACAAGGTTCTCTACGGTCTCAAACAAGCCCCTCGGGCATGGTATGATAAATTGTCAGCCTTCCTGCTTGCTAATAAGTTTATTAAAGGATCCGTTGACCCAACACTGTTCATACAATATCACGGGAACACATTTTAATTGTTCAAATCTATGTGGATAATATCATTTTTAGTTCAACCCACAAAAAGTACTCAAATGCTTTTTCAAAACTAATCAAAACAAATTTTGAAATGTCAATGATGGGCGAATTTACGTTCTTCTTAGGACTTCAAGTTCATCAATCACCACGTGGTATTTTCTTAAGTTAGTCCAAATATGCTTTTGATATTCTTAAGAAACATGGTATGACCACATGTTACACCTATAACACACCAATGGCCTCAACTAGTAAAATGGATGCTGATTTACATGGGAAACTTGTTGACCCTACAAAATACCGAATTATTATTGGGTCTCTCATGTATCTCACAGCAAGTATGTTAATACAAATAAGCCATAAAAACGTTTATTTATATTTTACGATCTTCTAATGGTTTTTCGATAACAAACATAAAATCATTTTAACGAAACAAATAAAATACGTAAATGGTTTGAGCCAATAGTTTACTAACACACTTAAATTTTCATATAAAACACTAAACAAGTAATATTGTTTACATCTTATAGAAATGCATATGTATAACAACTAGTGTTTACATAATATGGAAATGTACATATATACCTTGTATATATTATAATGGGTAATGTAATGGGTAAAAACCTAAGTCTATGACCCATGACCCATGATCCATTGACTAGGTACAATGAATGTTGTTGGGTAAAACCCAAAGTCCATGACCCATACCCATAGAGCTTGATCTATAACCCATGACCCATTGCATGACATCATGCATGAAGTCATGTTGGGTATTATCCATGATCCATGACCCATGACCCAAAGTCTAGATACATTGCATCTTGTTGGGTATCCATAAAACATTACCCATAACCCATGGTTCATAACCCATAACCCGGTTTACAACCGAAATCCGGACTTAAGCTGACCTAGCAGCCGGATCCCTAGGATTGCACTAGCCGAATCCCTCTGGGGAGGGATCCGTGGGAACCGTTGGACAGTAGACATTTTTGTCTATAATTAGTGAGCCATTTCTCTCTTGTTCACCACACCTTTTACACATACTCTCTCTTAGTATTGTAAAATCTCTAACCTCAGATTAAAAGGATCATTCTATGTAGTTTTATGTTTGTGTGATTCTCTAGGTTCCTCTTAAAGGCGAGATCACCACCTCTTGAAGACGTGCAAGCTCAAGGTCATGAGTTGCTAAGCTTCGTCATCATCAAGACCACTGAAGTGTATCTTGTTGACATTTCTTTTCTCCCTCCATAGAAGTATTGTGTCGAAGGAATTAGTGAAGGGTGCCGAAGGGTCGTGTCGAAGGCATTAGTGAAAGGTGCCGAAGGGTCATGTCGAAGGCATTAGTGAAAGGTGCCAAGGGTGTACATTCGATATGGTACATCGATGTACAAGATAGTTAATTTAGGTTAAAATATATTGATATCCTTATGATGTTGTAATAAGGAGTGTGTCTCCTTTGGGGTAGTCGTGTAGTGGTGTAGTGTTGGGTAGTAGTTCCTCCTTTGTAATGGAACTCGGTATCTAGCCTTGTACCGGATAAAGTGTAGGCGACGTTGTGATAGGTGTGGTTCTACCTCGTGGAAGAACTCGGTGTCTAGCCTAGTACCGGATGAAGAGAAGGCGACGTTGTGAAGGCTTCTCCATCACATTAAGGAGCTTGTGTTGTGTAGTGCTTACGAACTCTCGAGTGAGGAACTCGGGGAGTGGAGTAGGGCAAGGAAGGTGTCCTTGTAGCCGAACCACTATAAATACTCGTGTGGTGGTTTTGTGTTCTTTTACTCTTTATCTTTGCATTACTTATTTATATGCTTATCTATCATCATCCAACATACATATTAAATAGATTGTCATAAGTCGATCTAAATAGTTTAAAACGAAGTTTTAATCGGTAAACCTATTCAACCCCCCCTTCTAGTTTTCCACAATTGGTACCAGAGCTTCGTTACCAAGTTTCTTAGAGTATATTGTACTTTAAAAACTTGATACGATTCGTGTATGTTTGAAAACTACAAAGAAGGTAATTTCTTAAAACAAAAAGTCATGCTTTTAGAAACCATTATACTTTAAATGTTGGATAGTGATAGATCATTCTAACAAATTTTTTTTGAGAATTATTCATGCTAGGATTCGGGTAGTTTAAAAGCTCATGAAGAATTTTGCGTATGATTTTTAAAAATCATAAAAAGAATATATAGCAAAGGTATGTTCTTCTATACTAATTATTCATAGATAAATTATTAATATGTGCTTCCTATTTTTATTAGTATTATAATGTCATTACATACAGCACATAAAGACTCGTAGACTTAATACGTATACTCCAATATCACAACTCTCCAAAAGGTTGTTATCTATATTAAACACATCATCAAGAATAGTATTCCTTTTTGATCTTTATAGACAAAACTACAAACTAGTCATTATACGTCCTTACCTCGTAAGGATAACTTGACTAATCAAAAGTTTTTTCTCACATAAGGATATTGGCATTACATTAGTAATCTATGTCAATAGTGTCCATGTGAAACTTTCTATATCATGATAAAATAGTAGTTTGTCATGATTCTTAACATCCCAATTTATGACTTATTCATAAAAAGGGAACCTCATCAAAAAGGACTTGTAAACACGAAAACTCGTCAAAACCTCAAACCAAAAACAAACCTTAAGTCATATAGCAAAACCACTGACAATAATAAAAAATTAAAACTCCCGTGTCAAAATTATCAAACTCACTTAAACTGTTTTGCTGCTGATCTGCCAGATCCCCGCGATTGAACTAGCCGGATCCCCTTTTCAAGGGATTCATGGGAACCGGCACATCAAAAGACAGAATAAGTGCTTGATGATCACTGTAGATTTCTACTTCTAACTTTACTCTCTCACATACGAACATAAACCCTAAATTATTGTTCACAAGAGATCCTTCTTCATTATTCCAAGGAAAGCAATCACTTGTGTAAGTATTATCTTCACTTCATTGTAATTTCCATTCTCTAGTTCCTAGTAGCACAATTTTTCATCTTGAGAACTTTGGTTCAAGTGGGTTTATCACAATTTGTTATCACATTGTTGTCTAAGATAAACTAATCAAAGAATTAACATTGTTAATACAAATTAAAACTCATTTTGAATTCAATAAAGACATGTTGAGCAAAAATTGTGATGAACCTCATTAAGGAACTATTCACATAATTGACATCACATTGTGGTATTCGAGTGCTAATCCTAAAGTATTACCTGGTGAAGATTTGTTATTTTGGGGTGACACGGGTACTGTTTCTAATCAGTTTATTCAATCTGATTTCCCATCTCTTGGAGAGGTCCTTGGAGCAGCTAAAAGTGATACTATGGTGGGTAATCAAGACACGAGTGTGAATGGGGCAGCTGGGGCATCGTTTGATACTAGACCTATAACGGGAAGTCAAGTTATTAATCAGGATACGAGTAGTTTGCCTAAAGGTGATGGGATTAGTGTGTCTAGCCAAGCTGGTAAACTTAAAAGTGTAGTCACGCATGCTACTAAGGAGTGCCCTATCGTTCAATCGGCTGAAGTACACCCTTCAACTTATGTTGGAGCTTCTAGTGGCTCTAAACAGGTTCACCCCCAAGGTACTCCTTCTAATCCTGCAAAAGGTAAATCTAACTTTCGTGCACTTCAAGTTGATAATATGTTTAATGGTGTTGATGTGTCCATTCCCCTGAAGGTGGTACAAAATATTAGCTCTAAATTTGATAACACCTTGTATGGATACTTCATTGGTAAGCGTATTGCATTTCCTGTGGTTGAGTATTTTGCATGTAACAACTGGGCTAAGTATGGTTTAAAACGGATCATGATGAATGCAAAAGGCTTCTTTTTCTTTAAGTTTGATTCTCAGGTTGGTTTGGAGGCTGTTCTTGAAGGAGGTCCGTGGATGATTAAGAATAGTCCTATTATTCTTAAAAAGTGGACCATGAGTACTAGTTTGACGAAAGAGGAGTTAACCCGCATTCCGGTATGGGTTAAACTGCATGATGTTCCGTTACAGGTATTTTCTGAAGATGGAATTAGTATTATTGCAACACATATTGGTACGCCTATCATGCTTGATTCTTATACTAGCTCTATGTGTGTTGAATCTTGGGGTATGAGTAGTTTTGCTCGTTGCTTAATTGAAATTGACTCTCATGTTCCCCTTAAGGAATCTGTTACTATTGGGGTACCATATTTGGATCAACTTAGGTTTTCTTCTGAAACTATTAGGGTGGAATATGAGTGGAAACCTCCTAGGTGTGATGTTTGTTTAATATTTGGCCACTCTGTTGATCTGTCCTAAGAAAATTGTTACTGAACCGGTTGTGGAGGATAGGAGTGATGGGTTTCAACTAGTTGGGAAAAAGGGTAAAGCTAAGAGGAATGCTAAGGACAATAAAAGTAATACGGTTTTTAACGGGGTTCCAGTTGGTAAAAATATGCAGTATAGGCCCAAAGCTGTTAACACTCCTTCCACTAGCAATCCCCCTCAAGGCGTTGCTAGTACTAGTACGGGTCCTTTCCCTAATCAGGTACGTAATATTGTTTCACCTAATAACTCTACATCTAATGACCCTACTGATGTGTCTACTAAGGGTAGTCAACCTGCTCATGCTTCACCTACGGTAAGTAATACAATTCTGGCTCCTAATATATCTACATCTAACCCGTTTGGTTCTTTGGATACTTATGTTGAATTTGATGAGACTAATGGTTTGGCGGATGATGAGGTTGTAAATGTTTATGATGAAACTGGTAATTTGTTTGACAAATCGGGGGCAAGCACTCCTGTTCTGAATGTCCCTGATGTTTAGTATCGCCTCTTGGAATATAAGGGGTTTGAACCATTCCCCTAAACAAAAAGAGGTTAAACATGTGGTAAATGATAATAATCTTAGTGTATGTGCTATCTTGGAATCTCATGTTGATGCATCGGTGGTGTATGATACATGTCGTAATGTTTGTCGTCGGTGGAAGTGGACGTCAAATGGTAGTCTGTGTGATAAGGGGTCCCGTATTATTCTTGGTTGGAATGATGATATTGTTGATGTTATGATTATGTCTCAAACTAACCGAGTTATGCATGTTCGTGTAAATACTCGGACGGACGAAAAAATTTTTTGTTCTTTTGTGTATGCGATAATTACTATGTTCATCGGCGCCCTTTGGTCCAACCTTGTTTGCCATCTTTGGTTTATCGTAGTAGGCCTTGGGTTTTGTTGGGTGATTTTAATGCGGCACTTAGATTGGAGGATCATTCATGTGGTAGTTATGCTCGACATTGCTATGCGTGAATTCAAAGATTGTGTTCGAAAATGGAGGTTGAGGATCTTAATTGTATTGGTCTTCACTTTACTTGGAATCGAAACCAAGAGGCTCATTTGGTACATTGAAGAAAATTGATAGGGTGATGGGAAATCAAATTTCTTGACTTGTTTCGTGTTCGTTTGCTATTTTTCAACCTTATCGTATTTCAGATCATTCTCCGTGTGTTCTGCGTATTCCCCAGGTAACTAGGCCTAAGCCTAAGCCGTTCAAATTCTCTAACTTCTTGGTTCGTAAAGATGGGTTTATTGATATGGTTACTGCGGGATGGAATCTTAATGTTCATGGTTGTGCTATGTATCGGGTGGTTCAACGCTTAAAGGGGCTGAAATCTCCTTTTCGTAAGCTTTTGCACAGTCAAGGTAATCTGCATGAGCGGGTAGTTAGGATTCAGAAGGAGTTAGATGAGGTCCAAAAGGCTATTGATACAGATCCGTCTAATTCAGACCTACGTGATGAACATGCTCACTATCTTCTTGCTTATAAGGAGGCTACGTTAGATGAAGAACGGTTTTTAAAGCAGAAATCTAAAGTTCAATGGCTTCATGTAGGTGATTCCAATACGGCTTATTTTCATAATATTGTTAAAAGAAAATGTGCCCGTAACCGAATTGAATTGGTGAGAGATGCAAACAATGTCTTGTATGAGGGTCATCAGGTTGCAGGTGCTTTTGTTGCTCATTATGAACAGTTTCTTGGTATTGAAGGCAATTGTAGTCCATTTGATGAGTACGGTATATTTTCTAATGTTCTTTCACACCAATTGGCTAATTTGATGGTTCGTCATGTCACGGATGCGGAGATAAAGGAGGCTATATTTTCTATGGGGGATGATAAAGCTCCTGGTCCCGATGGTTACACGGCAGCTTTCTTTAAGAAAGCATGGGATATTGTGGGTGCTGAGGTAATATCTGCTGTTCGGGATTTTTTCATGAATGGTAAGCTTCTTAAGGAGATTAATCATACCATTATATCGTTGATCCCTAAAGTGTCTACCCCGTCTAAGATTAATGACTATAGGCCTATTTCTTGCTGTAATGTCATGTATAAGTGCATTAGCAAAATCCTTGCTAATCGTATTAAAGAAGTCCTTGGTCAGTTGGTTAGTATTAATCAATCTACCTTTGTTCCTGGTCGTCGTATATCTGATAATATATTACTTACCCTAGAGCTTATGCGGAATTATCATAGAGGGAGAGGTCCACCTAGATGTGCGTTTAAGGTTGATATTCAGAAGGCTTATGATACGGTTGATTGGGCTTTTCTTAAAGCTATTCTGATTGGGTTTGGTTTTCATGCAAAAATGGTTGAATGGATCATGGTATGTATTTCATCTACATCTTATTCTATATGTATTAATGGGGATCTTCATGGCTGGTTTAAAGGTAAGCGGGGTCTTCGACAAGGTGACCCGTTATCTCCCTATTTGTTTACTCGGTTATGGAAGTTTTAACTCTTATATTGCGCATAAAGGTTTCTAATGCGGTGGATTTTCGGTTTCATCATTTGTGTGAACAACAGAGAATTATTAACCTTTGTTTTGCGGATGACCTCTTCTTGTTCGCTAGAGGCCATCGAGATTCTTAATGTCATTATGCAAGGCTTTGAAGGATTTCAAGAACTTTTAGGGTCTTGTCCCAAGTATCCCTAAAAGTACTGACTTTCTTTGTAATGTGCCTAATGCTATTAAAGTCGCTATTCTCCAGTCTATGCCGTTTGCAGAAGGTTCTCTCCCAGTCAGGTATCTTGGGGTTCCCCTTATATCCTCGAGACTTCTTTATAGGGACTGTAAGGTGCTTGTTGAAAAGTTGGAAGGTCGTGTGAATGATTGGCGTAATAAGTTCTTATCTCTTGCGGGTAGGCTTGAGTTGGTGAGGTCTGCTTTATCATCGATGCATCCGTATTGGGCTTCATCTTTATTCTTCCTACTCAGATTATACATGACTTAGAGCGACTTATGAGGGTTTTCTTTGGTGTCAAGGAGAAATGAAAAGGGAAAGGCTAAGGTTGCTTGGGAATCGTTTGTAAGCCTAAGAAAGAAGGTGGTCTTGGTATTCGACGTTTGGAGGATTTTAACATTGCCCTCATGACTACACATATTTGGAGTATTTTGACACATAAAGAGTCGTTATGGGTTCAATGGATTCATTCTTATAAACTTCGTGGGAGAAGCTTTTGGGATGTCCCATGTTTGGGGGATGCTAGCTGGGGATGGCGCAAGCTTCTTGCGATTCGACCAAACATTCGTTCATTTATCTGGCATAAGATCAATAATGGAAAGGACACATCGGTTTGGTTTGATAGGTGGTGTGCGTTAAGCCCAATTCGTGATTTGCTTACTGCTAGAGATATTGCCCGGGCAGGTTTTAATTTATCTGATTCGGTTTGTGATATGATTGCTAATGGTGTTTGGCGATGGCCGGTGGATTGGTTATCTCGTTTTCCATTGTTAGCTGCAATTCCGGTCCCTAATCTTAATGATACTGTCGATGGATTATTATGGCGCAAGTTGGATGGTAATTTTAGTGGTTTTTCAGTTTCGGGTGCATGGGATTCTATGCGTCTTAGGGCTAATGTGGTTGATTGGTGTAATGTTCCTTGGTTCTCTCATTGTATCCCGAGGCATGCAATACACTTGTGGCTCGCAATCAAGCAGAAGCTGAAGACTCAAGATAGGATGCGATAATGGGATGTTGGTCCTAATGTTGACTTGGACTCGCTTATATGCCCGCTTTGTGAATTGGTTCCGGATTCTCATTCTCACTTATTTTTTAAGTGCTAGTTTTCTATGCAGGTTTGGTTTCAGGTCCGGGTTTTATCTGGCGTGGATACGGTTCCGCCTTCTTTGGAGAGTATTATTCTTGTTCTTATTCCTATATCTAAGGGGCGGTCGGTTGGTAGCATCATTTCTCGATTCTTGCTTGGCTACTACATACTTTATCCGGATGGAGCGCAATGCTAGGATTTTCAGCGTAAGAAATCTCTTTGCTGCGGAAGTGGTTAGCATCATTGTCTCTACTATTCGGTTGAAGTCGGTTACCTTCAAGTTCAAGAAGCTAACCTCGCGGTCTCATTTGATCCTTGATAAATGGAAGATTCCAAGTATTTGTATTTCTCACGAAGGAGTGCCGGTAAGGGTTGTACTCTTTTCCCTACTCCAAGGTTTTCCCTTTGGGTTTTTCTTGGAAAGGGTTTTTAAGGAGGCAGACTTCCTGGGTTAACTTGCTCCCTTTGTGGATTGGCTGGATGCGGGATGCTCGCTTGCTACAAGTTCTTTTACTTGTTTATGCCTAGTTAGTTGATGTAATATAGCTAGGTCCTTTGTGTTTATAGCATGTCATAAACACTAGTCTATCAAGCTTTCGCTTGAGGTTAATGTGGTACTTCAGCCACATTCCATTTGTACTTAACATTATTTTTTGGTTATATATTTACCGGGGTAAAACCCTTTACCCAAAAAAAAAAAGATACGGCACACTACATACCAATGTACCATAGAAAGGAAGGTCTTAGCCCCGAAGATCGAAAGTCTTTCAAAATGTTACAAAAGAGGTTATTTCACGAGGGCCGTGTAGTCGAACCATCATTTCTCAACAATACCGACATCTTTGAGGTCTTTGGGGGAATCAAATTTAAATGTCTTCTAACCATCAACGAACAAATATGCCCCGTATTTTTTCTTGAGCTCTACAAGAGTATTAGGATCATAAGGAATGAGGATGGATCTATCTCAATTGCTTTCATCATCAATGAACACAACTATACCTTGAGCCTTGTTGAGTTTGCTCGGATACTTCGTATCCCTCACCAAGGAGTATGCTTATACTCCAATGAATGGTCACTAGCCAACCTTCATGATATGGTCGATGAGCATGAGATCTACTTCACACCCCTCCCGGAACCGGCTACGGTGAGAGAGACCGTTTTCATTCAAAGAACCTCCCCATCTCGGGTCACTAGGAAATCAAAGGTCATCTATAGGGATCCCTTCCAAATGAAACTTTTGGAGATGTTCCCTTTATACAAGAAATGGGAACTGGTTCTTAGGTAGAATGTCCTTTTCTTGGTCGGAAACAAGGATCATCCCAACGCATGTCTAGTCTACATGATCTATTTCCTTGTCAACTCGACTCCTTTCAAACTCGCCTACTACATGATCAAGTGGATGGCAAGTGTGCCAAAGACGGATAAGATGGTGCTACCTTATGCCATACTCTACACACGCTTGGCTAACTTTGTCTTCGCCCTAGAACCATCTCCCTATACCGATGACCACTTCTTTTGTAACAAAGTCATGGTACCCTTATCCGATGAGAAAACAACAAGGTTCATGGTTGAAGGTAAGAGACCTCATCCACCGACGGACTCATCAGAAGAAAGGGAGGGAGAAGGAAGCAACCCTATAGCCAACTACCAACTTGACCCCGTGGCTTACATTGAGTAATTACCGGACATCCCAATCCTATTGATAACGCTACACGCGTCGTTCGGGGTCAAAGGAACTTCCTTTTCGTCGAGCAAGTTTTTCAACACCCTAGGCAGTGAACCTAATCGTTGTAGTGTAGTATTAGGGTAAGCCACGGGAATTGATATTGTTCTCTAGGGAATAGTGTCGTTAAATTGAAGTGTATGTCGATTTAAGTCTAAAGGTGAGGATGATTATTTTTGTATTTTTATATTTTATGAATCTCGGGTGTGAAGGGTAGGGTGGAATTAGTTGCTAGTCAACTATCCCAAAAGATACTAACTAAATTGTGGGTCTACCAGAACGTGAAGCGTATCTACTTATGATGTATTACTCCTTGCTAGCTATCTAATTCTACCCACTTGAATTGTCACGTCGTATTGATGGTTGAATTGTCACGTCCTTATTCTTAACGCGTTGTGTTTTCTAAGGTCGTAAGGTGTGCATTCCCTAAGTCTTTAAAGTCACCTTTAAGTGTAGTAAACGAAATCCACTAAGTCATTCATAAACTAACTTTAAGGTTATCTTTGAGTTTAGTAAACGAAATCCACTAAGTCATTCATAAACTATCAAAGATTTATCAAATATTAAATACAACGATAACCTAGTCGCACTCCTAAGCTAATTACAATTAAGATAAGAGACAACCAATCAAACAAGAGACAGTAGGGTGCAAGAATTATAAACTAAACCAATTAGACTCATTGAAATTATCACACCCCTAATGATGAAGATAGACACAAGCATCACTAAGAAATCAATAAGATCTAATTAATTATATACAAGTTTCATACAATCATAAGCAAATACAAAGTGAATTAGCCAAGCATAATTAATTAAGAGCAAGCAACAATTATGATAATTGAAGACATACCATAGGATTAAAAAACAAACCATTACACGATGTTTATAGAGTGTTTGAAACCCTTTAAGTTGCTAGAAAAACACCTACCTAAACCCGAATCGGACTTAGGGTTTAGGGCTTACAAAAGTGAAGTTATAATCTTCTATTTATAGGCGATTTTACGTCGGCAAAGAGTGAAGGCAAAAGAGTGACGGCGTCACGACCACTTTTCACCAAACTCAGATTTTCTCGTTCGGTCGCGTGGGCTTTTGAATCACCTAAATCCGAGTTCGTATGCAAAAAGTTATGGCCAAAACAGTATCAGCTACTTTGCGCGCAAGTTGCAGCTCGTGAAGGCGTCACCTTATGGTTGTGACGCCGTCGGCTTCATCTTCTGATGCCGTCGGGATCCAAATCTAGGCCATCTGAGTTGTGACGCCCTACTCTTTTAACACCTGATGCCGTCACTTGTAAATAAGCAATTTGGCTACTGAGTCGTCACAAAACTTGTTCCGACGGCGTCACAAGTATAACCCGAGGCCGTCCCCTTGGTTTAAAGACTTGAGTGTCTTGATTCTTGACTTTGGCCATTTTCTTCAGATATTCGCGCTTTTCGTCCGAATAAGTGTCATTCCAGCAATTTGCCTTCAAGAAACCTAAAAAGTGAAAAGGAATGATATTAAGTAATAACGGATACAAAAGTGATCAAATAAGGGCTTAAACGACCCCTCAAAAAGGTACATTTTAAAACCTTATCACCCATCTCAAGAATTCCAACAAATGAAGGGGATGTTTAAATGTCTTGGGTTGGGTCCGTTTGGTTTAATATGTGGTGTGAGTTAAGCCCTATTCGTGATTAGCTTACTGCTAGAGACATTGCTCGGGCTGGGTTAAATTTATCGGACTCGGTTCGTGATGTGATTGATAATGGTGCTTGGCAATGGCCTTCTGATTGGTTATCTAGGTTTCCACTTTTAGCTGCTCTTCCGATACCAAATCTTTTTAACGATACTGATGACAGTTTATTATGGCGCACTTTGGATGGTAATTTATGTAGTTTCTCTGTTTCGGGTGCTTGGGATTCTCTTCACCTAATGGCTGATTTGGTGGAGTGGTATCATATTCCTTGGTTTTCTCATTGAATTCCTAGGCATGCTATACATATGTGGCTTGTTATAAAGCAGAAGTTGAAGACTCAGGATAAGATGCAACAATGGGATGTTGGTCCTAATGTTTATTTGGACTTGCTTAGATGCCCGCTATGTGACTTGGTTCCGGACTCTCACTCTCACTTGTTTTTTGAGTGCCAGTTTTCTATGCAGGTTCGGGTTTTATCTGGAATGAATGTTGTCCCACCTTCTTTGGATAATGCTCTCAAATTCCTAATTCCTTTATCAAAGGGGTGTTCGGTTTTTAGTATCATATCTCGGTTACTACTCGCTGCTACTACGTATTACATTTGGATGGAATGCAATTCAAGACTTTTCAAGCAAAAGAAGTCTACCATAGCTGAAGTGGTCCAAATTATTGTCTCTACCCTTCGGTTGAAGCTGGTTACCTTCAAGTTCAAGAAGATAACCCCGCGGGCTCTTCTGATACTTGATGAATGGAAGATTCCAAGTGTTTGTATTATACACGAAGGGAGTGCTAGGTAAGGGTTGTACTCTTTTTCCCTACTCCAAGGTTTTTCCCTTTGGGTTTTTCTTGGAAAGGGTTTTTAAAGAGGCAGACTTCCTGGGTCGACTTGCTCCCTTCTTGCTTTAGGTGGATGCGAGAAACTCGGTTGTTACAAAAATTTTCTTGTTTTATGCCTAGTTAGGTGATGTAATATAGCTAGGTTCATTGTGTTTATGGCATGTCATAAACACTAGTCTATCAAGCTTTTAGCTTGAGTTTAATGTGGTACTTCTGCCACATTCTATTTGTACTTGACATTATTTTTTGGTTATCTATTTACCGGGGTAAAACCCTTTACCCAAAAAAAATAAATGTCTTGCCAACTTTCTTTTGGGGAAGAAGAAGAAGTAAGCTTGAAGGGTTTAAAGGTGAAGCTTGGAAGTGTTGGAGGAGAAGTTTGAGAGAAATGGGAGGTAAGGTCGAGGACCTTAATTTGAACAATGTGTTGTAAACATCTTAAACAACATTTCTTTATCTTAGAACTTAGTAGTAGTAGATGGTATGACGTAAAACAAAGACACCCTACCCTAAGAGACCCTAATAGGAATTTTACGACTATTTGACTTAATATCAAAAAGTTGGTCTTCCTCAAAATTGCATGCCTATATGTCACTTTTGCATACCATGCTTGATATACTTTGCTTACATACATGATTGCTTGATGTAGAAACGATTAGGTTTGAAATTTGTTAAGAGGTGCAAAATTCTGCATACATTCTATGAAGCTACTGGTTAATAGTTGTCGGATCCCTGGGCTATAACTAGCCGAATCCCTCAAATGATGAATCCGTGGGATCCGGGTGAACATATATGGAAGTTCTACACTTTCTCATCAATCCAATCTTCCAGACCTTATTAGACTAGCTAAACATGTTTCTTTAGGATTGCTTAAGTCTTCCTCAAGCTCAGTTGCTCTCACCTTCACTTATAGCTAACTTAGGATCACTTTCAAGGTGTTTTTGATTTATCACTTCATCAAAACTCACCATATTTCCGCTCCAATGTTCACACATTGTTTCTCACATCTTAAAATACCTAACTTGATATTTCTCTCAATTTAGCAAATTGATTTTAGTCATCCTTATCTCAAAATAGGCTAAAAACTAGTTTTTCATTTCTTATGATTTTTAAGGAATTTTCCAAATTTTCTTTGAGTTATCATCTAATCTCTAGGATCATTTGACACTGTCAAAATCTTAGTATCATGCTTAGACACTTAGTTGCATGCATAAAAAACTTCATTTTCTTACCAAAAACCATCATTAGATATCCTCACTCATTATGGTTAGGCATTTAAGTCCTATACCATTTAAGACATCTTAGGGAACCTAAACACTCAAAATTTATAGGTACTAGACCTTGATAAAACATCATCACTTCACTTCATTATTGTCTGAAAGACGGATCCCGAGTTTATAACTAGACATATCCCCAAAGTTAAGGATCCGTGGGAACCGGATCTACAGAACAACTTAAGTTCACCTTACTCATCAATTTCAAACTCTCTTTGGTAATATAAACACTTTACCTTGCCTTAAATGACTCCCTAGGATAGAACAACACTATAGTTGTCCTTAGTTCATGCCATAATTCTTAGTGGTCTAAAATTTAATTCATTAAACTAATTCCATCCTTTATAAACCAAGTGTTCTTATGCTCCTAAACCATCATTCGAACCACCATTCGAATTCAGTAGCTAAGACACCCATTACATTCTCTTTTTCACTATGACTAAAGCATCTAGCACAACCTCTTCAACCAAAGGTACCTCAAAGAAAAATGCTCATATGGTTCATGAGATTTCCTCAACCGAGTCATCACCCGTCAAGGGCTCAAATACTAGAATTCCTCCTCAACAAACTCAACCAACCAATGCTAGAAGAACCGCTAGAATTAGTATTTGACCTTTTGATTTAGAAAGACCTTCACCAAACACTACCATAACCTCTAAACCAAACACACTTAACTTAACTAAAACACCTAAGCCTTCATTTCTAGAACCTAGACTACACTCCTTTACCGCTCCTCTTTCACATCCAAACCTCTACTCTTTAGAAGACTTGCCACCGAGAACTTCTCATTCACCATCCTTCTCATTAAATAGGGAACCACCTTCACACCAAAACATTGATGATGAAACATCACCAACACCCGCATTCCAATCGCCTTCACGATTAAATAGTCCATCTTTAGGAACAAGGAATCATCAAAGAGCTAACCATATAGATGACTTCCCATCTCCACCACCAACCCATACATCATCACCTTCATTCTTAGTTGAACCACACCTTACGTTACTCAACTTACCTCCACAAATCCCACCATCCTTTGTGGAACCCCATCAAAACATTCCATCTCCTCAATCTCCTACTCATGACAGTAATTGCTCTAATTGTCAATTCACCCAAGGGTTAGTTCAAGAAGTACAAAATGAGTTACATTTCATGTTTAATCATCTCCTTGAATGATTTGACTAAATCAACAAATCTACTCGTCCTTAGAACTTGATATTACAAGCACATTGATGCTCTTTGTTAGTTCTCGGCACAACTTAGAATTATAAGAAAATGTACTACATGCTTTTGTCATTCTCTTAGTTTTAGAGATATGTATATCATCTCTCGTGTTTTATTGAATGAATATACATGTTGTATGTCATATGGTCTTGAGAATATGTTTGGTGCCTTAATACGTAACTTGTTTTAATGCTAACACACATTTTACATCCACAGTACTGTCATAAGATTGCAGGTACACGGATCCTTCTGTTTTGCCTAGACGGATTCCTCACAGGAAGGAACCGTGGATTCGTGCAACAGAAACTAATTTTTTCACTAACATAAATCTCATTTGCAGGAAACTATGCTTCATATACATGCTTTCGAACCTTTGTTTCGTAGATTTTCAAAATACACATGAAAACTTTGACACCCTCAACAAGGGGGAGCTTTTTCGTCAAAGCAAACAATTGCAAAAATGCTTGCAGTACTTTCACTTAGGATTTCTTTACTACTTGACGTCCTCCTCAAAAGAGAGCACTCGTCAAGGGGAGCATTTCGTCAAAAACGAGGCCATTTTCAAACATAATTGCAACACACTCGCTTAGTCTTCCTAATTACTTGACGCCCTCAACAAAGGGAAGCATTCGTCAAGGGGGAGCTAAGACGAGAATTATTCTCTATTTATCATATTATTAGTTTCCACACGTTTTTCTCAAAACAATGTGTTAGTTTCTTTTCGACGCTCTTTTTGTTTCGACAAAAAGTAGGGAGAAGAGAGTAAAAACTCCATTCAAATTTTTACGAATTTTATTTTTTCCTTAAAATAATATTATGTTTTGTCATCAACAAAAGGGGGAGATTGTTAATACAAATAAGCCATAAAAATGTTTATTTATATTTTACGATCTTCTAATGTTTTGTCGATAACAAACGTAAAATCATTTTAATGAAACAAATAAAATACGTAAATGGTTTGAGCCAATAGTTTACTAAGACACTTATATTTTCATATAAAACACTAAACAAGTAATATTGTTTACATCTTATAGAAATGCATATGTATAACAACTAGTGTTTACAGAATATGGAAATGTAGATATATACTTTTTATATATTGTAATGGGTAAAAACCTACGTCTATGACCCATGATCCATTGACTAGGTACAGTGAATGTTGTTGGGTAAAACGGAAAGTCCATGACCCATACCCATGGAGCTTGATCTATAACCTATGACCCATTGCATGACATCATGCATGAAGTCATGTTGTGTATTATCCATGATCAATGACCCAAGACCCATGACCCAATGTCTAGATAAATTGCATCTTGTTGGGTATCCATAAAACATTACCCATAACCCATGGTTCATAACCCATAACCCATAACCCGGTTTACAACTCGAAATCCGGACTTAAGGTGACCCAGCAGCCGGATCCCTAGGATTTCACTAGCCGGATCCCTCTGGGGAGGATTCGTGGGAACCGTGGGACAGTAGACATTTTTGTCTATAAATAGTGAGCCATTTCTCTTTTGCTCACCACACATTTTACATATACTCTCTGTTAGTATTTTAACATCTCTAACCTCAGATCCAAAGGACCATTCTATGTAGTTTTATGTTTATGTGATTCTCTAGGTTCCTCTTAAAGGCGAGATCACCACCTCTTAAAGACGTGCAAGCTCAAGGTCATGAGTTGCTAAGCTTCGTCATCATCAAGACCACTGAAGTGTATCTTGTTGATAGTTCTTTTCTCCCTCTATAGAAGTATTGTGTCGAAGGCATTAGTGAAGGGTGCCGAAGGGTCGTGTTGAAGGCATTAGTGAAAGGTGCCGAAGGGTCATGTCGAAGGCATTAGTGAAAGGTGCCAAGGGTGTACATTCGATATGGTGCATCAATGTACAAGATAGTTAGTTTGGGTTAAAAGCTATTGATATCCTTATGATGTTGTAATAAGGAGTGTGTCTCCTTTGGGGTAGTCGTGTAGTGGTGTAGTATTGGGTAGTAGTTCCTCCTTTGTAATGGAACTCGGTATATAGCCTTGTACCGGTTAAAGTGTAAGCGACGTTGTGATAGGTGTGGTTCTACCTCGTGGAAGAACTCGGTGTCTAGCCTAGTACTGGATAAAGAGTAGGCGACGTTGTGAAGGCTTCTCCACCACATTAAGGAGCTTGTATTGTGTAGTGCTTACGAACTCTCGAGTGGGGAACTCGGGAGTGGAGTAGGACAAGAAAGGTGTCCTTGTAGCCGAACCACTATAAATACTCGTGTTGTGGTTTTGTGTTCCTTTACTCTTTGTCTTTGCATTACTTATTTATATGCTTATCTATCATCATCTAACATACACATTAAATAGATTGACATAAGTCGATCTAAATAGTTTAAAACGAAGTTTTAATCGGTAAAACTATTCAACCCTCCTTCTAGTTTTCCACAAAGTAGACCCGACATAGTCTTTGCAGTATATCTTTGCTCTCGCTATCAATCTAGACCAACTGAAAAACACCTCTCAGAGGCTAAAAGAATCCTCCGATACATCAAGGAAACCATTAATTTGGGGATTTGGTAGCCGAAGGATTCTAGTTTTCAACTAATAGCATTTTCAGATGTTGATCATGCATGGTGTTTAGATACACGAAAAGGTACTTCTGGCAGTCTATAATTCCTTGGCGATAAACTGGTGTCATGGCAATCGAAGAAGCAAGATTGTACATCGTTATCGTCAACTAAAGCATAATATGTAGCCATGTCTGCGTGTTGTGCTCAAGTCATCTGGATGAGGACACAACTCATGGATTATGGTTACGTATTGAAAAGATTCCGGTGTATTGCGACTCAAAAAGTGCAATTGCGATCTTGTGCAATACTGTTCAACATTCAAAGTCAAAGCACATTGCTCTTCGTTACCATTTCATCAAAGAGCACGTCGAGAAGGGAACGGTGGAATTATACTTTGTAGGTACTGAACACCAATTGGCGGACCTTTTCACCAAAGCCTTGCCACCCGCAAGATTTGCTGACTTGGTTCATCGAATTGGTATACGGTGTTTGACTCCAGAAGAGCTGGAAACCTTTTGACAAAAATCTTGAAAACGTCAAACACCAAAACCATTTTTGTAAATATTTATCAAAAACAAAATAAAAAAATAGAAAACCTATAAAAAACAAAAATATTTTTCATATTTCTTTTGTGAAAAAAAAAACAATGCAAGTATATAATTTCCATCAACACTTTTCTCTTTTAAACATTTCACCACTTATCAAGAACAAGTGTTGAGGGGGAGAATGAAAATTTTACAAGTTTAATAAAAACTTTGTACTTGTATTTTACCAAAAAGATGTTGTACTATCAAGTGTGTTGGAAATGTTTCATGGTTGAATACCCTCCTCGGACGTAAATGTTTCTCCAAAATGTATAAAATTCATTAAGTCAAAAGTTAAGGGGGTATTTAAAAGTTTCTTGTCAAAATGATCTTAACTTAACCTTCTTGTGAGTTAAAGGACCAAACTTATTGAGATTTATGGTTAGAGGACCAAATGTGACATCTTTTCAAACTTAGTTTTCACAAAAAAAATATTGGTATGCATTCAATGTTATCTTCAAACACATTTAAGTCTCTAACCACCAAGATCAACGCTCCAAAATCAACCTTCTAATCCATGCGTTTTTTCAAAAATTTGTAAGTGTAACAATGTTCTTATGATGATTACAAACATTATTTTTTGATATAAACACAATCCAACAGTTAGATTTTCCACAATTTGATTTTTAAAACCTATGTTCTTAACCGATTTGGGTGTTTTTGATTAAGTGTGGTTTGGTTAAAGATTTTTGTTAAGAAACGTTTAATATTGAGTCCTAAACATGTTCTTAAACTCAATTGTGCCCAGAAACACCAAGTGAATGATTTTGAACAATTAGGGTTTATGCGTAAGTTTTGGGTGTTTTAATTCTGTGATCTTTTGGTTGAAATTTGTGGATAAGGAAGTGTTATTAGGTGATAAGAAACGTGTTGGAACATGTGAATTAGACCAGAAACTACTTGAAATTCATAATTGAAATTTTAGGTTTTAAGGACACGTTCAGGATGAAAATCCTTGTTATGTGGTCAAAAGATGTTAAAACTTGTTTAGTATCATTCTATTACACCTTATGAACACACAGAAACATCATAACTTGCATCAGTGGTGTAAATGTGTTATTCGTATAACAAGGGTTTAAGGTTTAAAAGAGTTTATGAATAAGAACATATGTGCTTGATAAATTGTATAAATGCTTTTGCTGTGTTCTTGATGAAATATATACTGAAATGTAACAAATGGAATTGATGTCATGTTAATAGGAAAGGAAATTTGTAAAGATTGATAATGTTACGACTAAGCTGAAGTTTTACGAATAATATGAAAATTTTGTGAATAAGAATGAAAATCTTACGAACAAGGATGTCTACAGTGGTTTACGAATTTCTTGGAAAGAAATTCGTAAACTTGGAAATGTTCTGAAAAGGCCAATTCTTATGAATTAGGCTTATTCTTACGCATAACCTTATTCTTACGAATAAGCAGATAGCTTACGAATAAGCTTAGTTTTTACGAATTAGCACTATTCTTAAACGTAAGCATATTCTTACAAATAAGCTTAATGCTTACGAACAAGATCTATTCTTTACGAATAAGGACTGTTCTTACGCATTAAACTTATTCTTACGAATAAGCATCCAACATTACGAATAAGGCTCCAGGTTATGAGTAAGAAGCTGTTTACAAACAAGTTCAATATTTACACATAAGTCATAACTCAAACATTGTCTAAGTTTACGAATAAGCATACAAAAGCTTCAAATGTTGTGTTTAAGTGATAAATTGGAATCTATACTTCAACACTAAAACATTCACTTAACTTATCATCAGAACTAAAAGTGAAAGGACAAATGTGACTAATAATGTGTAACGGACATCAATCTGTGTATATCAACATCAAACACGGACTTAGGAAATAAATCAGACTAATGCTAACACATTGTGTCTTTCAATATCTGTTTCTGTGAGTTATGTCTTTTAGATCACAACAACGGCTGCACAACAAGCTGATGTCAATGATCAGAAGAAGTCACAATGGCAAACATATTTCCACAATTTTATAACAAAGTGTGTTAATACAAATAAGCCGTAAAAACGTTTATTTTTATTTTACGATCTTCTAATGTTTTGTCGATAACAAACGTAAAATCATTTTGACGAAACAAATAAAATACTTTAATGGTTTGAGCCAATAGTTTACTAACACACTTATATTTTCATATAAAACACTAAACAAGTAATAGTGTTTACATTCTATAGAAATGCATATATGTAACAACTAGTGTTTACATAATATTATTTGGGTAAAAGGGTTAATTCACCCTGGTAAAATATATTACGCCAAAAACATTGAAGTACAAAGGATGAGGGTGAGTCCCTCATCTCAGTCCCTTAGGACACTTACAGACTCTCCTATAGGAATGCAACATCATTCCTATAACTTGCAATATAAGCGTGACAGACCACACTTATAACAAACATCAGACTACAACGATAAAAAGAATAAAAATAATGCACTTCAAGTAGAAATACTTGAGTCTTCAAATCACCATAGTAGTCCAAACTTCCAGCGTCGTCCAAATATACAATATCATGGTCCTCAAATTAAAGTACAGTTCACAAGTTTCACACAACGGTTGGTGAGGGACTCTAAAACCACGGATAGAGCGTGAGCTCGAGAACTCGCTCCAAAGGTGTATGTTGAGATGCAAACGAACACCAATAAGAATAACCAACAAATAAAACGTATAAAACCAAGTATTTATATTTCGCACTTGATCTAAGCTAAGGAATAGGGAAGGAGAGGAGTGTTGCAATATAAACTCTTGTAAACCCTCATTTGACTTCTTTCACTCTCCACTACTTTAAACATTATAATCATTGTGTGTGTTGTGTGTTGATACTTGTTCACTCTTTCTCTTATAAGCTATAGTGACCTAAATGGTATCAATCGCCAAATAGTTGGGTGTACAACTTACGCGTAGAGATAACGCATTCTTTGGTTATGACACTTTTTAATCCAAGATTCTTGTACTTTCAATGTTTTGAGGTGTTAAAATACTTGTTTTGGCAAAAGTTTCAAACTTTCTGCGTGGATTTACGTTTTTAAGCTTGTTTTTGTTCGTGGGTGTCGTTCTCACCAGCGATTTTGGTATCAAAGTTCGCTTTTGTGTTCTTTTGGTACTCCCATAACAAAAAGCTGGTTTAGAAACACATTTAGGAGAATCAAAGTTACTAATCCACAGTGATCAAAACCCTAATATTACAGCCTTGGTTTGATCTTGACGGTTTATTAGTGTTTTCTTGGATAAGTGCGTCGATGGATGACTTTGAATATCTTTTGCCTTTGTGAAGTAAAAAGGAAAACCCTAAAATGCGCTGAAAGCATAAGAACACGGCGTGAGAATTGAAAGATTTCACTGCTGCGTGAAACTACGGTCTGCACGTTTCTCCTAACTTTTGTCTCGCTTAACTTTAGTGTTTTCCTAAAAGCTAAAACCTCTAAACTCCTCATTGACTACGCGTAACTTTTGGTGTTTTTACGATATGCTACTTGGTTCTTGTTTGTTCTGCGCTAAGGACACTTCATCAACAAAGGTAACTACAAAGATCCAATCTTACAACAAGTTTATCATCATGTCTCAACCACCTACTCTAACTATTTCCCTCTGTACTTATAATCATCAACAACAACAATTAACTCCACAACATCAACAATGGAATCAACAACAAGCTATTTATCAACAACAATTTAATCAACAACATACTCCACGCTTGAATTCCACAACCTCAAATGGTTCAAACTCTTCAAGCTCACCCTACCAAACGATTTCAATCAACATCCATCACGAAGCACTATGAAGGAACCGCTGCAAACCAACAATCAATTCATGAAGATCAATGGGTGATAAGGTTCTTTAGGTTTTGTGATCTAAAAACCACATGGAAAGTTCTTAAAGAACTTGGAAGGTCCATTTGAGATGCCTCTCTTGTCATTGTGCCATCAAACAAACCAACATTGACGGTTAAATCCTCGACGAACTTCTACACTATGAAGTGATGAACTTGCAATGGAATACATCCTCTTGGGATTACGAAACCCGATTCTTCAATAGTGTTGATGCTCAATCATATTAGATCTTCTTATGGAAGGATCATCAATCGGGAGGATTTGGAATCCACTTGGCTTATGAACACTTCATGATTGAACACGGCACTAGAGTCCTATCATCATCGATTTAGGACATCATCAATGATTTGGATAAACAACATCATCATGCCAAGAAGTGCGATGAATACTAAGTTTCGAGTAGTCTTGGTCGAGAATGGGAGAAGTATGTCATTTTCTCCGCAAAATCGGCGAATATGCATCATTCTACTTATGGATTGTTGTCTGATTACTATGAAAAGGAAGTTGATCGGGAAAGGATTTTCCGTGCTCAAATTGCTAAGCATCATAGCCGGACAATCAACAACTTGCCTTATATGCTCAGCGAATTATCCTCTCAACCGGCCGCTCGACCAACTTCCACAACGGCTGCCTTCACGTAACAACCTCAACCTCAACATAATCAATTGGTTCCATACAACAGCAATGCTCAAGCATATGTCGGTGAAGCTCTTGAAAATCGATCCATTGAAGCATTGCAACAAGTTTGTGATGATAGCTAATGCTTTTGGCCGTTACATAACAAATCCAACAATGGAACGTTCTCCTCGTAACACGCGGACTCGTTTGTTGTGAACAATGGACGTGTTGAAGTTCGAGAATCGTGATTATGGTCGTCAGATGGGAGGTGGTCAAGGGTTATCTTTGGTGGGTAGGAATATGAGCTCAAGTGGTGGAACAAGCGCAATGAGAAGGACACACGGCTATGCCCAGCCCGAGGACTAGGGGCGGTGCTTATTTCAAAGAGGCCTTACTTTTGGCTCTTGGGATGAAGGTGGTGGATCTCTCATGGGACAAAAGAGAGCTTTATGGCCGATGCGGACTCGGATGATGATATGGAGGACTTGCGAGGCTAATGCATTTGTTATGTTGATGGCTAATATCATGTTTGCACTTGGTAATCTGAGCCCGGTGTATGTACATCGATGGCTTGTCTCAGTACCGAACAAACCATCATCATATCCGGAACTAATATCTCGTAATATCTCGGAGATCAAGCTACGGATCAGGCATGAAAATAGGTCTTCTACATCTCTTTACGATGATTTTCAAGTTAACCACAGCATTTACATTTGACGATCAAGATGACCTTACGGTTTCCTTTGATAATCAAATTGACTCCGTGGTCATACTTGAGGATCTAAAGAATGATCATGTTGAGACCAGCGGCTGAACAAGATGATCCGATGCCTCATCCGGATTTTGCTTCGGTTAATACAAGAATAAAATCAAAATGGAGGAATGTTATGCATTAAATCAAAAAAGTAAAAATGCCTTTGATAACCAAGGATTTTGAATGCTTAAAATGCAACTCGACTTTTTCAAAACTGAAGAAGTGCGGTGAAAAGGTTTTGAAGCCGCTTTGCAAAATCTCATCAAAATGAAAAATATTTAGAGACAGATCATTGATCTAGCCGCCTCGAAGAATGCTTTGTTAAGAATTAGAACAATGAAACACGAACATAAACGACAAATTAACGCTCTCACGTGGAAAACCAAAAGCTAAGGCGAGTTGTTAAATTGTCGCTTGATTCTCTGCATACAAAAAGCATTCAACGAATCGGGTAGATGACCTGCTTAAGAAGTATCGACTTGCAAAACAAACTTAAAGTTTAAAACATTGTTTACAAACATGGTGAATCGATGTGACTATTGAAAAGTTTACCTAAAACCCGATCAAAAGGATAATGTTAATCCCAAAGCAATTTGCACAAACTTAGAATAAAAATCAAGATCGATTCACACCATCTCTAAGTTGGGACATGTTAGGAAAGTATGAACAACTCCCGCTTACGTGATTAAGAGATTAGCCATCCACAAATAGCAGCTCCTAAGCAAAGACTTGACATAATCAAATGACCAATATGCAAAGAATCGCCATAGACCAACATAGGACGAATGAATCCTAACTTATCGCCCTCCACCATATGATCCGTACAATACTCCATCCATATCAGCAACAAATCACAGCAAAAAGGAGCAGAAATTGAACCAAGGTTGCTACATTCATAGGGAAAACCCTAACTCCCACGCAGCATATTACGAACCAAACAAATAAGCCAATCCAATCTTACAAGTCAAATCGTAATATGTAAACTTCAATCACAAAACCAGCAACATAATGAATCAAACACAGGTAAGTGAAGGAAGGATAGGTTTTTGAACAAGAATACCATCAAACTTGACTTACATCTCTCTTTAACCCACTTAAATCCTTAGAACATCAATAGTGGCACAAACACACGCCCGGGAAAAACCACAACCCTTGCCAAGGTTGACATTCAATACAACCACCCAATTCCAACCAAATAGGTAACGAAACCCTAAAATTAGGGTTTCATTGCAATAAGCGCACCAAAAATCGAACGCACCATGTACAATGTAATCGATCTATGTAAAACAAATCGATCGGAATTACAACCAGAACGTGACACGATCACCGCAAGAAGATCGATAAAAGATAAAACCATGTAATATAGCCGATCAATACAAACCAAAGAAACCCATAAACGATTAATAAAATCGTCTAGCAAAATAAACAATGATAGCATATGTCAAAACGAAACCCTCTCGATCATCCAAGTAATATAGAGACGATTTAAAGCAAGTAAACCAACAAATGAATTAATATGGGAACAAGGATAACGATCGTAATCATGGAGCGATTTTGGAAACCCTAAGCTAATATGTTCTTCCCAAACCGACTAGGAAAGATTTAAAACTAAGATCTGATTTAAGAAGAGTAAACACGAATGTTTAAACACCAATTAAAATCAAATCGTTAGCAAAAAATGTGTTCTAGGGATCGATTTAGGAAGAAACGATAATCGATAAAGCATGTATAGGGTTTCTCAAAATCGCCCACACCAAGAGAGAAAATTAGGTTTGGATATCGGGTCGAGTTACTAGTGTTTACATAATATGGATATGTACTTATATATACTTAGTATATATATTGTAATGGGTAATGTAATAGGTAAAAATCTAAGTACTTGACCCATTGACTAGATACATTGAATGTAGTTGGTAAAACCAAAGTCCATGACCCACACCCATGGACCTTGATCCATAATCCATGACCCATTGCATGACATCATGCATGAAGTCATGTTGGGTATTATCCATGGTCCATGACCCATGACCCATGATCCAATGTCTAGATGCATTGTATCTATTTGGGTACCCATGACCCAAAGTTCATGACCCATGATCCATGACCCACAACCCAAATAAGGAGGAGCGTCCACGGATCCGTGAGATTACAACGACGGATCCTCAAGTAAAGGGATCCGTGGGACCCGGAGAACAATAGAGGTTTTAGCCTATAAATAGTGAGCCATTCTTCATTGTAACACACCCCTTTTACACATACTTTTGTGACAACTGTAAATTTTGAGAACACATTTCCATACCACATCATACTTGTGACATTATTTTAATAAACTTGATACGCTTTAAAACTTGAATCATCGAAAACGAGAAAAACATCTTGGAACGTGTAAAATGTAAGCACACAATGGACCCAAGACGAGTTAACTAGCAATTTATATATATATATATATATATATATATATATATATATATATATATTCATGATTTCATCGAGAGTACTCGTGTTTATAGTCATTCTGAATGGAAAAATTATTTTAAAGCTAACGGCGCAAGTTTCGTGAAATTCCGACAACGTTTGAGGGTCGAAACGAGCTCGAGAAGCAATATCGTGAAAGTATGGAGAAGTGACGCAACTAGCCCTTGGAATAATTACCAAACGCGCCCCCTACTTTGGGTTTTCTCAAGTTCGGTCCCTCCTGGGGTATAAAAACCCCACCACACACACACAAACACACTTTCTCTCACACACTTCTCTCTCTCACCTCTCTATAACATTTCTGGCGACCAGAAAACCTCCGCCGCCGTCTTCTCCGGCCAAAATTCCGGCCACCCGTCACCGGAAAAATACACCGCTTATACCAAAAGATAGATCGTCGAAAGGGTTTTCTTTTGACCGAGGGTATGAGTGGTGAAACCCACTAATGCACCCTAGATCTACGTTTTTAGTTTCGGAGTTTTCAGGTTTTCGTCTTGCATGTGTTACCGTGATGTTTTCACGCGTATACCCGTGCTTGGTTGTGTTATTTTCGTGGGTAAACTGTTTTTTCGTGGTTGACTTGGCTTGGTCCTTGTGGAACGAGGGTTTTGGCTCTCTAGGTTCATATTTTAGGTCGTGTGATACTCGGTGGTGATGTTTTGGTGTTGGTTGTTGTGAAACCGACACGCTCGGTGTGGGCTTGTTGTGGTGTTGGGAGTCTCCCAAGACTCCTTTGGATGGATTATTTATTGTAGTGTTTTATTGTGGGCTGTTTTTGTTGTTCGGATGTAACCACCGCCGCCACCAAACCCTTGTGGTGGTGCGACTGTGGTGGTATTATTGGGAGTGTCGATGAGGTATTGAGACCAGGACACATTTTGTGTCACGGCATGGCTCGTGTTAAGGTTTCCGCAGCCAAGGGTAACCTTGGCGAGGCGGTTACTGTAACACCCCCAAATCTCGGTACAGCAGAAGACTTAATCAAGTTTTCGGGGCGTTACAATTAGATTGGTATCACACACAAGTATAGCAAACAAGATAGTCATTTAACATTCAAAACCATTCCCAAATTTAAATATTCAAAACATTAATCCCAAAGTGTAAATATTAGGCCCAAACATGATTTTATAAAAATAGGTCCCCATAAATTATCAGAGTCGATTATGATCCTTGACCATGCCTCCTTGCCAAGCTTCCACAGAACACGTACTCCAAACATCACTTAAATACCTGAGAAAGCATGCTAAAAGGTCAGCTAATGCTGGTGAGTTCATAGGTTTAAACTCAAGTAAAAAGTAGTGGACCTGTAGGAGTTAATTTGCTATGCGAGACCTAAGATAGATACACATCAATCACAAACCATATCATATCCGATATCACAACGGGCCCCTAGCGACACTAGCCAGCACAGCCGTAGCAAAGTCTAGAACGATTGCTAACCCTGGACTAGGTCGAGGTAGAAGTCTACTCTTAGCTAGGCAACATGTTATAGCAATTGGATTGCTACCCTAGGCTAAGGCAACAACTACCACATCTATCTAAACAGTCAAGCACATAAGCAAATCAAAATAGTTTTAAAGGTCCAAAAACAGTAGCATGATTCTCACCCCAATTTAGTTAAAAACATAGATAAAAGTGGGGCTATGAAACTCACCTCAAGCAAGCAACGCACAAATAAACACTAGCAGAAGATAACAGGTAATCACGACACAACAACTATCGACTCGGCACAACCTATTAATGTAAACCAATTTTAATATATATTTCCCAAAATCAACGTTATCTACCCCAATGTATTCCTTTTCGTTATTTCCAAAAATGTCTTGTTTCACCGTTTAGTCCTAGTGTTTGGTATCCTCATGTGGGTGTATCGACTCAATATGATGCCATGAATGCACTCAAACAACCAATATGTGACTCAATGCAACACGATGAGACGTCTAAGCGATAAGCTCTATAGTCCAATAAGTTTCGGAATAAATAGTAGACCTTATCGAATTCGTCAACTCGATAAACTCAATTATTTATTCGTGTCGCTATTATCCCATAAACCGTCGCATCCTAACGAGTCATAAGGATAATTAGCCATTAATAACGTTATCCTCACGCACTAGCGGTCTCTTATTAGATTCGTCAACCTAATAAGTCCGCTACCCACGTGGATCGACGCTATTAATGTTAGGTCATCCGTAACCCATGCACACAACGTAAGTAAATAAATACTTGAAACTAGTATTAAATGCCCATAATTGGCATATTTCGATAACCGTGCACTCGAAACATTAATTACATACTTATTAGAAAACCATTTCATTTTAGTCGTTAGTTTCCATTTTAAAATAATAAATAACAAGACAAGTCTTGTTATCGATATTTTTGGTATAAAAGCCTTTTTATTATTAATGTTTCATTGTTTATTAGCATTTTCATATATACATTTCGTCAAACTTCAATATTGTTTCATATCGTTATTCGTTTCGAGTCCACAAGCACGAGTCATGACCTCTCGGCTTTTAATCAATCAATTTTCCACACTATACTAAAGTCATGTTACGGCGTTGTCGGGGTCAACTATGGACTAAAAAGTCAAAGTAACACCAACGTTGCTCAAAGTTGACAATTTATATATTAAGTCCAAATAAAAGTCATAATAGCACAATTCAATCTCAAATCAGCCCAAATCAATCTCGCCAACCAATCAACCAATCAAATATACCCGAAACCAATGTTATGACCCTAATGGTCATGACACGGTCACGGTTAAGACCACTTGAACCAAACAAGCTCTAGAAGCTTTTCCGCTCCACGCGTCTCATCCAAACACCAACAATATCAACCAACAAGCTACCACAACGACTCAACCCAGACCCTTGGTCTATGTGGGTCACGTACGCCACCCAACCATACCCATACGTGGGCTTGGTGGCTTGTACACCCCATTACCACAACCAAACGCCATCCAAATGGCTTCCACAACATCCAAACACAATCAATCAACCTCCAATCATTAACCAAACATCAAACCCATCAACTATTCCTTATCAAAAACATAAAACTTGACCTAAAATGCAAAAACCCAATAATATGATACACCACATGATACCAAATCACTAGCTACATGTTTATTTAAGTGTTAATTAGTTTTAATCCTATGTTTGAACCAAAAGCCCTAAAAATTAAACCATGGTCGAGCCAAAAGAAGGCCATACGTGGCTTATCCAAGCTTAAAAAAGCTTGACCCATGTTCCATTTACCTTTTCCAAGCCCGATCTACAAGATTTAATGAAAACCCTAGAATCACGAATATTAATTTCAAGATTTGGAGGTGTTAATATAGGATTTTATGAGAGTTTTATATATGGATGGAAAGAGGAAAGAGAGATCTACAAGATGGTGGTGGAGGTGTAGTGTCACTCGCCAGATATTGGCCAGAATTTGGCCGGAGGTGGCGGCGGTGGTGGTGGTAAATTAGGGTTAGGGTTTATTTGGTGGAAGAGAGAGAGAGTGTAGATAGAGAAAGGTGTGTTTGTGTATGTTTTTAGTGAGAGAATGAAAGGGTGGAAATGAGGTGAGGTGAGGGTATATATATTTGAGGGAGGGCCCAAAATAAAAATGAGAGGGAGGGGAGGGGGCGCCGGCTAGAGGGAAAAAGGAGGGGCTGGGGTCGTCATTTTTCGTAAACTATCCCGTTTACCCATTCCCGAGCTCATATATTGTCCTACGAGTGTCCCACGACGTTCATTCGACTTTCTATTATCGTTATTTATGTTTTTCCACGAGTTTTGACTATTTATTTTCCCATTTTCGAGTTACGGTCTAAAAGTTACATTATTTCTCGTTTTAGGCTTTTATAGTGCCGAATCGAATAGTGCCTATCAAAAAGAGTTAAAACTCACACGATAACTCATCCAATAATAAAATAATTCATAAAAACCAATAAAAGATATCAAATCAAGTCATGGTCGATGATGCTTCATCTCATGCCTTAGCTCCTCTAAGTTTATCGTGGTAGAAGATTGACAAGGATCTTCTTGTGTTTCCTGGTTTCTCTTGGTTTTCTCTTTGGTTCGGTTTTTTCTGTGTAATTCATTTTTTAGGGTTTATTACTTCCTGGTTTGATCTCATGGACAAGGTTGGCGATTCTGGAATTGATGTTGATGCATTGAAAGCTAGGATGCAGCGTTTCAAAGACTTGGAAGTTGGTAATGTTGATACCCAGCCTAAGATGGCCACTAGGGTTTTGCGAAACCCTAGTTTCTCTTCGGTGCAAGAACAAGTGGTTACTGCTACTATGGATGCTAGGGCTGGTTCATTGGATGCTAGATCGATTCAAGGGATTGTCCTAGGTGATGTTGACGGTCAAAATGTGATTGGCACGGATGCAACACGGCTACCACCTTTGGAGACATCTTTTCCAGCGACTATGGAGAATGTTGGTAAGTTCTCTACTAATTTGGCTACGTCTCTTAAGAATGTTGATGATGCTTTGTTTTGGGATGTTGGACCTTCTGGTCTTCTATCTAATCTTAGTGACAAGGAGTACCCATCGTTACCTACTCATGCTAATACACCGGTAGATATTCATGCAACTGGCTAGCCAAACTACATCTACTATTGGTAATTCGACTAAAAATGCTAGTACATCTGGTAATACCTCTAAGACAACATCGTATGTGCATGCTACTGTTGCTAGTGATAAAAAGGGTAAGGCGAATTTTCGACCTTTGGAATCTGATAATTTAATGGAGGATGTTGAACTTTCTATTCCGTTTAAGGTTGTTGAGGATATTAGTAGCCGTTTTGATAATATTTTATATGGGTATTTTATTGGTAAAAGGGTTGCTTTCCCTGTTGTGGAGTACTATGCACGTACCACATGGGCGAAATATGGGTTAAAGAGGGTGATGATGAATGCCAAGGGTTTTTTCTTCTTCAAATTTGATACGCAAAAAGGTTTAGAGGATGTACTTGAGGAGGGACCTTGGATGATTCGTAATATAACCATTATATTGAAACCTTGGACTATGAATACTAACTTATTGAAAGAGGATTTAACTCGTGTCCCGGTTTGGGTTAAGATACATGATGTTCCCATGGCTGTATTTTCTGAGGATGGTCTTAGTCTAATTGCTACAAAGATTGGTACTCCTCTTATGCTTGACTCATTTACTACTACGATGTGCTTATAATCGTGGGGCCGTTGTAGCTTTGCACATGCTTTGATTGAGGTGAATTTTGAGTCTGATTTGAAATCTAGTTTGGTCATTGGTGTTCCTTTGATGAATGGCATGGGTTATACTAAAGAAACTATCCGGGTGGAGTATGAGTGGAAGCCACCAAGGTGCGATACATGTAAAATCTTTGGCCATACTTGTGACCAATGTCCTAAAAAGAGTACCCCTGCTGCTAATGTGGTGGAAAAGGATGCGGATGGGTTTCAAACCGTTGGTAATAAACGGAATGTTGGGAAGGGTGGTGCCCCACGTGGTGGTATGAAGGTGGGTCAGAAATTTATTTATCAACCAAAAGGTACTACTAACTCTAAGAATGTAGCTCCAACTACTAGTAATATGTCTAATTCACAGGTGCCTAATAAGTCTTCTAATTCGAATGCAAATACTTCTAAACCTCCCCCTAATGCTAGTGTGAGTAATGCTAAATCTGGTACGCAACCTGAAACGAGTAACAGTAGTAATCTTAAGGCTAAGGATTCTCGTATTAAGCTTAATAACTCGTTTGGGGCTCTTGGTGAGGGGATGGAAAATGAACCTGATGGGGAGGACGACTTGCTGAATGTTTATGATGAAACATCGGGTTTTATGGCTTCTACTTTGACAGGTGTTACTTATACCACAGGGGCAAGCACTCCTGCATCTAATGTTTTTAATGTTTAGTGTTGCTTCCTGGAATATTAGGGGTTTGAGCCGTTCCCCTAAACAAAAAGAGGTGCGGCAGGTGGTTAATGAGAATAACTTGTGCTTATGTGCTATTCTGGAGTCTCATGTTGATGTGTCTTGTGTGTATGATACGTGTGCTAAGGTTTATCGTGGTTGGAAGTGGACGTCTAATGGGAGTTTGTGTGATAAAGGTTCCCGTATTATTCTTGGATGGGATGATGCGGTTATTGATGTTTTACTTATGTCCTAAACTAACCAGGTTATGCATGTGCAGGTTAATGTTAAAGCTGACAACAAAGCTTTCTTTGTCTCGTTTGTTTATGCTCATAATTATTATATTGATCGGCGTGCATTATGGCATGAGCTTGAGGTTCATGGAAGTCTTATGCAAGATAAGCCTTGGGTCCTTCTTGGTGATTTCAATGCTGCTTTGTTTTTGGAAGATAAATCGGGTGGGGGTTATGAGCCTAATATTGCTATGAATGAGTTTAAAGACTGTGTTAATACTATTGAAGTCTCCGATATTAACTCTTCGGGTCTTCATTTTACTTGGAATCAGAAACCTAAAGGTAGCAATGGTGTTTTGAAGAAGATTGATCGTGTTATGGGTAATGTTAAATTTAGTGATGACTTTCCTGGTTCATTTGCTATATTTCAGCCTTACCGTATTTCTGACCATTCTCCTTGTGTTCTGAGAATTCCCACATTATCTAAGAAGAAACCTAAGCCGTTTAAATTCTTTAATTTCCTAACATATAAAGCTGGTTTTTTGGATGTTGTGCGTGAAGGGTGGAAAAATGATATTCAGGGGCATAATATGTTCAAGGTGGTGAAACACATGAAGGGTTTGAAAAAACCCATTCGCAAGCTGCTTAAAGATCATGGTAATCTTCATACCCGTGTTAACAATCTTCGTGTGGAACTTGATGAGGTCCAAAGTCCTTGATAAGGACCCTTCTAATTCTGCTTCTGGGAAGAGGAGGGTATTTATCTTCGAGCATTTCATAATCTTTGTTACGGATGAGGAACGATTTTTGAAGCAAAAGGCTAAGGTGGAGTGGCTTCGTGAAGGTGACACTAATTCGCTTATTTTCATAATATTGTTAAGAGTAGAAGCCATAGGAGTCGTATTGAGTCAGTTCTTGATGCTAATAATGTTATGCACCAAGGCAACGAAGTGCCTAATGTTTTTGTTCAACACTATGAGAATTTTTCTTGGAGTGGAAGGGAATACCAATCCGTTTGTAGATCCAGGTTTGTTCTCGTCTTCTATTGACTCAGATAGGGCTTCCTGGATGGTAAGGGAGGTGACTAATTTGGAGATCAAGGAAGCTATGTTCTCAATTGGTGACAATAAGGCCCCGGGCCCGGATGGTTTCACGGCTGCATTTTTCAAAAAGGCTTGGGATATTGTGGGTACTGATGTGTCTTTGGCTATTCGGGATTTCTTTTTTAATGGGAAACTGCTCAAGGAACTCAATCACACTATTACTGCTCTTATTCCTAAAGTTTCCACACCGGCCAAGGTAAATGACTATAGACCTATCTCTTGCTGCAACGTGCTTTATAAATGCATTAGTAAAATTATATCTAATCGGATTAAAGAGGGGCTTGGTGATGTTGTTAGTATTAACCAATCGGCTTTTGTTCCGGGGCGTAATATTTCCAATAATATTCTTCTTACCCAAGAATTAATGCGTAATTACCATCGTCCGCGAGGACCGCTGAGGTGTGCATTTAAGATTGATATCCAAAAGGCGTATGATACTGTTGATTGGCGTTTTCTTGAGACTATTCTAGTTGGTTATGGGTTTCACAATAGGATGGTTTCTTGGATCATGGCTTGTGTTACTAGTGTGTCGTACTCCATCTGTATTAATGGTGATATCTATGGGTGGTTTTGGGGTAAAAGGGGGCTTCGCCAAGGTGATCCTATGTCTCCTTATCTTTTTACTCTTGTTATGGAAGTTCTTACTCTATTATTGCAGCGTAGGGTTGAGCAGCGGGAGGATTTCCAATATCACCATCTTTGTGAAAGACAGAAGTTACTTAATCTTTGCTTTGCAGATGATCTATTTATATTTACGCATGGTGATGTGGTCTCAGCAAGTGTGGTTATGGATGCTTTAGATGAGTTCAAGAATTTGTCGGGCCTTGTTCCTAGTATCCCTAAGAGCACGGCGTTCTTCTGTCATGTGCCTAACCAGGTTAAGTTGTCCATTTTGAACTCTTTGTCGTTTAAGGAAGGTACTCTCCCTGTTAAGTACTTGGGTGTTCCCCTTATCTCCTCACGGCTGCTTTATCGGGATTGCAAAGTGCTTGTTGAAAGGGTTCAGTCTAGAATATCTGATTGGAAGAACAAATTTTTATCTATGGCGGGTCGTTTACAACTTATTATATCTGTGTTATCTTCCATGCATATATATTGGGCCTCTGTATTTATTCTTCCTGCACGTGTTATACATGATATCGAACAGCTCATGCGTGGTTTCTTTTGGTGTCAGGGTGATATGAAAAGGGGTAAGGCTAAGGTGGCTTGGGAGGATATTTGTAAGCCTAAAGAGGAGGGTGGTTTGGGCATTCGTAGTCTCCATGAATTTAATGTCGCTCTTATGGCAAAGCATGTTTATAGTATTTTGACTCATAAGGAATCTTTATGGGTTAAATGGATTCATGCTTATAAGCTACGAGGCATGACTTTTTGGGATGTTCCATGTACGGGTGACATGAGTTGGGGCTGGAGAAAACCTCTTCTTTTACGCCCCACTATTAGGCCTTTTTTCTGGTTCCATATCCGTGATGGCAAGAGGGCTTTTATTTGGTTTGATAATTGGTGTTCTTTGAGCCCCCTTAGGAGTTTGCTTACTGCTAGAGATATCTCTAGGTCTGGATTTTCGTTGAACAACTCAGTTGGTGATTTGCTTGTTGATGGTGATTGGAGGTGGCCTAGTGATTGGATTAATAGGATTCCGGACTTATTGCTGATTACTCCTCCAATTCTTACTGATGGTATTCTGGACGCGTTGGTTTGGAGAGTTCCTAATGGAGATCTTAAGCCGTTTACAATCTCTCATGTTTGGGACTCTATCCGTGGTAGTGCTAACCTGGTTCCTTGGTTTCATGTCGTGTGGTTCCCTTAGTGTATCCCTAAACATGCATTTAATCTTTGGTTGGTCGTTAATTGCAAGCTTAAAACACAAGATGATTGAGGCAATGGGATGTCGGTCCTGACACTGACTTAAACCTGCTTCGTTGTCTATTCTGTGATAACCAACCTGATTCTCATGCTCACCTTTTCTTTGAGTGTCCTTTTTCTTTACAGGTGTGGACGAGAGTGTGTTCTCTTTGTGGCATAGATAATATCCCTCCTAGGCTGAATGATATTATTTCGTACCTTATACCATTGTCTGAGGGACGATCTGCCTCTAGTGTTATATCCCGTCTGATTCTTGCTGCCTCTTGCTACTCTATCTGGCGTGAACGGAATTCAAGGCTGTTTAAGAAGGGAATGAAGTCATATACTCAGGTGTTTGATGATATTGTGTCTATTGTTCGTTTGAAGATCCTTTCGTTTCGATTCACGAAGAACTCTATGCGGATTCGAAGGATTATGGATACATGGAAGCTACCTGGATCGGTGATCATTGCGGATTGTTCAACGTCTTAATGGAAGTTCTACAATGTTTATCTAGTTCGCATAGGGAGTGCCAGGAATGGGTTGTACTCTTTTTCCCTTATCCAAGGTTTTTCCTTTCGAGGTTTTTCTTGGAAAGGGTTTTTAAGGAGGCAAACTTCCTGGGTTGTCTTGCTCCTTTTGCGCGTGTGGTGATTGCGGGATGCTCGCTTGTTACAAGTTTTTCTTGTTTTATGCCTGGCTAGATGATTAATGTATAGCTAGGTTCTTTGTGTTTATGGCATGTCATAAACACTAGTTATCAACTTTAGCTTGAGGTTAATGTGGTATACGCCACATTCCATTTGTACTTAACATTTTTTGGTTATATATATTTACCGGGGTAAAACCCTTTACCCAAAAAAAATAGTGATAAAGGCAAAGCGCAGTTTAGTTTAATGTAATGCGGTTACCTAAAATAGACTCCCTAAATTGCCAGTTGTCACAGCCTCCCAGCCTCAGAAGAAACCCGTCCCGGGTTTCACTTAGAGTTGCTTGATGTCATGAAGAGTTTAGGATACTTCTTACGGAATATGTTCTCACGTTCCCAAGTGAACTCCGGTCTATGTCGGGAGTTCCAATGAACTTTGATAATCGGAATACGGCTATGCTTCAGCCGTTTAATCTTACGATCCATGATCTCAATCGGTTCCTCAGCGAAATTCAATTTCTCATCTATACGGATATCTCTTAAAGGCATAACTAGGTTTCCTCCGAAAGACATTTCTTAAGATTACTAACATGAAAGACATTGTGTACACTGCTCAATTCCGATGGTAGCTCAAGGCGGTAAGCTCTCGGTCCAATTCTTTCCGTGATTGGAAAGGACCAATATATCGGGATTGAGTTTTCCACGCTTTCAAAATGAATCACTCCTTTCAAGGAGAAACCTTTAACATAACACGATCTCCAACCCGAAATTCTAAAGGTTTACGCCTCTATCGGCATAACTCTTTTGTCTATCTCGGCGGTTTGCAAATGGTTACAAATCTGAACTATCTTCTCAGTGGTTTCTAGGACAGGTTCGGGACCGATAAGTTGACTCTCACCAACTTCAGCCCAACAAACAGGAGAACGACATTTTTGGCCATACAATGCTTCAAATGGAGCGGCCTTAATGCTAGAATGATAACTATTGTTGTAGGAGAATTCGGGCAAAGGGAGATGTCTCTCCCAGCCTTTGCCGAAATCGATAACACATGCTCTAAGCATATCCTCTAAGGTCTGAATGGTTCTCTCGCTCTGACCATCGGTTTGAGGATGATAAGCGGTGCTCATATCCAGGTTTGTTCCTAACGCTGACTGTAAGGATCTCCAAAAGTGGGATGTAAAACGGTTATCTCGATCGGAAATGATAGATACCGATACTCCATGACGCGATACTATCTCCTTAAGGTATAGCCGAGCGAGCTTGTCGAGACTATCGACCTCGCGAATGGCTAAGAAGTGAGCAGACTTAGTCAAACGATCTACGATTACCCAGATAGCATCATTGCCACTAAACGTTCTTGGTAATTTGGTGATAAAGTCCATGGCGATTCGCTCCCATTTCCATTACGGGAGTTCGGGTTGAACTAAGAGTCCCGAGGGTTTACGGTGTTCGCCTTTACCTTAGAACAAGTCAAGCACCAACCGACATACTGAGCTATGTCACTTTCATGTTAGGCCACCAGTAGAGTTTCTTCAAATCCTGATACAACTTATCGGCTCTGGGATGAATAGAGTATTTTGACTTATGCGACTCGTGCATAATCAACTCACGGATTTTACCATGAAATGGTATCCAACTCCTGTCTTTGAAGCATAAAGTTTTGTCGGAACGCTTCAAGAAGCCGTTTTCACTTTCTACCATTCCATGAAGATTCTCGTAAGGACGGTTCTCTTCCGTCAATGCCGCAGCTTGGGCGACTAAGATTTGAGATGGTAGAGGTGAAACAATGGTCATTCCTAGGGATCGAACGAGTAATGGTGGAATGTTCTCCTTACGACTAAGTGCATCAGCCACAACATTAGCCTTACCAGGATGATAACGAATCTCACAGTCATAATCACTGAGCAACTCTAACCAACGACGCTGTCTCATATTCAGTTCCTTCTGATCTAAGATATGCTTCAAGCTCTTACGGTCGGTAAACACTACACACTTGGTTCCATATAGATAATGTCTCCAGATTCTAAGAGCAAACACTACAGCACCTAACTCAAGATCATGGGTGGTGTAGTTTTTCTCATGCTTCTTAAGTTGTCGGGATGCATAAGTAATCACCTTCTCCCGTTGCATCAAAACAACACCTAAGCCTTTATGCGAAGCGTCGCAGTACACGACAAAGTCTTCGCTTCCTTCAGGCAAAGCTATGATGGGCGCACTACACAACTTCTCCTTCGGTTGGAATGCTTCTTCTTCCTTTTCTCCCCATTCATACTTAATGTCATACGTGTCGGTTTGGTCACGACTTAGCTATTTTGAGAATCCCTCAATGAATCTCCGGTAATAGCCTGCTAGACCTAGAAACTGGCGGACTTCTGATGGGTTCTTAGGGGCTGCCCATTCCTTAATGGCCTCAATCTTAGCTGGGTCAACATGTACTCCTTGACTATCTATCATGTGACCTTACAATTGCACAGACGGAATCCAAAATTCACACTTAGAGAATTTGGCATACAACTTCTCTTCTCTCAACAACTCTAAAATGAGCCTCAAATGCTCTATGTGCTCCTCTCTACTCCTGGAGTATATCAAGATGTCGTCTATGAATACTATCACAAACTTATCCAGATATGGGTTACATACTCGGTTCATGAGGTCCATGAAAAACGTTGGCGCGTTGGTCAAACCAAATGACATCACATGGAATTCATAGTGCCCATATCGAGTCCTAAACGCCGTCTTAGGGATATCCTCCTCTCGAAATCTAAGCTGGTGATAACCAGATCGTAAGTCGATCTTGGAAAAGACACTAGCTCCTTGGAGTTGGTCGAATAGGTCATCTATTCTAGGTAACGGATATCGGTTCTTCACCGTTAACTTATTAAATTCCCTATAATCAATACACATACGAAACGATCCATCCTTCTTCTTCACAAACAACACCAGTGCTCCCCACGGTGACGAACTTGGTCGAATGAATCCCTTCTCTGACAATTATTCCAACTGTTTAGACGGTTCCTCCAATTCTCTTGGAGCAAGTCGATAGGGTGCCCGGGCTACGGGTGCAACACCGGGTATCAACTCGATTTGGAATTCCACTTGTCGGACATGTGGAATCCCTGGAAAATTGTCAGGAAACACATCCGAAAACTCTCTAACAATGGGTACATCATTGAGGTGTCTTTCACTCTTCTCCTCGCTTTTCTTTTCAGAAATTCGAGCCAAGAAAGGACAACCTCCTCTATCGATGTACTTCTGGGCCTTAATACAAGAGATGATGCTCAACCGGAAAGGACTTCCACAATCGCTCCGATCTCCTTGTATGCTCAGAACTTTTTCGCCATACGGTACACGCACGATCTTCTCATCGCAGATGATGTGAGCACCGTTCTTCGACAACCAATCCATTCCGATGATGACGTCAAAACTTCCCAAGGTAACTGGCAATAGGTCTATGCTAAACGGGTGGTCTAGGAAACTTAAGGTACAACCTCGGACTAAGGTGTCTATCTTCTCCCTATTCCCATTAGCTAATTCCACATCGTAAATGAACCCTAGAGGTGTTTGGGAAATTTCTAGTAGTGGCATAAAGTTGGTGGATCTGGCGATATCGGCACCAAAGATCAAACAAGATGGAAGCATAGCGATTATTGAGAAGGTCCTCACTCACGTTAGGGTCCTCACTAGCTTCCTTCCCAATAGCATACACATGCGTTGTTCCCATGTCTCTCTGCTGATTCCTAGCACTCTGATTTCCCTGGTTCTCCACAACCTCACGCTTCACAGGGTTTAAACCATTACTTCCCACACCTTGGTTAACAAATCCTCCTACATTACCGGGATTTCCTCTCATCCACATCTCTCGGCACTCATTCTTGTAGTGCCCTTTCTTCCCACATCTAAAACAAGTGACAATGGCCTTCCAGTCCGCTCCTTGTGTAGTTTGAGCTGCAGTAAGTGGTCGGGACCTACAGTCCTTGGCCATGTGTCCTACCTTAGAGCATTTCCTACATACAATCGGGCACGGTCTATGGTGGTGTCGATTGCAACGACCACACAAGGGCTTGCTACCTTCATATCCCTTATTCTCTCCATTTCTTATGGCGAACACCCTGGCTGTCTCTTGCCGTTTGTTGCCATTCCCTTTAACAACTTCATTCCTCTTCCTCTTATCACTCCTATCATTCTTACCCTTGTCTCCTACTTCCATTACGTAAGAATCCATCAAGCATGAGCCACCATAATTTCCTCATGCAAATTAACGGCTTCAGCAGTGATGACATCATTTCGAGTAGCTAAAGGCAATCCATCAATATACCTCTCAATCTTAAGGGCTTCAGTGCGAACCATGTCAGGGCAAAGCAATGACAACTCTTGGAAATGACGATTGTAAGTCATCATGTCGGTACCCTTAACCTTTTCAGCACTATCTGGTCAATGTGAGTCGGGTTCAAAGGTGGAGGGTTTTGTGGAACAGGACCATTCTCAGCACGGTCGTTCCTATTCGGGTTCTCTACAGCTGGGTTATCAGTGTTCAAGTTCTCAACAGGTGGAGTGGTCGGGGTCGGACGACGACCTCGACGAACGGGGCAACCACAACATCAGGGGCTGCTCGGTTGTTCCTAGGCGGGTTTTGTCTTGGTGCCATCATTCTGAAGGCAAGAATAACAGTTTCATAAGTTCACAATTCACGCTCTAAAAGATCGAGTTGGGTTCCAATGATCACCAAATAACGCTCGAATACGAAATCAAGGTCAACAAGGATAACGTTATACCATAACAAAACAACCAGAGACCGAATCATAACTAAGGGTGCACGTTCCAACAACCATAACTCATAGGTTTCAAAGTGGAATACATGGAAGGATACGGAGAATCAAAAACGATCCTAACAACGATACTAATAAGATAACTAGGATATATCTACATCTTGAACCAAGTACTACTTAGTTTCAAGATGGTACAAAGCCATGAATCTAACACTATCTAGCCATGATCACGAATACCACTAACAGATCTCCTAACATCGTCAACATCTCTCCACAAAGATGCAAGCTCAACACGCCGAGCATCGCGATAAATCTTAAGATCCACGACCTCTCTCTCTAACTCACCTATCCTGCGCCATATCGCTCTGTCTGCATCTCGGTACGTCATGAACCCTCTCAAGCAGTCCCAACTGCTCCTAGAGCTTGACATACCACATCTCAAGATCGTAGTCCTCCGACTCACCGAACCCATATCCACTCTCAAATCCTCTATACTAGCCCTCGATACTCCAACCAACCGATCATCAACCTACTAAGCCTAGTACCACGTGATGTAATCCTCTCCCACATCGGACCCGTCTCCCATACTTCTCGAGCTCAAGCAATCTTGATGGTATCTCGGATCCTAATGGGCTACCTATCTCGGTGAATGTGGAGGTGAATCAAAATCAAAGGTTGCCCAGAGAATCGAGCTCGAGCAATGGTAAAGGAGAGCACGGTCACGGAGAATGTGCAGGACTCTACAATGGAGGAGTACCCACATGGGACATCCTCATCATCCTCCTCCCGAGGATCCTCATCCTCATCTACATCTTGCTCCTCAATCTCATGCTCTTCCTCGATCTCATGCTCCTCCTCGCCTCATCCTCGGAGGAGAGTCCATGAGTCGAGTCTCTGTCTTGGTGAACCACGAGGTGGTGCAGTGGGGATCTAGGTCTTCTAAGACATGGTGATCTTGGTGGTGATGACGGAGGAGAGTGAGTCGCTAGGTGAATAGGTGATGATGGTGGTCGACGGACATGCGGGCGATACTACGAGCAAGTCTAGGAGTGCAGGCTCATGCTAAGACACGATGTAAAGTGAGTGCCTAGATGAGCTAGGGTGATCGATGATGATGATGAACTAGAGTGACGGGTAATCACATATGGATCACCTGCGCAGCAAATATGAGAGTCAATCTTTGGGAACTAGCGACATCAAGGACATCCTCGACACATCAAAAGCTAGTGAAGGCTTAATGTGACAATGGCATAGGGTAGGTATAAGTATTCGAAACAACTAGTTCCAATAAGCGCATCAACTCAACTAAAACATAAATCACATAATGAAAGCTTTAAAATAGAGGTACCGCATTATTCAAAATATGCCTTTAAATAAAATACATAAGTTCTGTTCTATCACATAATCCACGCATCATATAATCCCAAATCAAATCAATCATAAAGTCAATCTCAAAATCCCAAAATCAAAACATATCGATAATCCAAATCAAATCCATAATATCTCGACAATCCAATCACATATCCCAAAACCCAACATCAATAATCATATCTCAAAACATAACATCTCAATAAATAATTCGCAATTCAATAAATCTCATAAATCAAATCATGATTCATACCATAATCAAATAAAAGCTTCGACTTGGCGGTGAGCAAGCGTCGGTCGAGGATCAATTTTCTTAAAAGTGGTTATAGTTTAGGGTTTATTAAATACCTAGTTCTCTATAACCTTGAGCTCTGTTACCAATCATAACACCCCAAATCTCGATGCAATGAAGACTTAATCAAGTTTTCGGCGTTACAATTGGATTGGTATCTCACACAAGTATAGCAAACAAGATAGTCATTTAACATTCAAAACCAATCCCAAATTTAAATATTCAAAACATTAATCCCAAAGTGTAAATATTAGGCCCAAACATGATTTTAAAAAAATAGGTCCCCATAAATTATCAGAGTTGATTATGATCCTTGACTATGCCTCCTTGCCAAGCTTCCACATAACACGTACTCCAAACACCACTTAAATACCTGAGAAAGCATGTTAAAAGGTCAGCTAACGCTGGTGAGTTCATAGGTTTAAATTCAAGTAAAAGTAGTGGACACAGAGGAGTTAATTTGCTATCGAGACCTAAGATAGATACACATAAATCACAAACCATATCATATCGATATCACAACGGTCCCCTAGCGACACTAGCCAACCTGTACCGTAGCAAAGTCTAGAACGATTGCTAACCCTGGACTAGGTCGAGGTAGAAGTCAACTCTTAGCTAGGCAACGTGTTATAGCAATTGGATTGCTACCCTAGGCTAAGGCAACAACTACTACATCTATCTAAACAATCAAGCACATAAGCAAATCAAAATAGTTTTAAAGGTCCAAAAATAGTAGCATGATTCTTACCCCAATTTAGTTAAAAACATAGATAAAAGTGGGGCTATGAAACTCACCCCAAGCAAGCAACGCACAAATAAACACTAGCAGAAGATAACAGGTAATCACGGCACAACAACTATCGACTCGGCACAACCTATTAATGTAAACCAATTTTAATATATATTTTCCAAAATCAACGTTATCTACCCCAATGTATTCCTTTTCGTTATTTCCAAAAGTGTCTTGTTTCACCGTTTAGTCCTAGTGTTTGGTATCCTCATGTGGGTGTATCGACTCAATATGATGCCATGAATGCACTCAAACAACCAATATGTGACTCAATGCAACACGATGAGACGTCTAAGCGATAATCTCTATAGTCCAATAAGTTTTGGAATAAATAGTAGACCTTATCGAATTCGTCAACTCGATAAACTCAATTATTTATTCGTGTCTCTTATTATCCCATAAACCGGTCGCATCCTAACGAGTCATAAGGATAATTCGCCCATTAATAACGTTATCCTACGTACCTAGCGGTCTCTTATTAGATTCGTCAACCTAATAAGTCCGCTACCTACATGGATCGACGCTATTAATGTTAGGTAATCCGTAACCCATGCACACAACGTAAGTAAATGAATACTTGAAACTAGTATTAAATGCCCATAATTGGCATATTTCGATAAACATGCACTCAAAACATTAATTACTTACTTATTAGAAAACCATTCCATTTTAGTCGTTAGTTTCTATTTTAAAATAATAAATAACAAGACAAGTCTTGTTATTGATATTTTTGGTATAAAAGTTTTTATTATTAATGTTTCATAGTTTATTAGCATTTTCATATATACATTTCGTCAAACTTCAATATTAGTTTCATATCGTTATTCGTTTGGAGTCCACAAGCACGAGTCATGACCTCTCAGCTTTTAATCAATCAATAGTCCAAACTATACTAAAGTCCATGTTACGGCGTTGTTGGGGTCAACTATTGACTAAAAAGTCAAAGTAACACCGACGTTGCTCAAAGTTGACAATTTATATATTAAGTCTAAATAAAAGTCATAATAGCGCCATTCAATCTCAAATCAACCCAAATCAATCTCGTCAACCAATCAACCAACCAAATATACCTGAAACCAATGTTATGACCCTAATGGTCATGACACGGTCACGGTTAAGACCACGTGAACCAAACAAGCTCTAGAAGCTTTTCGGTTCCACGCGTCGCATCCAAACACCAACTATATCAACCAACAAGCTACCACAACGACTCAACCTGGACCCTTGGTCCATGTGGGTCACGTACGCCACCCAAACACACCCATACGTGGGCTTGGTGGCTTGTACACCCCATTACCACAACCAAACGCCATCCAAATGACTTCCACAACATCCAAACACAATCAATCAACCTCAAATCATTAACCAAACATCAAACCCATCAACTATTCCTAATCAAAAACATAAAACTTGGCCTAAAATGCAAAAACCCAATAATATGATACACCACATGATACCGAATTACTAGCTACATGTTTATTTAAGTGTTAATTAGTTTTAATCCTATGTTTGAACCAAATGCCCTAAAAATTAAACCATGGTCGAGCCAAAAGAAGGCCATCGTGGCTTATCCAAGCTTAAAAAGCTTGACCCATGTTCCATTTACCTTTTCCAAGCCCGATCTACAAGATTTAATGAAAACCATAGAATCACGAATCTTAATTTCAAGATTTGGAGGTGTTAATGTAGGCTTTTGTGAGAGTTTTATATATGGATGGAAAAGGAAGAGAGATCTACAAGATAGTGGTGGAGGTGTAGTGTCACTCACGGATATTGGCGAATTTGGTCGGAGGCGGCGGTGGTGGTGGTAAATTAGGATTAGGGTTTATTTGGTGGAAGAGAAAGTGTAGAGAGAGAAGGTGTGTTTGTGTGTGTTTTAGTGAGAGAATGAAAGGTGGAAATGAGGTGAGGTGAGGTATATATATTTGAGGAGGGACCAAAATAAAAATGAGAGGGAGGGAGGGGCGCCATTAGAGGGAAAAAGGAGGGTCGGGTCGTCATTTTTCGTAAACTATCCGTTTACCCATCCCGAGCTCATATATTGTCCTACAGTGTCCCACGATGTTCATTCGACTTTCTATTATCGTTATTTATGTTTTCCACGAGTTTTGACTATTTATTTGCCCATTTTCGAGTTACGGTCTAAAAGTTACATTATTTCTCGTTTTAGGCTTTTATAGTGCCGAATCGAATAGTGCCTATCAAAAGAGTTAAAACTCACACGATAACTCATCCAATAATAAAATAATTCATAAAACCAATAAACGATATCAAATCAAGTCATGGTCGATGAAAATAGTGATAAAGGCAAAGCTCGGTTTAGTTTAACGTAATGCGGTTACCTAAAATAGACTCCCTAAATTGCCGTTGTCACAGTTACCACACGATTGGGACTTTGAGGCGGGACCTTATGGTCACGGCAATTATAGCGATTTTGATATCTGAATGATTCAGGTTGACTTGGTCAATCTTGTGATATTATTGATGCTAAACATATCGAAACTTGAAAAATAAAAACGGATAACTAATAATAATTATAACAAATGTCTAAGCCGTTATGATAATGTCGTTGATTTGAGTCGTGATGATTTGAGCACTTCGTGAATCATCCGAGACCTTATGGTTTGGATTGACCACAAGTAGCCGATATGGACTTTATGATTATATGGACATTTTGGACTATATTATTATTAGACTATGACCCGAATTAGATACTTGACTTGGGAAACGGACTTGGGAATGGATGGGCTCGAGTCAATTAGTATTGACTCGAGAAGGGTTGACTCGAAATGATAGGTCGAATGAGTTAAATATACTATGTTTTGAAAAATCATGAGCATTAAATAATGCAATTACACAATAGTTTGATTGTATAAGATAATCAATGTTTCTAAAAAGAAATAATAATGTAACATATTTCGAGACAAGAAGCCCAAGTTTTCTATTTAGGAAATTTAACGTGAATTCGATCGCGGATTGTTTAACATTAATAAAAGTCTATTATCATATTATTTGGACTTATTGGATTGACGAGTCCCATAAGAGCTCGATAAATATGAGAAGAGGAGGTTATTAATGGCAAACCATAGTAAGGTCTTTACGTGCAACCCATCTAGAATTACCTTGAATTAATAAGCGAGGCGAAGGAACGCCAATCTTATTAAGTTGACGAGCCTAATAAGACTTGACGAATCCTTGAGTACCTTATTAACGCATGGTTCAATCTATTAGACCCGACCATTTTGTGACATACATGACACACATATTCTTGTTTGTTTTGGTCACGTGAGTTGCGTGAGTTGGTTGTCAAGCTTGTTGAACTACGAGAAACGTTGTTAATCATGTGCATTATTTGAGTCGTCTTTTCACAAGTGACAAAGCCAAGTGTTCCATTCTATTGTTATGCATCAACCTACAAGAACCTTTACGTATTATGCGACTTTATTTTGGCAACCGTGAGGATCGATATTGAGTCGCGTCCTTTGTTATTTTAGGTTGAGTTGTGTCCGCTATCTTTGTGAGATTTCTTGTTGTTGTTGTACTAGTCTCCTCTAGAGTGATTGTTTGTGCATTTCCTTGTTAAGGTAAGTTTCATAGCCCCATTTTATCTTGGTTTTATTAAATTGGGGTGAGAAAAGCGTGCTACTCTTTTGGACCTTTTAAACTCTCTTGATTTGCTTGTCTGTTGTTGGTTTAGATAGATGTGTGGTAGTTGTTGCATGATACTAGGGTAGCATATTGATGCTATAACGTGATACCTAGCTTGTGAATGATTATTTATTCTGATCTAGTCTAGGGTAGTTTAGCCATGCTACAACCGTGCTGGCTAGATTGGCTTGGGATCCCACTTGTGAATTGTTATGTAATTATGTGTTTTGTGCATCTATCTTAGTCTCGCATAGCAAATAAACTCTTACAGGTCCACTACTGAATTTGAACTTAAACCTATGAACTCACCAACTTTATGCTGACCTTTTAGCATGTTTTTCTCAGGTAATTGATGTGAAAGCTTTGGTAATCTTTGGGAAGGCGTTTGGCAGTGATGGCATGGTTTTGGATCCTTCTTACTCTGATGTTATATGGGGACCCTTTTCTTAAACTATTTTATTTGGGCTTACTTCAGCACTTTTCAAGAAATGTAAAACTTACTTATTACTGATGGCTATGTTTTCAAGTGATAAATTTTCATTTATGTTGTTTGCTATCCTTGTGTTGTGTACCAATTTTGTAGCACCCTAAAGTTAGTAAAGTCTTCTGCTGAGCCGATCTTGGGGGTGTTACAGATTGGTATCAAAGCTCAAGGATATAGAGAACTGGGTATTTACCAAAACCTAAACTATAACCATTTTTGAAAAACTGATCCGAAAGACCGTGACATGCCATCACCTTGTGAAGCCTAAAGATTAGAAGTTAAGAATTGATGTGGTATTAAATTTCTATTGCTTGTCTTGTAACCATGATATGATTTTCTTGGGAAATTTAATATGTTTGAAAACTGCGGATTCATTGGAGATTTTACGTATGCAATGACTTTACTAAAAACACCGTTGTCACAGCTATGCCTTCCTTCGATATCACTGAAGACATCCTTTTTGTTGGTTCCCGACCAGCATCACTTGTATCGGGGATGGACCTGAAGGACCCATATGTCATGGCACGACATGCACCGCCCACACATGGGACTTCTTCGGGTTCCTCTTCATCTATTCATGGCTCTCCTACTTCACTCACTGTGCGTTTACCCACACGATCATCTCCTAGCTCCATGTAGCGGACTGCTACACCTTATACTTTGACACACCGTCGCACAACACGCAAATCCGTATGTCCACCTACCCTACCTTCTTTCCGCATTTACGCTCACTCTCCTCCGTCCCTTACACCTCTACCTCTACTTTTCGATTTGAGTGCCTCATCTTTCGTACCACATGATTCATCACCACCTTCATCTCCTGACTCTCTGCCTACTCGGAGGCGTCGACTACTCATATCTTATGAAGACGAAGATCCCGAAGAAGAACCTGAGGAGGAGGAAGATCCCAAGGAAGATCCACTAGAGGAGGAAGACCCAAGAGACGAGTCTTATGGGGAGGATGACCCTGAGGCCGAGCCACAGGAGGATGTCGAGCCCGAGCCTCAGAAGGATATAGAGCCTGAGCCTTAGGAGGAGGATGAGCTTGAGCCTCAGGGAATCTTAGGGGATTTGGAGGAGTATGACTTGGAGGATGATGTTGATGAGCCTATGTTAGAGCCGGTTCTGGCGTGCAGGTGGATTGGGTTGATCCAGTTCTCCCTCTTGCCAAACCACCCTTGAGGACTTGAGTGGGATGGCCACTCGGTTGAGGATGCATGAGGAGGCTCTAGAGGACATAACCGAGCGATTAGCGGGGGTGACAACGGAGCGACTGAGGAAGATTGAGAGTGACATTAGTGTATTAATGGAGAGGTCTGCTGCCATGAAGAGAGAACTACAGAGGATGGATGGTCAGGTGAGAGCAATAGATCGATCTATTTAGACTGCGAGAGAGTATGACCAGGTGATGGGGAGGCGTCAGTCTAAGACAGATTCTCAGAACGCATATCTTATGAGGAGGAGATACGAGGATAATATGGAGATTTCTGCTATGAGGAGGCGGTTGGATGATCTGGAGCGTGCTTTCAGAGACGTTCGCTTTGGGATTTGAGTAGTAGTATTTGACTAGTGATTTTGTACCACTCTTTATCGATTGTATTTATGTATTCTCTCATTATCGATCTTATTATCGTTCTCGCCATAGTATGGCTCATAATTGAGAACCCTTGTTTTGAGTTTTATGAAATCTATGTTGAGTTTGTGATTGTGGAATAAATTGTATCTCGATAATCGTTGTGGTTTTAATGTGATGTATTGGTCTCTATACTCGTGTGATGTACTTCTCTATTCTGATCTCAATGTTCTCATTTCTTGTACATGATTCAGATCAATGGCTTAAATGCGTAGGGCAACCAGGAACACGCAAGCAACAACTGCTACTGCAGCTGCTGGTCATCGTGGTCGATATTCAGTTCAAAATGCTAGAAATCCTAATGTCAATAACTAGAACAACAATTCCGTTGGTGAAGATCTGAATGTCGAGTTTCGTTCTCCGCCCGCTCCTATTACCGATCAAGCTTTAATCGATCAACTGATAGCTCAGCGTGTAGCTGAGATTCTGGCTGATTCGAATCATCCTAATACCGCAGTAGGAACTCTTAGGCCAAATGGTAGTAACTGTGGTTGTACTTACAAAGAGTTTCGAAGTTGTATGCTCACGGACTTCTGTGGTACTGAGGGAGTTGTTATGTTGACTCATTGGCTAGAAAAGATGGAATATGTGTTTAAGGTTTACAATTGTGATGGGGAATCAATGGTGAAGTTTTCTTCATTTACACTGAAGGATGAAGCGTTAACCTGGTGGAACAACTACCTCAAGTCTGTTGGGATCGACGCAGCTTATGCTATGCCTTGGGAAGAGTTTAAGGCGAAACTAATTAAGAACTATTGTCCCGAAACAAGTGAACAAGTTGGAAATTGAGTTACGGAATCATAAAGTGAAGAATGCGACATGCCGACTTACATTAAATCGTTTTCACGAATTGGCACCGTTATGCCACGAGATGGTTCGATTGAAGCGCTTAAGATAGGCGTTATCTTGATGGACTTCCACCTTCGACTCGGAATGATGTGCTTTCTTCTAAGCCAACCGATCTTCACGAAACTATCACTTTGGCGCATGGTCCGATGGATTCAATTATTCGTGACAATACGGGAGTGGAGGCGACAACAAGAGAAATGGGTGGATTATTTGAAGAATAGGTATCCTAACAAGCGGCGTGGCGACCCGCTAAAGTTTATGCTATGGGGTCTGGAGAGAAAAGGGGTTACGAGGGAAATCAACCTTACTGTAATGGTTGCAAGCGCCATCATTATGGGCAGTGTACCATAGTGTGTCGCTCATGCTCTAAGGTTGGGCACATAGCCAAGGACTGCAAGTCCAAAACGCTTGCAGTAGTTCAAACCACCCTTGGACCGGATTGGAAGGGAAATGTTACTTGTTTTGGATGTGGGAAGAAGGGACACTTTAAGATTGAGTGTCGAGAACCGGGAAGTCGCGGAACCTAAGGAAAAAGTAGGAACCAAGTGAACCGTGGGGCAGAAGGACACCAAGGCACTGGAAATCAACAGGGAAATGCTGGAGATGCTTGTTGAAGAGCATATGTGGTGAAAGGAAAAGGAGTCAAGGAAGACCCGATCATTTGTTACAGGTGCGTTCCTTCTCAATAACCGTTATGCTCATATTCTATTTGATCTTGGTGCCAATAGAAGCTTCGTGTCCACTACCTTTAGCCCCTACTTGATAAGATCCCTACTTGCTCTAGATTTTGTTTACAATATCGAGTTAGCCAATGGTAACATAGAAATGGTGAATACCATAATCGGAGGTTGTACCACAGAATCTTCTCGATCACCCGTTTAACATCGACCTCATACCGTTCTCCTTAGTAGTTTCGATGTCATAATTAGCATGGACTGGCTATCTAAGTATCAGTCGCGATTCTTTGTGAAGAAAAGATCGTCGCGTGCCTTACGGAAATGAAATCCTAACCATTTACGGAGACGGTAGTAATCAAGGAAATTCCTCCATATTAAACATCATCTCCGCACCAAAGCCGAAATACCGGAAAAGGAAGTTTCATTTTTTGGCCCAAGTTGAGAAGAAGAGGAGCGGAGAAAAGAGGGAAGCGGTTAATAAATGTAATGGTGGTGCGGGATTTCCACGAAGTGTTTCAAAGACTTGCAGGATTACCACCGCTTAGACAAGTCGAATTTCAAATCGATTTAGTCTTGGGGAGTCGCACCGTGGCGCGGGCACCATATCGATTGGCCCCTTCGGAGTTGGAAGAACTTTCGAAGCAATTGTCTGAATTAGTAGAAAAGGGATTCATAAGACCAAGTTCCTCACCCTGGGGAACTCCGGTCTTGTTCGTTAAGAAAAAGGATGGATCATTCCGTATGTGCATTGACTACAGAGAGCTGAACAAGTTGACCGTGAAGAATAGATACCTTCTACCAAGGATCGATAATCTCTGCGATCAACTCCAAGGAGCAAGCGTGTTTTCAAAAATCGATCTAAGATCCGGGTATCATCGACTCAGAGTTCGGAAGAAGACATACCAAAGACCGCTTCGTAACTCGCTACGGACATTACGAGTTTCAAGTTATGCCTTTGGGGTAACTAATGCTCCAATTGTATTCATGGACCTCATGAGCAGTGTGCAAACCCTACTTGGATAAGTTTGTGATAGTATTCATAGACGACATCTTAATCTATTCCAAAAGCAAGGAAGCACACGAGGAACACTTGAAACTTATTCTAAAGCTAGTCAAGGAGGAGCAACTCTATATGAAGTTCTCCAAGTGTGAATTCTAGATTTCAACCGTACAGTTTTTGGGTCATGTGATTGATAGTCAGGGTATTCATGTGGATCCCACCAAGAATGAGTCCATTAGTGTTAGGATTTAGAAAATCTTGTAGTTAAAGAGTCGGTCACCTCAAGTATATGTATTCATTAGAAAGCTCGTAGTCGTAGTCATTTAGTTTTAGTAAGTAGTTTGTTAAGTACCACCGTGGAGGACGGACGGGTCTTTACCCACTGTATGCCTGATCCACAGCCCGTAGGAGGCGTGTCTTGTAAGAACCTATAAATACCCTTTGCCTAGCAAGGCAAAGGGTGGAGCTTCATAATATCATTTTTCTTTGTCTCACTAAGTTCCCAAATCTCTTCCACTTTCTCTCTCTAAACTACAAACCATACGCCCCATGTATGCTATTTTTTATGTGTTTATGAAAACCAATATGTTACAAATGGTATCGAGACATGGTTTGATCACTCATCTTTATGTTCTTGGATTTCTAGTGGTTTCATAAGGTTTTCGGGTTTGAATGAGTTTAGAGCGGTTTGCATCATTTGGACATTTCTTGTGTTAAAGTTTGGATTTTGATAGTACTTCTTTGTTTAGAATCATTATAAGTGTTTAGGTTTTGGTTTGGAAGGCTTGAATCATCGTGGTTGGGTTGTTTTTGGATTGAAAAGTGGTGTTTTTTGAAAGTTTCTTCTATGCGATTTGTGTCTCGTATTAAGTTTCTTCTATGCGATTTGTCCTAAAACCTATGCGATTTGTCTCTTGTGAGCGCTTATTGAGCGATTTGTCACATGTTGTATGCGATTTGTCACTTTCTGAGGCGACTTGTCTATTATGCGATTTATCTATTGAGACAAAGCGACAAGAAAGGACAAAGTAGTGGAAGTAGTGGGTGTACTTGTGTACTATGCATTTGTCGACTTATGCGATTTGAGTGTTATGCGATTTATGCGCTAGCGATTTGTCAACATAAGCGTTTTGACACTTATGTGATTTGTCTAGGGTGCGATTTGTCTGGGGTGCGATTTGTCTAAGGTACGATTTGTCTAGGGTGCGATTTGTCTAGGGTGCGATTTGTCAAGTGTGCGATTTGTCTATTGAGACTTGTCCTTTCTTCGAGTTACGTTTTACGGTTTTCTCTTGACTTAGTAAAATCCCGTGAAAGAATCTATTTCCAGTTTAATCAAAGAGTAGTAAAATCCGTAGAATCGTAATCATGTCTACAATCAATTCTTAGTAGCTAATGACGTTCAAGTTCTTGGATTCGATACTCGTCCTCCCATCTTTGGATATAACCGATTATGACTCTTGGGCTCAAAGAATCGGTCAGATTACTTAGGAAAGGAAAATGGGGTTAACATACTTAAGTCAATTGATGAAGGACCATATCAAATTGAGACTATTAGGGATATCCTCAAAGCTGCTGCGATGGTTCGGTTGTATTGGGATTGGATAGACCAAAGATGTATGATGAGCTTGATGATAAGGAGAAAAGAGATCGATGCGAGACATCGAGCTTCAAACATTATACTTCAAGGTTTACCTAAGGATATCTACAAGTCGATCAATCACAACAATGAAGCTAAGGCGTTATAGGATAATGTTAAGATGCTTCTCTCCGGTTCGAATCGACAAAAGAATACAGGAGTCTCGACTTTATGACGACTTTGAGAACTTTAAAATGAAACCAGGGGAAAGTGTTCTTGAATATTATGTAAGATTCCACAAGCTTGTGAATGATATGAGGAACATCAAAATGACAATGCCAAATATCCAACTCAATTCAAAGTTTGTGAACAACATGAATCTGAATGGCACAAATTTGTCACTATGATCAAGTGAACAAAGGATTGAGGAACACCAATTACGAGCAATTGTATGCTTATCTACTCCAAAATGAGAAGCATGCTGCAGTTGAATGAATAGTCATGGAAAAGTTTGATACCAGTACTGGTGATGTAAGTTCTTTAAATGATTCAACTGCATTCTTCACTAATGTAGGAATAACCACCAAAGCATCAAACGTCATACCTACTAGGGATGGTAATCACAAACTTATTCCAGATCCAAGCTATAAGCCTTCAGACTCATTCTTGGAAACATTTGCTCATCAAGTGGCTCTAATGGTTAAGCAAAACCTAAACTTTACCCCACCTACCAACAATCATCTCAAAATTGCTTCTAATCTTCACAATCATGCTACGGTTAAAGATGGAAGGGTAGTTGTGCAAAACATGCAGGGAAGGCATAATGCTTATCTTCCACATAATGAGCAAGGAAATGTTGGGGTTGGTACTGGTTATGGAAATACTGGTATAGGTGGAGGATATGTGGAGGTTATGGAAATACTGGTTATGGAAACTAGTAAGGCTTATATATATTATCGGGTTATCGAGTTGAACCCGAACCCGATAACATTTAAAAAATTAACCCTAACCCGACCCTATAAGGCTATCGGGTTGGTCGGGTTGACCCGATAGACCCGATTAGCCGAGTTGGACCCGAATAAACCCGACCCTATAAGGCATTATCGGGTTGGTCGGGTTGGTCGAGTCGAATCAACCCATTTGACACCCCTACCGAGTATGGTAAAATAGCTAGAGGCGATCAAAGGTAGTCTATGATGGTAATGAGATTCTTAAGCCTAGGCAAACACCATCATGCATAGGAAGCCTCAAGAGGGTAGAAAATTAGAAGATGCCTCTAGGGAGAAAATGGCAAAGAAGTTAAATGATCCTTGGTGTACAAAGCATAATATAACGCTTAAACCCCATGATTACACTAAAGAAAATTGGATAGCCTTGAATAAGTTTAAACCTCAAACTCAATTAACCCCTGAGCAAGTATTCTGGAAGAAAGATTTGGATAAACAAAAATTCGATAATCTTATTGAGAAGAATCCTCCTTGTAGAAAAATTCCTCCAGCCACTGTGTATCTTCCAAATACACCTATGCATTTAGTGGCCAGAACCCTTTCGACTCAAAGCAAGACCTTAATCAGCCTATATGTAGTTTATCAATTATTTGTTGAATTTGAGAAAACATGTAAGAAGAGAATTACACCCACAGGGATTACTGAAGGGGAAAGGCGTTTTGAGCAAACTAAAGAGTGTTATTTAAGCGAGGTCATGCCTTTCTTTAAACTACTAAAGAACAATTTGAGAGTCTTCAAAGGGCATTCATACAGAGATTAAAGAAATGAAAAGGTGTTTAATGAAATGGAAATTGAGGTCAAAGATTATGAACATGAGCTTAATAGTAATGAAATTAAGAGGAAAAATCATATATCATCACACCCCAAATTACATTTTGCGTTGGAATGGAATACCTTGGGAGGACCGTCATAGCATCAAAGTTATAGTTATATCGAGCGACCTAAAGTGTCGTTTTGAAATTATCGTTTGATTAAATAAAAACATTCGAGTTACAAAGATAGGTCCCAAATGAAAGTCAATTTGTGCGGAAATAAGTTTGTTACAAGCCAAACGATGTTTTAAAATACATAAATCCCATGTGTGACGTCGTCTGCGACTCTATGATATGTCCAAATGCATGCCATGAAGTGAATGCCTTAGATACCTAAGATAAAACATGCTAAAAGTGTCAACACAATGGTTGAGTGAGTTCATAGAGTTTGGTTAGCAAGTAAAGCTTTTAAAAGCGCGTTTATGCAACAAAGGCAAAGTTTTGGTCATATAGAATAGTCCACAAAGCAAAGGCATCAGAAATCCACTCGGTTCCAAGTTCCGTCCATACAAAACTTGCAACCCGTGTGTTCACAACCCATTGCCTAAAATAGAATGACAATCATGAATATGCATTAAGGTAGTTAAAAGTATAAATGTCACCACAAGGGTCTTCCAACAACTCGTGTTGGGATGTTCCTCAACGCTCACGTTGAAATGTATCCATAAAATGGCCTTCCAACATATAAATCTTGGGATGTTCCTCCAACAACTCACGTTGGGCTGTATCCAAATAAATGGCCTTCCAACATATAAATGATGGGATGTTTGTTTAAGTCTAGTCACTACACGCACCAAGTCTAAAGTATAAGTAATGTTGTTTGGCAAAAGAGTTTAAATGTTTGGATAAATAAGCATATATCTACTTCAAATAGTTTATAGGAATTTAAATGAGTTAAAGCGGGTATGAACTCACAAGGAAAGTAATAGCATTGGTTCTACTTCATCTCCGAAACCTAATGCGTGTGTTATCCAAGGAGACTTTCAAGTTTAGTATAACACAATCAAGTATAATGCCATCAAGTATAAAAAGTATAGCGTAGCATAAAAGTATAAATGTTTTGAGTATTTGTATTTGTAAAAGCAAGTAGTTGAGCATGTATCTCCCTAAAGTAGTGTAAAACAATTGAAAGTGGGGCTATGGAACTCACCGATATGATTGATATGCTAACAAAATGAAGTGCACTAAAATGAGGCTCGGAAACTATCCGCGACCTAAAATGAATGTCATGACTTGAGTTATGATATGTTGTCGTGAATCGTGATACAATGTCGTGCATGCAAATCCATATGATATCCATACCACTTATGCGTTTTGGAAATAATGTTTATCGTCAAAATATATGTTTGTGACATCTCGTCATGTTAAAATACTCTACAAGTAGTTACGTTGAAACAACCTCCTATGATAGTCGCAAAATGGTGCACATCGAGTGTTAAGAAATGAACCCAACAGTTTTGGAAAGCTTGTGTTATTATCTCAAAGTTTTAGTATTTAAGTTTCCATCCTAGAGGTCTCGATCACAAAGAAAAATATTGGTTAAGTAGGGTAATTTAGTCAAAGTATAGTTTAAAGATGGTTTTCGCCAAGTTTGAGTGACTATATTTTATTCGTTACAACTCCGCTCGACGAGCGGTTGGACATTTTGGAAAATATGCTAGGCGAACTTACTTTTACTAGAAGACATCACGTTATAAAAGTTCTACATCATTGTTAAAACGTCCGCCAACATGGTCCTTTAGTCGCCGTAGTATGTTTTTAATAGAGAATATATTAATTTTGCTAATAGAATAAAGTTACGGCAACTTGGTTTATCGCGTGTAATTTACTCGTTACAAGTCCGTTTTCTACGTTTTATATGTCCTTAGATTCGTGTCAAAGTATACTAATATATTTTTGATAAGTCGACACAATTTATTAAGCTTAAGACTCATTTTGACTCGTAAAGAGTGACATTTTCATGCTGAAATTTCGTAAAATTATAGTTTTCGTCGCCAATTTGAAAAATTCATATCTTCTTCGTTATAGCTCCGTTTTAATCCGTTCAAGCGGCCACGTTTTTGTTTTAAAGTGTATTTTCCAAATATCTAGCCCAAAAATATTTATCTCTTGTCGGATTTTCCCGAATTAAAAATATGGACAGACCGTTAAATAAAGTTGTCGAAATGAGTTTTCTCGCCCAAACCTATTCTAACCCATTCAAACAACTCCGAAGCTATTCTAATCCTACCATACACCTTCTTAGGGTGTCATGGTTTTCTAGACATCACCAAAACTATTATATAACAAGGAATAATTATAGGATGACTTATATATTCATAACTCTTAAAAATCAATGAAAAGTGGTACAACATCATATGACTTGCATGTTTTGCTCAAATATGATGAAATGAATATGAAAGATGAAAATAAACATGAGATGCTTACAAGAATACTTGATGAGGTTTATGAGAACAAAGGGTTTTCCTAATCACCCAAGGTTTTATTTCAAACCTTAATCAAGAGTGATACTAGTGTGTAGAAATCTTGTCTAGAAAATTTAATGATGATCCTTCATGGTCCCTTGGTGGTTGCCGGTTTTGTGAGGAAGAGAGGAAGAGATAAAGATCTTTTTCACTTTGAGTTTCTTAAGTTGTATGTGTTAGATTTTTGAGTATTATATGTATATACATGAAAGATATTTAGCAAGCCACTTGACTCACCCTAGAAGGTGTCGACATATATAAGTGAAAAAGATCAAGTGGTAGTTTATAGTAATTAAATGTATTAGTGAAAATAAATGTGTAGTTAATTAAGGATGATTAATAACTTGTGTATTTATTTAAGCATTTAGGGTAGCGTTAAATAAAAATAACTTTTAACGGGTCAAGATAAAATATATTGAGGTCATAAAAATTATAAAAATATATTTCTTGAAAGATTTGAGTGAATAAATATTTATCGTGTTGAATTTAAGAAAACCGTCGTAATTTATATAAACATAACAATTTATATACGAAATAAATTTAAAACATTGGGTAAACTAATAATAGTATTTTTATAAACTTAATATGATTATAAAAATATATTGTAATAAATTTTTGGAAGTAACGGATCAAATGTTCAAAATAATTTATTACGCGACAACGTTATTTAATATAAAATTATCGTTTAATGTGAAATGCAAAACCATGCGAACCGATTTGAAATGGTGAATTTTGAGTTTGAGAAATGACCGAAAATTGAGAATTGTGACATTCTTCTCATGTCGGAGAATCACGTCCTCGTGATTCGATTAATGATACTATGGCCCAAAATGCGACATGAGTTCTAAAAGTTTATGCTCATGTATGGTTTAAATGATTATGCCAATGCTCATGCATATATCGTGACTATATCCCATTCTAAAGACATGCTCCTTATGATTAGGCTCGATGAGGCGAGGCTTTCCCATTCTCGAGCAAAATTTTCAAAGACTTTTAGGTAACCGATTTTACTTAATCCCACAACTCATCAAACAAGAACGTCATACGATTAGGCTAAATCGGTTTAGGTAACAACTTGTTTGTAGCTTGACCTTTGCAACTCATCAAACAAGAACGTCACTCGGATCAAGCGGAAACAAGTGGTTTGAAGAAAATCTTTTGAAAATTTGGCTCGATTACGAATTGCTTACTCATATGAGACTACTACTCCTTCATTGCATGATTCTTCTGAATTAGACATAGGTGATCGGGCTATGTGTAATTTAGGAGTAACTATGCAATGCTTGGACTAATCGACTCATATGATGTTTGGTGTTGAGTCATAAGTTCGCATGTATAAAGAATATGCACTTATAATGATATGATGAGATGCTATGATGATGTGGTTATAGTCTAGGGTCAATGATGCAACCTAGTTCTCTATAACCGATTCTCGATACCAATCATCACACCCCAAATTACATTTTGCGTGAATGGAATACCTTGGGAGGACCGTCATAGCATCAAAGTTACTGATTATATCGAGCGACCTAAAGTGTCGTTTTGAAATTATCGTTTGATTAAATAAAAACATTCGAGTTACAAAGATAGGTCCCAAATGAAAGTCAATTTGTGCGGAAATAAGTTTGTTACAAGCCAAACGATGTTTTAAAATACATAAATCCCATGTGTGACGATGTCGTCACCACGACTCTATGATATGTCCAAATGCATGCCATGAAGTGAATGCCTTAGATATACGAGATAAAACATGCTAAAAGTGTCAACACAATGGTTGAGTGAGTTCATAGAGTTTGGTTAGCAAGTAAAGCTTTTAAAAGCGTTTATGCAACAAAGGCAAAGTTTTGGTCATATAGAATAGTCCACAAAGCAAAGGCATCGTAAATCCACTCGGTTCCAAGTTCGCCCATACAAAACTTGCAACTTTGTGTTCACAACCCATTGCCTAAAATAGAATGACAATCATGAATATGCGCATTAAGGTAGTTAAAAGTATAAATGTCACCACAAGGGTCTTCCAACAACTCGTGTTGGGATGTTCCTCAACGCTCACGTTGGTTTGTATCCATAAAATGGCCTTCCAACATATAAATGCTTTGGGATGTTCCTCCAACAACTCACGTTGGGTGTATCCAAATAAATGGCCTTCCAACATATAAATGATGGGATGTTTGTTTAAGTCTAGTCACTACACGCACCAAGTCTAAAGTATAAGTAATGTTGTTTGGCAAAGAGTTTAAATGTTTGGATAAATAAGCATATATCTACCCCAAATAGTTTATAGGAATTTAAATGAGTTAAAGCGGGTATGAACTCACAGGAAAGTAATAGCATTGGTTCTACTTCATCTCCGAAACCTAATGCGTGTGTTATCCAAGGAGACTTTCAAGTTTAGTATAACACAATCAAGTATAATGCCATCAAGTATAAAAAGTATAGCGTAGCATAAAAGTATAAATGTTTTGAGTATTTGTATTTGTAAAAGCAAGTAGTTGAGCATGTATCTCCCCCAAAGTAGTGTAAAAACAATTGAAAGTGGGGCTATGGAACTCACCTGATATGATTGATATGCTAACAAAATGAAGTGCACTAAAATGAGGCTCGGAAACTATCCGCGACCTAAAATGAATGTCATGACTTGAGTTATGATATGTTGTCGTGAATGCGTGATACAATGTCGTGCATGCAAATCCATATGATATCCATACCACTTATGCGTTTGGAAATAATGTTTATCGTCAAAATATATGTTTGTGACATCTCGTCATGTTAAAATACTCTACAAGTAGTTACGTTGAAACAACCTCCTATGATAGTCGCAAAATGGTGCACATCGAGTGTTAAGAAATGAACCCAACAGTTTGGAAAGCTTGTGTTATTATCTCAAAGTTTTAGTATTTAAGTTTCCATCCTAGAGGTCTCGATCACAAAGAAAAATATTGGTTAAGTAGGGTAATTTAGTCCAAAGTATAGTTTAAAGATGGTTTTCGGCCAAGTTTGAGTGACTATATTTTATTCGTTACAACTCCGCTCGACGAGCGGTTGGACATTTTGGAAAATATGCTAGGCGAACTTACTTTTACTAGAAGACATCACGTTATAAAAGTTCTACATCATTGTTAAAAAGTCCGCCAACATGGTCCTTTAGTTGCCGTAGTATGTTTTAATAGAGAATATATTAATTTTGCTAATAGAATAAAGTTACGGTAACTTGGTTTATCGCGTGTAATTTACTCGTTACAAGTCCGTTTTCTCGTTTTATATGTCCTTAGATTCGTGTCAAAGTATACTAATATATTTCTTGAAAGATTTGAGTGAATAAATATTTATCGTGTTGAATTTAAGAAAACCGTCGTAATTTATATAAACATAACAATTTATATACGAAATAAATTTAAAACATTGGGTAAACTAATAATAGTATTTTTATAAACTTAATATGATTATAAAAATATATTGTGATAAATTTTTGAAAGTAACGGATCAAATGTTCAAAATAATTTATTACGCGACAACGTTTATTTAATATAAAATTATGCGTTTAATGTGAAATGCAAAACCATGCACGAACCGATTTGAAATGGTGAATTTTGAGTTTGAGAAATGACCGGAAATTGAAATTGTGACAATATCTTAAATGATAACTTGATTTCTAGATGTGTTGCTCGGGATGTGTTCTATACTGTTACAAATTATTCTATCACTGCTTCTCAATTTCATGAATTATCTGTTGCCCTGAAAGTTTCCCATGATCGTGTCATTGAGTTTGAGTCCAAAAATTCAAAATTTATGAGAAAATTGAACAAGATGATCATGATAACTTGGTCAAACATTTTTCTAAATTGGAAGTTGAACATTTTGCTTTGCAATTAAAATATCAACATCTAAAAGAAAATGTTAAAACCTCAAACCTCGGATGCTCCCGAGTTTGATACGCTTTTGAAATTAACAAACATGATGAGCAGATTCGAGCTCATTGTAACACAATCAAACGATTGAAAACCCAAATCTCACAATTAAAGAGTGATAAGAATGATGTGACTGGCTCCCAAATGCCTCCTCTTTTAGATTCTCAGAATTCTCATAATTTTCATCTTCAAAACATCATTAATGCATTACAACCTGAAAATGAATATTTTCTAGCAGAAAATGAAAAGGTTAAATTGCATTTCAAAGAGTTATATGAATCAATTAAAGTCACTCGTGACAAGAACAACGAAAAGATAACTTCTTTGCAAAATGAAATTAAGAATCTGAAGAGTCAGGTAAAAGAGAAAATGCCAATCACAAATTGTGAGACTACTACACCAAAGGTGCCTGCTTGTGCAAAATATGCTATGACTGTGAAGTACATTCCACCTCATCTTAGGAATAATGAACTTGCACTTCAAACATATTATTCGTACCTTAAGGATAGTCTAGAATGTCTCCGTGAGATTGTTGAAGAGGATAAGATAGAAAAGCCACTTGATAGTTGCGATTAAGGATGCATGCTTATATGCCAAACGATCTCAGGAGCTGTTAGAATGCCTAATAACTATAAGTCCTAAATTTGGTACTAAGAAAGATAGAGTAGTTATGCCTTGCTCTATGCCCAAAGCCAAGCAAGTGTCCTTTGATGTGCCTCCTAGTACTTGGATCCCATGACTTCTAGACCGGGAATGCGAAAGTAGTGAAACCAACTAATGTTCCCATCGTTCCATCTCTGGGAGTAATTAGTGACACTAAGGCAAGCGGTCAAAGCCTCCGAGCAATACAAAGCAAGATAGGACCTCCCAAGCTAAGAGTGATCAAAGAAAGGAAGTAGAAGACCATCTTAGGAACAATAAGTTTGAGTTTAATAAGGCGAATCGTGTTGATTCTAGTATTAGCTATAAGCGTCTTGTAATTAATTCGAATTACACTACGATTTTCAAAACATGTAATGAATGTTTGGTTTCGGTACTTATCATGAATGTCTTTGTGAATGAAGTAAACTATGTTGCTAAGTCTCCAATCGAAGCTGTTAGAATTGCTAAGCAGGTTAAGGATGTCGAAAATCAAGGTGGAAAAGGGTTAAAAACACTTTGAAACCAACAGAAGAAAATTTAGTAATGTAGGTTATCAATGGATACCAACCGGTCGTAAATTCAATCTTAATGAATTGTGCCCTAAATTATCCGGATCAATGCCCATTAGGAAATGGATGCCCTCTTGGTAGAACTATACCTTTAAGAAGTGAACACACTTTGAATAGATCTCATCACTATTAGTCTTGCATCTACCTCTAATGATATCATTGATTACGCTTACGATGTGGGTATTCCAATATCGTTTACTAACCAAATAGAACCCTTTCTTGCATGGGGATCCAAATTATCCATCATCCATACTTGTGCATGTTCAACCGCAGTCGTACAAATCGATTACGTGGTATTTGGACTCGGTTGTTCCAAGCATATGATGGCGATCGCTCATGACTTGTGAACTTGTGAGTAAATTCATCGGGAATGTTAGATTCGGGAACGACCACTTTGGGGCAACTATGGGTTACGGAGACTATGTTGTTGGTGACAGTGTAATTTCCAGGGTCTATTATGTTGAAGGTCTTGGTCATAATTTGTTCTCTCTTGGTCAATTATGTGACTCTGATCTAGAAGTGGCCTTTAGAAAACATACTTGCTTTGTTAGAGAATTTGATGGTGTTGAACTTTTAAAAGGAACCCGTGGAACCATTCAGTACACCATCTCCATCGAAGACATGATGAAGTCTTCTCCAATATGCTTGTTGTCAAAGGATTCGAAAACAAGTCATGGTTAGGCATCGTCGTCTCAATCATTTGAACTTGAACCATAAATGATCTTTCTAGAAAGGACCTTGTAAGAGGTTTGCCCAGTTGAAATATGAGAAAGATCATCTTTGTTCGGCATGCCAATTGAGAAAAAGCAAGAAATACGACCATAAACCCAAACACGCAAACTCAATTACGAAAGTTCTTCATACTCTTCATATGGATTACGAAAAATATTTTTCATCTAATGGAAAGAAAATTGCTTTGAAAATAACTCGGACTATATTTTTGAAAATCATCTAGACTTATCATTTGTCAAAATCTCTAACACTCAATCAACAACTTATGCCATTGATTGAGGGGGAGAATGATTTCAATCAAATCAAAAAGTTATTTTTCAAACAATTGGCACATAATCGAGCAAGGTCTAATTTTGGATAACCAAAAAGAACAATATTTTTGTACAATTGGATTCAGACCAAGGCTAATGTTGTGTTTTCATAAGATACTTAAGCATGTTTAATAATTGGAGTTTAAAGTCTTAGAATTTGATCCTTATCAGTTAAATGTTTTAAAAGCAAGTCACAATTCTCCTCAAAAGCTTTCAAAATCAATTTAAATCAATAGAGATCACAAATCTCAAAGGATTTGAAAATTGTGATCGGGGAGAATTTGTGATTTAAATTGGATACAAACTGATAATTCAATAAGTGGTTTTATAAATATAATAACAAGCTCTCCTCCCTACATGTGCCAAATGATTTCAAATTTTCTCATGCACATGTTAAAGGGGAGCATTTATCTTAAACCAAAAAGAATTGAAACGTGATTAATTTGTCTCTAAGTGCATGTTCCCTCTAATATGTGCAAAACACTTTTGAATCTCGATGCACATATTGAGGGGGAGCAATCAAAAGAAAACCTCATCCTTCCCAAAATATTTCATTCAAAGTACTTAAAATACTAGATTTGATCGGGAAGTGATGATGATCATTTTAGAAAATGTTAATCAAAAGATTGGATCTTTCATTCTTAATGTTAGATTTCAAAGTCCTCTTGCTTCCATGTGCTAAAACAACTTCTAATACGTGAAGCACATGTTAGGTTAGGTACAAAATTAAGGTACAAAATGCTTTGATTTTATATCACAAGTACCTTGATTGATTTTCAAATGGTTTTCAATTGGTTTCAAGGCGGAATGAACAATACCAAAAGACCGACCAATTTATTTTATGCATGGAGATATAAGGATGGTTAAGTTAGGTATTCGTTCCCACGATCCTGCCAGAGCCGTAGGGATCTACCCAGGGACAATCTACTAGATAGTGTAGAAGTCCTTAGGTATGATGGAAAAAGGAAAAAGTGAGAATATGGGAAGAGTGCTGACTGAGATTGAGCTAGAACTGGAATAAACCCAACAAAGTTCTAGTAAAGAAGTCTCAGTAAGCACTAAAGGGGTTGAAGAATGAAAAAGAATTGAATGTGAAAAGGTGAAAAGAAATAGCCTCCATTTATTCAACTTTAGGGTAGAAACCGGGTTCAATTCATATGCTATTGGTGGTTACTAAGGTAACGCCAGTATTGAAGACAAGGCGTCATGGACCCGGTGTGCCTTGCACTAAACTTCCCAAGCTACTCAAGTTCCTCTTAAAAGGGCTTGTTTCATTCTTCTGGGAACCTACATATTCTATCAACTTTCTTTTAGAGATTGTTAATATTTAAGAAAGAGACCCTCTCCCTAGTCTCCAACATAGGAAACCAAAGTGCACAATTGAGTCTAGAGCCAAGAGATCATCAATAAATCTTACTATGACACATTATTCTTGAAGACTTTCTATCTCACACAATGTGGAAAGTAAGAATATATTTTAAGAGTCCTACGCATTATCCTTGTGGTATTGCGAACATCCGAAGTGATATGTTGAAATATTCATGATGAAGATGGAAATCCTTCAGAGCCAACATCAAACAAGCTCTTGGTGGGTGGCATGTGAGATCTATCCAATAGATCGAGCTTGTGACAACTTGATGAAGCGATGGGGCGATTCACTCATGAATCAATCTGGTTCGGAAATGGATTGACGGATACCTTTGAAAAAATAGTCGTTGTGCTAAAAATTATTTTCTATAGCACATCGATCGTATTACATTTTCAAAATCAAAAGGTATTTATGATTGAAAATTGATTTTTCTTATAAAACCTTCGTTGTATTGCAAAAATTCTTTCTATCAAGCAATACACGATTTTTTCAAATCTTTTTAATCAATCAAGAAATCTCAATTTGCTTGTTCACTCACTCCGTGTTGTCTTCTTTGAGGCGTTCGGTTTGAGAACGACTAAGCAATGCGAAACCCTATCAAGGAGATTCTTGATTATACGATCACAGGCATTACTTTCTTGATCAACGAGGAACCGTGGGCGTGCACTTAATTCAACAAAAGTGATCAAAGACACTTTCGTGCGCTTTTATTGCTAATTGTTGTATGCGGGAACCCCGACGGTTGCGGTGATCGAAATTGAGGAGTCAATCCATTACCGCATGTTCACACATCACATTCACTTCCAAAGAAATCATGATAAGTGCATATCCTCATCAGCGGGCTCGATATTTTCAATCCATGCTTCGCTACACTACTAGAAATATTATGAATCAATAAAAGCTTCCGCTACTTTGATAAGAAGATATCATGATCCAAAATGTGAGCATGTCGGTCCAAAAGTCACAACTTCACATGATGACAACACTACAAAGGATGAGTCAGAGATTTACGGTGGATGATGATCTCAAAGCTAGCTCAAAACTCATCATCACGTGGATCGATTAAAGACCTCCATTTGAAAGTACAAAACATGCGAACATGAAGAATCAAAGACTACGCTCTGAGCAAAGAACTTAATCAATAATCCAAGAACACCAAAATGTAATATCTGTTTGTAATTGATGTAATTGAGGTGACCTCCACTTGGGGAGATTTTTAGGATTTAGAAAATCACGTAGTTAAAGAGTCGGTCACCTCAAGTATATGTATTCATTAGAAAGCTCGTAGTCGTAGTCATTTAGTGTTAGTAAGTAGTTTGTTAAGTACCACCGTGGTGGACGGACGGTCTTTACCCATTGTGTGCACGATCCACACCGTAGGGAGGCGTGTCTTGTAAAACCTATAAATACCCTTTGCCCGAAAAGGCAAAGGGTTTGAGCTCATAATATCATTTTCTTTGTCTCACTAAGTTCCCAAATCTCTTCCACTTTCTCTCTAAACTACAAACCATACGAAAAACCAATATGTTACAATTAGAGACCGGGCCACTCCTACTACCCCGACCGAGATCGTCAATTTTAGGACTTTCCAGATATTACCGTAGATTCATCGAAGGTTTTCCAAGATAGCAAAGCCTTTGACCATCTTGACTCGAAAACGGTGAAGTATACTTGGGGAAAGGACGAAGAAGAAGCATTTCAACTCTTGAAGGAGAAGTTGTGTAGTACACCAATCTGGCTCTACCGAGAGGAAGCCAAGATTTTGTGGTGTCTTGTGATGCCTCACATAAGGGATTAGGGCTGTTTTGATGCAAAGAGAAAGGTGATTGCCTATGCATCCCGACAACTCAAGACCCACGAGAAGAACTACACAACCCAAAAATTAGAGTTGGGAGTCATTGTGTTTGCTCTTAGAATTTAGAGCATTACCTTTATGGCACGAAGTGCACTTGTTTATCTGGATCACAAGAGTCTTCAACACATTACGGACCGAAGGAGTCGAACATGAGACAAATGATCTTTGGTTAGAACTGATGACGATTATGACCGTGAGATACGTTATCATCTTGGTAAAGCAAATGTCGTTCTTGATGCACTTAGCCGAAAGGAGGGGCGAACCCATTCGGGGTTAGAGCATTAGGAATGACCATCAACTCGCCACTACCAGCTCAGATTCTTGCAGCACAAGTTGAAGCAATAAAGGAAGAAAACCGGCCTTACGAAAATCTCTATGGTATGCTGAAGATTGAAAATGGACTGGTGAAACGTTCCGACGGAACTTTGTGTTTTAATGAGAGGAGTTGGATTCCAAAATTTTGGAGGCATTCGATAGTTGATTATGCATGAATCGCATAAGTCAAAATATTATATTGATCCTGGTTCGGATAAAATGTACTACGATCCGAAGAAGTTATACTGGTGGCCAAATATGAAGGTGAGATCGCTAACTATGTTAGCATGTAAAACCCTAAAAATCTAAAACGTGTTAAAAGACCATTTTACCCTCAAGTAAATAATTATGAAATTAAGTAAAACACGTCAATATCGTTAAATCGTTTAACACTTAACTTATAAATGATTTATGCAAGATATTGATGACCAACTTACACTTATGCCTACAAAATAAATATAACACGTTATAAGTTATTTGGACTACTTTATGTACAAGTTTACCAACACATTTAAACTAAATAATAACTAACATAAAATCATATATGGTGAATTAAATGAAATTGATTTGGTCTTCTAAACCCCTAATTCGCCAAGATTGGCGCCTTACTCCCCCATTTACTCCCATTTACCTCAAATATATCTCACTTATCTCCTCATTTGTAACTTCCGTATCTCTTTCAAAATAAACACCTACAAACCCTAATTCTCTCTCCTTCCATTCGAATTAAACAAGCAAGAAGGTGCACAAGGAGGCTGTTGGTCGTGGGTGTTTTAGGTCGAAAGAGGCTGTTGTGGTTTGGTTCTGTCGTGGGTTTAGGTCACAAGGAGTGTGGCTTGTCGTAGCCCTTATTTTCCTTGGTGCTCGTTTCCTCTTCCTCACGCACGCGGCAAGGGTAATAGTATCACGAAACACTCTCATCCTCCTTCTCATTTGGTTTATGTGTCGTGTGTTTTGGACCCTTTGTTGAATGCATGTTACACGTCTAATCTCTTCACATAAAATGATAGATTATATATGTCACATAAAATGATAATCTTGGTCACGTCAAATAGCAAATATAAATGTTATGCATGTTGACCCTACTATAATCTATTTTGAATTCTGTTGGCCTCACTTTGCATGGCTCATGCATGTTATACAAGATTTAAAACCTTACTTATAAAATGATATACTAATTGCCACCTAAAGTGATATGGTTAAAAGATGGACTCATTACTGTTGGCATGAAATCATTGATGAAGCACATGAAATATCAAATGGTATGGACCTTATTTGACTCATATGAACCATTTAATCTTGAATCTGTTCGACACCCAATCACACGACTTGTACACGTTTCTTATTTAATTTATGTCGAACTAGACGGGTCTTATACGTATGTTTATATCTTGGTTTATACGTATCGACAACAACATGGAAAAGGGTCTCGAATTTATTTATTGTTGGTCGTATAAAATGACTTGTGACCTAGGCATGTCTCGACCTAAAAATTAAACACAAGGGTGTTGTATAATCTTGTAGTTTAGAGTTTCATATGGTTTAAACTGTAAATGATAATCGAAAACTAAAACTAGAGTTTTCATGCGATATACGATTTAAATAAAGGATTAAAGGTTGGTTTTGTAAATTATAAAACTTGAACGGTAACTCGTTAATATGATAACTAAATGGCCTAAATGAGTAAAACAAGTAAACTTGCTATAATTACCCTTTTGACCCTAGACTTTGGAATATTGACAATTTTGACCCTAAACTATTGTAACTTGTCATAAATGACCCTTAAACTATGATAATACTCATTTCATCATTTTAACCTAACTTGGCATTTATTACATTATAAATGACTAAACCTGTTAATTATTGAAACTTACTAGTTATGGAAACCTGCTATTTTTAGAAAGTTACTTAAAATAGAAACTTGTCTAAAATAGAAAGTTACCTAAAATGGAAAGTTACTTATTATGGCTAAATTACTTAAAGTGAAACTTACTAAATAAGAAAAGTTACTATATTTGGAAACTTACTAAAAATGGAAAGATTCCTATAAACCCTAAAAAACTTAATCTGGAATAAAACACTTTAACCTCATCTAATAAACGTATGTCCTTTCACTTCTGTAGATCCCTCGAGGAAGGAGTGATCTTCTGTTGTCTCTTGTTTCCGTCTGTTTGTGTTGCTTTGCTGTGTAATAAGGTACATAAATTCTGACCTTATCTCTTAAGATTTCTCATGATTAGTACACATCTTTTGACATTAGTTTGATTGTATTACCTTTGCTCTGAGTGTTCTCATTAGGGCTTCCCTATGACCTTGCTATACACCCCTTTGATTATGAACCTTCGTTATGAACCTTGATTATGAACCTTTGACATGAACTTGATATGAACCTTTGGCATTTGAACTTTTTGATATGAACCCTTATGTTATAACTTTGCGTTGACCCTTCAATTTGATACCCGAGCCAAATATGTTTCCCTAGCCATGAAGGTAACATGGTCGTGTCATTGATACACCAATGGCATGACTCTAGTGTGGTCGAGTGATGTTCCACACTGTCCCTTTTTTGTTATATGTTTATGAGCTCAAGATATATGTTTGGCCACTATGATTTCTGTAGGGGGTATAGATGCATCCTAGATTTGTTCTGTATCTGATATGTTATGATATGATTTATATGGTGACTGATGTCGTGTGCCAACGTGTCTTTTACATTCTGGGAGCTGATCACTCCATGGTTACTATGATATGATATGTTATGATATGTTATGGGCTCGTGGTAGATGACTGACCTTTCTTTCCGTTCATTATCCTTTGTTTATGCCTTATGATATTCCCAAATGCACCATATGATTATGTTATCTTCGTCCCTTATCTTTCGATTATTCGTTTTGTTATATATCATTCAATGGGCTTTTAAGCTCACCGCATTTTCTTTTCCTGCAGCAAGTATCTAAGCTAGGAGCTGGGGATATGTTTGGGTTGAGAGATGAGCTTATATGGAGACTTTTCCTAGTCATCCTAGATGCCATTTTATCATGTTATGACATTTATGTAGACTTGATTTTCCGTTATTTATTTCTTTGGAATATTTCCTTTTTGGACTTGTCACACCCCAAATTACTGTTTTGCGGAATGGAATTCACGGGATTGATCGTCATAGCATCACAATCACAGTTATATTGAGCGACCTAAAGTGTCGTTTGGAAAATACATCGCTTGATTTAATAAAATAATCGAGTTTACAAAGTAGGTCCCAAATGTAAATCAACTTGTGGAAATAAATTTGTTACAATTCAAACGATGTTTTAAAGTCGTAAAACCCAGTGAGACGTCGTCACCACGACTCCATGATGTGTCCAAATGCATGCCATGAAGTGAATGCCTTAGATACCGAGATAAAACATGCTAAAAGTGTCAACACAAAGGTTGAGTGAGTTCATAGAGATTGTTTTGAAATGTAAAGCCTTTAGAAATCGTTTATCGGAAAGGCATTGTGAATCCACTCGGTTCCAAGTCCGCCCATACAAAACTTGCAACTGTGTGTTCACAACCCATTGCCAAGATATGTCTTGTCAATGATAATCCCAAGACATTCAACACAATGATAATCCCAAGACATTCAAAGACAATGATAATCCCAAGACATTCGACACAATGATAATCCCAAGACATTCGGTCAATGATAATCCCAAGACATTGACACAATGATAATCCCAAGACATTCAGTCCAATGATAATCCCAAGACATTCATTCCAATGATAATATGATACAGGATATGACTAAACATTAAGTTCGGTGAAGCATGTAGTTTGCAAATAGATATGAATGTCATAAAAGATGATGAGCATGTATCTCCCCCAAAACAGTTATGAAAGCAAGTAAAGGTAGGGGCTATGAAAACTCACAGTAATCCTTAAATGTAAAGTACTTGTGAAAGTAAATGAAAACAGTTTGAGCATGTATCTCCCCCAAAAGTAATTCAAAATGTATAAAAGTAGGGGCTATGAAAACTCACTTGGTGGAATGATGCGAAGACAAAAGTGAGTACACCGAGATGTAATGTGATACGTTAATCTTGACCTATTACGAATGATATGATATGTCATGTGTTGCAATGTAATGTTATGCATGCACTTCGTATGTTATTTATACCATTTACGGGTTTTAAAAATATTACTAAATCGTCGAAAAATACTCTTTTGACGTCTTGACCCTTCAAAAATGACTTTACATGTTTTTACGTCAAAATGTCATCCTATAATGGTTTTATAATGATTTTTGGTGAAATAACCACTTTTAGTCGCAAAACAATGTCGTCGGAAAAATCATGAAATTAACAAAAATGGCTCCGGAAAAGTAGTCGTAAAATGGTGTACGTCGATCGTTAGAGAACGAACCCGACGGTTTTGGAAAGTTTGTATCGATATCTAGAAGTTTCAGTTCAGGAGTTTTCGTCCAAAAGGTCTCGATCATAAAGATATTAAAGGCTAAAGATGGTGGTTTTGTTAATCGTGTGCGTAAAATAAGTTTCGCCAAGTTTGAACATCCGTAAATAATTTACCATAAATCCGCTTGACAAACGACTTTTGTTTTGAAAAATATGGCGGTGAACTTGATTTTACTAGAAGACAATTTGTTCCAAAAGTTTTGCATCATGGCTAAAAAGCTGCATAAACATAGCCCTTACACTAATGAAATACTTGAATCGTAGAAATAATATAATTTTTCGAAAATAATAGTTACGGCAACTTTATAAAAAGCGTGCATATATTTGTCGTTTTAAATCTTTTCACGTAAAATATGTCCTTAGCTTATATCAAGTAAACTAATATATTTTGATAAGTCGAAATAATTTGTGAAGCTTAAGGCTCGTTTTGACCGAACAATGTAAAATCTGCATGCTGAATTTTCTGAAAAGTTACGTTTAATCGTCAAACTTTAAAAATTCACCACGGCCGTTATAACTCCGTTTTATCCGTTCAAAGGCCACGGATTCGTTTTAAAGTATATTTTCTAAATATCAAGGCCAAAATGTCGTACCAACAGTAGGTTTTCCAGAAATTCGATTTAAGGACAGATCACAAAATATAGTTTACGAAAATAGTTTTCTCGGACAAAACCTATTCTAATCCTTCAAATCAACTCCAAAGCTAATCTAATCCTACCATACACCTTCTTAGGGTGTCATGGGTTCCTAATCACCATCAAGACCAAAGAATACCATGGGAGTAATTATAGGATGACCATATTGTATATATAACTTAAAAATCATGAAATAAATGGTATAAATCACATAACATGCATATAAGCTCCAAAAATGAAAAGGAACATATGAAAATGACAAGGAAACTTGAAAATGATAAGAATATGCTTACTAGTAAAAATGAAGAGGTGTAAGTAACAAGGATTAACTTAAATATCCTTGGTTTTTATTTCAAAACCATATAAAGGATATAATCTAGGTTGTTTATAACACTTGATCTTGGCAAAATTTTTGAAGATGATCCCTTGGAGAACCCTTATGTGGCCGGTTTTGTTGGAGAGAAAACAAAGGAGAGAAACAATTTTTACCAAGACTTGAGAAATAATGAAGAGAATGAATGAGAAAGTGTACAAACAAGACTTTTATGTAGTGTATAAACATAAACAATCAAGACCATGTTACATTAATGACAACCCTCCCCCATAGGCCGGTTTTTGGGGGGGAGTTGTCCCTCAATTATTATTATTATTATTTTTTTTTAAAACATTTACTTGTATAATTATTTGTAAGACTTGTATAAATTGTAGAGAAAATGTAAGTTTAATGAATGTAAAAGTAAATGGTAGAATTTTTTGTACAAGTAAATTTTTATTAGGTCAAAATAGAATGTAGTGAGGTGATAAAAATTGTAAAAATACTTTCCTTGTGAAAATTGAGTGATAAAATAATTATCGTCAAATTTTTAAGAAAACGACGTAATAATTAAACTTTAACGATTAATGTACGAAATAAATTTGAAACGCTAGGAAAAACTAAAAATATAGTTTTTATGAACTAGATGTAAGTTTAAAAATACCTCGGGATCATTTTTGAAAGTAACGGTTTAAATATACAAAATAATAACTCACGCGATAAATATTATAAAATATAAAAATTTACGCGTTGAAGGTGAAATGAAATGTCGTGAATGTACTAATGAGATGCATGTGATGTCAATGAAATGTAGACTAATCATAGTCCATATGAAATGTACGTGATGTCATGATCATGAATTCGCCGCTAAACCTCAAGGTTACGCGAATTTGAAACAAGTAAACCAAGTTTACTAAAATGTTGAAATAATGAGACATGAGCGTAATAGAAATAACTCAAAGTACGGGTTGTCACATTCGCCCAACCAAAAGGAATTCAGTCCACGAATTCAATCGTTGTTAGTCTATCGGGTTTAAGGTTTGATGTGGCAAACTTTCCCATTCCCGAGCAAAACCCTCAAAGACTTTTGGTAACCGATTTTACTTAATCTCACAACTCATCAAACAAGAACTGTCATGAGATTAGGCTAAATCGGTTTAGTAACGACTTGTTTCTAGCTCGATCTTTGCAACTCATCAAACAAGAAGCATCACGCGGATCAAGCTGAAACAAGTGATTTGAAGAAAATCTTTGAAAATTTGGCTCGATTCGGAATTGCTTACACATATAAGCCTACTACTCCCTTCATTGCATGATTCTTCACGAATTAGACATAGGTGATCGGGCTATGTATAATTTAGGAGTAACTATGCAATGCTTGGACTAATCGACTCATATGCTGTTTGGGGTTGAGTCAACTGATGTTAAAATTGTGATGAACATCGAGGAGAGAAGACATGGAGAAGTGTCGTTAAAATGATCGATAAAGTAAAAAGAATTAAAATCCTCGTAAATGATAACAAATCGGAAAGAAAATAAAGTACGATAGATAGGAGTAATTTACAATGAGAGGTTTAGCAAAAGTAGTACATCTTTAAGTTATAAAGTTTCGGATACGATGGACAACATAAACTTAGTACGACATAGTACATAAGGAGAAATAAGATTGTTAGTTTGAAACTTCTTGAGTCTTCGCGTCGTTGATACCTTGACGAGCTTCTCCTCCTCCTTCTAACATATATACATTCCCATGAGCACCTTGACTTGTTGACCTTGGTTTTGAGGACATTGGTTCCGATAGTGTCCTGTTCCCCACATCCGAACACGTAACTATGGTCTTGCCCTTACAGGTCCTTAGCAAGGTGTCCTACTTTGTGACGACTAAAACATATACCACATGGACCATTATGATGTAGCGTGCATTGGTGGCATCATGGTAAGTTTCTGCATAAGCTCTTCCCTTTGTTGGTGCGACAACATAGACTCAGCGACTTCTTGTCTTCTATTACATTGTTGATGATGGTTAATGTTACGGTTTTGGTTGTTGTTGTTATAACCTCCTTGGTCGTCTTCCCATTTTCTTTTGTTGTGGTTGATTTGGTTATCGTCGTTGTTGTCGTTGTTTTGGTTATTGATGTAGTTGGTGCGGTTGTTGGGGTTGTTGTTGTTTTGGTTGGTGTTGGTATACTTGCCTCTCTTCACCACTTGTGCCATCAACTTCTGAGTCACACGAATAGCTTCCTCAATTGTTTGTGGATCGAATGAAGTCACATCTCCTTGAATCACTTCGGGAAGTCCCCCGATAAAAGCCTCTAGCAACTTCTCATTATCAGAAACCATGGACGGACATAACGCGGCCAATTCTTGGAATCTCCGAATGTAAGTGTCAATATCGTACCCAATAGTTACTAGTTCATAGAACTCGGTCTCCAACTTTTGACTTAAAATGCGAGGACAAAACTTCTTAGTCACCAAACTCTTGAATTGCTCCCAGTAAGCTTGAAAGCATTCTCCATTCCAATCGGTTGAGCATATGAATTCCACCAAGACAATGCTCCATCAAGTAAAGTACTGTAGCAAATTTGACCTTACTATCATCCGGACGGTTACAAAGCGAAACACAGATTCCAACTTTTCAAACCATCGTACCATTCTTGTAGCTCCTTCCGTCCCTCTAAACTTAGTGGGCTCACCACTTTTGAAATCCTTGTACGAACATCTTTTAACCCCGGACCTCCTGCATTTCTGCAGCAAGAAGAAGTTTTGCGGCTTGACGAAAGACCATGACCTCGGCGGCGATCACCGTTCCTTTCAATCCTTAATGCCTCGCTACACTATCCCTACCAACTTTTGAATAGCCGCTTGAGTCATTTCAACTGTAGCTTTCTTGATTGCCATATCTTCTTCAAAACAAGAGGAAATGTGAGGCGTAGCAAAATCCGATGTTAATAATAAGCGCTTCAAAGAAATGTGATAAGCGATGAGTTCGAGGTTATTTTCAAAATGATCGACGGTTTCGAAAAGATGGGTTATGAGGTGTTGTAAGTGCTTCAAATGTATAATGGTTTAGTAACTTAGTGTGTGAATAAAGTGTAACTCGACATGTTAGTGGTGAAACAAAAGAGTGAGCATTGACTTCGCCTATTAAAGGTTCATCTCGGCATTCGGCGTTATCGACGATGAATCGGTGATATAAAAAAATTGTGATAAGGAATGACAAGGAATTCTCCACGTTAGAATATGGGGAAAGATAATGGGATGGGCATTTAAGGGCATCCATGTGACAATCGATGTGAAATGAAAGTGAATAACTCGAAAATGTGCGTAATGACCACATGTGAAGTGAACATGTACTTGTGATGAAATGATGAGATGCTATGATAATGTAGTTATAGTCTAGGGTCAATGATGCAACCTAGTTCTCTATAATCAAGCTCGATGCCAATCTGTCACACCCCAAATTACATGTTTTGCGGTGAATGGAATTCACGGGATTGATTGTCATAGCATCACAATCAGTTATATTGAGCGACCTAAAGTGTCGTTTGGAAAATACATCGCTTGATTTAATAAAATAATCGAGTTTACAAAGTAGGTCCCAAATGTAAATCAACTTGCGGAAATAAATTTGTTACAATTCAAGCGATGTTTTAAAGTCGTAAAACCCAGTGAGACGCGTCGTCACCACGACTCCATGATGTGTCATTTGCATGCCATGAAGTGAATGCCTTAGATACCGAGATAAAACATGCTAAAAGTGTCAACACAAAGGTTGAGTGAGTTCATAGAGATTGTTTTGAAATGTAAAGCCTTTAGAAATCGTTTATGCGGAGAAAGGCATTGTGAATCCACTCGGTTCAAGTCCGCCCATACAAAACTTGCAACTGTGTGTTCACAACCCATTGCCAAGATATGTCTTGTCAATGATAATCCCAAGACATTCAAAGACAATGATAATCCCAAGACATTGACACAATGATAATCCCAAGACATTCGACACAATGATAATCCCAAGACATTCGGTCAATGATAATCCCAAGACATTCAAAGACAATGATAATCCCAAGACATTCGATCCAATGATAATCCCAAGACATTCGGTCAATGATAATATGATACGAGGATATGACTAAACATTAAGTTCGGTGAAGCATGTAGTTTGCAAATAGATATGAATGTCATAAAAGATGATGAGCATGTATCTCCCCAAGCAGATTATGAAAGCAAGTAAAGGTAGGGGCTATGAAAACTCACAGATAATCCTTAAATGTAAAGTACTTGTGAAAGTAAATGAAAACAGTTTGAGCATGTATCTCCCAAAAGTAATTCAAAATGTATAAAAGTAGGGGCTATGAAAACTCACTGGTGGAATGATGCGAAGACAAAAGTGAGTACACCGAGATGTAATGTGATCGTTAATCTTGACCTATTACGAATGATATGATATGTCATGTGTTGCAATGTAATGTTATGCATGCACCGTATGTTATTTATACCATTTACGGGTTTAAAAATATTACTAAATCATGAAAAATACTCTTTGACGTCTTGACCCTTCAAAAATGACTTTACATGTTTTTACGTCAAAATGTCATCCTATAATGGTTTTATAATGATTTTTGGTGAAATAACCACTTTTAGTCGCAAAACAATGTCGTCGGAAAAATCATGAAATTAACAAAAATGGCTCCGGAAAAGTAGTCGTAAAATGGTGTACGTCGATCGTTAGAGAACGAACCCGACGGTTTTGGAAAGTTTGTATCGATATCTAGAAGTTTCAGTTCAGGAGTTTTCGTCCAAAAGGTCTCGATCATAAAGATATTAAAGGCTAAAGATGGTGGTTTTTGTTAATCGTGTGCAGAAAATAAGTTTCGGCCAAGTTTGAACATCCGTAAATAATTTACCATAAATCCGCTTGACAAACGACTTTTTGTTTTGAAAATATGGCGGTGAACTTGATTTTACTAGAAGACAATTTGTTCCAAAAGTTTTGCATCATGGCTAAAAGCTGCATAAACATAGCCCTTACAACTAATGAAATACTTGAATCGTAGAAATAATATAATTTTTCGAAAATAATAGTTACGGCAACTTTATAAAAGCGTGCATATATTTGTCGTTTTAAATCCGTTTTCTCGTAAAATATGTCCTTAGCTTCGTATCGAAGTAAACTAATATATTTTGATAAGTCGAAATAATTTGTGAAGCTTAAGGCTCGTTTTTGACCCGAACAATGTAAAATCGCATGCTGAATTTTCGAAAAAGTTACGTTTAGTCGTCAAACTTTAAAAATTCACCAACCCGTTATAACTCCGTTTTTATCCGTTCAAAAGGCCACGGATTCGTTTTAAAGTATATTTTCTAAATATCAAGGCCAAAATGTCGTACCATCAGTAGGTTTTCCAGAAATTCGATTTAAGGACAGATCACAAAATATAGTTTACGAAAATAGTTTTCTCGGACAAAACCTATTCTAATCCCTTCAAATCAACTCCAAAGCTAATCTAATCCTACCATACACCTTCTTAGGGTGTCATGGGTTCCTAATCACCATCAAGACCAAAGAATACCATGGGAGTAATTATAGGATGACCATATTGTATATATAACTTAAAAATCATGAAATAAATGGTATAAATCACATAACATGCATATAAGCTCCAAAATGAAAAGGAACATATGAAATGACAAGGAAACTTGAAAATGATAAGAATATGCTTACTAGTAAAAATGAAGAGGTGTAAGTAACAAGGATTAACTTAAATATCCTTGGTTTTTATTTCAAAACCATATAAAGGATATAATCTAGGTTGTTTATAACACTTGATCTTGGCAAAATTTTGAAGATGATCCTTGAGAACCCTTATGTGGCGGTTTTGTTGGAGAGAAAACAAAGGAGAGAAACAATTTTACCAAGACTTGAGAAATAATGAAGAGAATGAATGAGAAAGTGTACAAACAAGACTTTTATGTAGTGTATAAACATAAACAATCAAGACCATGTTACATTAATGACAACCCTCCCCATAGGCGGTTTTGGGGGAGTTGTCCTCAATTATTATTATTTTTTTTTTTTTAAAACATTTACTTGTATAATTATTTGTAAGACTTGTATAAATTGTAGAGAAAATGTAAGTTTAATGAATGTAAAAGTAAATGGTAGAATTTTTGTACAAGTAAATTTTATTAGGTCAAAATAGAATGTAGTGAGGTGATAAAATTGTAAAATACTTTCCTTGTGAAAATTGAGTGATAAAATAATTATCGTCAAATTTTTAAGAAAGCGACGTAATAATTAAACTTTAACGATTAATGTACGAAATAAATTTGAAACGCTAGGAAATACTAAAAATATAGTTTTTATGAACTAGATGTAAGTTTAAAAATACCTCGGGATCATTTTTGAAAGTAACGGTTTAAATATACAAAATAATAACTCACGCGATAAATATTATAAAATATAAAATTTACGCGTTGAAGGTGAAATGAAATGTCGTGAATGTACTAATGAGATGCATGTGATGTCAATGAAATGTAGACTAATCATAGTCCATATGAAATGTACGTGATGTCATGATCATGAATTACCGCTAAACCTCAAGGTTCTGCAATTTGAAACAAGTAAACCAAGTTTACTAAAATGTTGAAATAATGAGACATGAGCGTGTTAGAAATAACACGAAAATACGGGTTGTCACAGGACTTATGTATTATTAAGTCATGTTAACTTGAATTTCTTTGATTATTTATGTTTAAGACTTCGTTGTTGCTTTATGTTCATTATGTATGCTTTGATATGACACCATCTTGTGATACTTCTACCCTTATCGGTTGGGGTGTTACAATTATGGTATCGAGCCTGTGTTTATGATTTGTAGTCGGGACACATGACATGTGGACCCTAAGATTCGACCCTTAGAGCTTAAGTTTGACTTGTGAGGATTTGGGTAGACTTTAGGTTTCATTCTCATCATTTCCGTTCATGCTTTTCATCTTGTTTTTGACCTTTGCTAATCCTTTTGATAATCGTGCAGATGGTGACTATGCGCAGAAATGGTGAGACTAATGGGGATGGTACCCCCAACTTCGAAGCGATGATAGCCAATGCTTTGGCTAACGTTCTACCAAACATCTCTGCTGAATTGAGAACCAACATCATCAACGACATTAGAAATGGTGCTAGTTCTTCAGGTGGTGGTGGTGCTCCACCCACTCAATTCATGTCTGGATAGAGAGATTCACTAAGCTCAAACCATTTGCTTTCCGATCTGCTACTACTCCTACGGATGCTGAAGATTGGATTACTCATATAGAGAAGTTGTTTAACGTCTTAGGTTGTGCCGATGAGTTTAAGACAAGGCTGGCTAAGTTTAAGTTGGAGGGTGACGCGTTGAATTGGTGGAAAGCGTACCTCCTGGATAAGGAGGAGAACTTTGTTGACACTTGCTCATGGAACACTTTCCGTGAGATCTTTTATAAGCGATACTTTCCGACTACGGCGGAGAGATAGAGCGTGATTATGGGCGATTTATTAATTGGATCGGAGTCTTGAATGAGTACATGCAACGTTTTCTTAGATTGGATAGTTTTGTTGGGGCTGTTGCGGGTGATGCTAGGAGACAGACTCGACATTTTAAGTGGGGTTTAAATAGTGGGTGTTGGATAGGCTCATCAAAAATGATTACGCCGATGTGGCACAAGTGGCGGATGCGGCCCGCAATATCGTGTTGCTTCATTTAGATAGGGGTTCAAATAAGAGAGGTAGAGACAGTGACCGGGTTAACTATAGGGGTCATCATAATCAGGGGTATGATCAGAGGGGTCGCCAGGACCAGGGTGTTGATCAGAGAGGTCGTCAGGACCAGGGTTAGGAGTATATGGGTCGTCAGGACCGAGGGTATGATTCGAGGCGTCAGGAGACTCGGAGTCAAGGTCAAAGGTCTACTGCTAGGTATGGGAATGAAGACCGGACCCAACAACTCAACCGTAGGTCAAGACCTTCAGATCAAAAACAGAGACCAGACCATACTCGAGAACCATCTTTGTCACATGTGGGAAGTTTCACACAGGGAGACCATGCTACAAGGCTTCCAGAGCGTGTTACAGATGCGGATCCACGGAACATAAGGTTCTGGACTGCCCAAGGAGGAGAGGCAATGGAGGTGAAGAGAGCCAAGCTCAGACAAGGGACCCAACTCATCATTAGTTTCCTTTATTTCCTTTCCTTTTGATTCAGATGTTTAACGTTTATTTTCCCTTTTCATTCCTATGATACACTGATGTGGCATTTTGTTTGAATAAGATCCTTTGAATAAATTATGTTCTCTTTAGGTAATTTTCCGTTCGGTATAAATTCTGCGTATGTTGGATGATTGTTTTATTATGAGAAATTTTCCGTTCAGCAAGAAATAGCTTCTGTAGTATAGTCTTCTCCTTTCTGCCCAATGGTGAATGCCATACTAAGCATCAAGATCATAATCCACCACGTTGTCAACGAACATTCTGGCGGCTTCTTCTTCGATGGCAGCATTGTTGGAGAAGACTGCTACTGGGATGTTGAAGGTGAGTGATGTAGCATATTTCTTGCTGATGTCGCTACCTTGTTGCGAAAATTCAAGGTCACTGTTGAAGAAGTATTGGTAGGAAATCCTGGGTTACTCTGGTCGACCAATGGTTGGTAGTGGTTTGGTCCAGTCTGTGTAATATGGAGTCTTATCCTTTCTTATAAAGTCAATGTTCGATTCGGGGTTGAGCCAATCAATGTTGTTAGACATATCTCGTGCGATGTTGTCGAGATGGTATTCGACTTCAATGGCACTGTCGGAGCTGTCTTTTAGCAGTTGAAACGCATCATTCTTGATCCGGCGTAGCTCCCCTTTCGTCATCTTTTTAACCTTGAACTTATCCTGGATAATTTTAACATGCTCCATAGTACTACCATCTACCGATTCTTGGCCTTCCGGTAATCGAGGAGTAGCATCAACAAGCTTGCTGAACCATTTATATTCATTGGTGTCATCTTCATCTAACCAGGAGATGACAGACCTGGATCTCATCTTCTTTGGTTTGGATGATGGTCTTGGTTGTTGCTTAGTTGATGTTGTAGATGAGGGCTGTTGTTGGGGCTCATGAATTTTTTCGTCGTCACCACCGGTGTATTGGAAATGATCACCAGTTTTCTCTGATGGTGGTGGAGACTCAGAGTCCTGAGGTTTATCAGTAGCAGGAGGTTGTTGAGAAGCTCTAGTAGTGGTGGTGGTCTTAGGTGGTGGTGGAGGCATAGATGAGGACTCGCCTATTTTCTTTAGACATTTAGCCTTTGGATCCTTGTCCGCATCATCATCGTCTCTTGGTCGCTTTTCACGACCACCGCTTCCTTGCAAATTTTCTTGATTGATCGCAAGCAATGCCTCAAAAAGTTTTTATTCATCGGATGTAAAAGTTGGAGATCGAGGAGACATCTGCATAATCAGCTGAGAAATCAAATCAACTTCAGTGACGTTAGGAGGCTGAACTAGTCGGGTTTGCATAACCACCGGTGTTGTTGTAATTGTTTGCCTAACCATTGACTTCAGATATGGGTAAAGTTGTTTTGCAAACATTTCTTTAGTAACACCAGGGACAGTTTGGAGAAGGAAGTGATGAGTGTAGTCAACAATGTTCTTGTCCATTTCTCCTTTTATGTCTCTGTTGAGGAATTGCTTGATCTGGTCTCTTTCCTCCATGAAATTGTTCATCTCATTACCATGTAAGTTGACCCTGTCAGCAAGCTGATTCAATTTTTTGTCAATTGCGTTTCAGCCTTTAGTATCTTGGTCTTGGCACGAGATGCCCATGTATAAGTGGGTTTGTTGATTGACCTGGATGATGATCTTGTTGTTTCTTTAGATGGTGGTGGTGAGGAGTGAGATGATGAATCAGTTGTGGATGGGTCTTAAAGTGGCTATGGGTCTTGAGGTGGCTCTGAAGATTGTTTCGGATTGTGTTCAGGGTTATCTTGAAGATACTTATCAGCTTCCTCTTGAGCTCGTGCCTCTTGCTCAGCCTTTTCCTTAGCAGCTTTCTCCACATCTTCATCTGTAATCTTCTCAGTCTTTTCCTGTTCTTCTTCCTCAAATTCGAACGGAACTTCATACTCTTGCTGCTGCTGCTCTGTAGATTCCTTAGTGGTGGCACCAGTTCCCTTATCGAGTTGATTAACCGCATCAAGAACTGGTGTGATGAGTGCTCCACCACTGGAACCTCTAGGGCCTCTTGTTTGCTGAAGGTTGAATTCCTTTGCAACATGCTCTAACCTCAGCTTCTTAAGAGTTTTGTGGAATTGTTGTTCATCCTTTGGTTCTGTGTTTTCATCAGAACTTTCTTCTTCTTCTTCAGCCACTGGTGTCTTCCCTTTGTCTTATTTGGGACTTGGTGGTTTGTCATCTGACCTCGGTGAGGTTGTTTCATCTGTAGCTATTTCGGAATAGTAAACCACCTCTTCAGACTTAGTAGCTTTAGAGTCGTCATCCTCTGGAGTTGGTTCTGGTTTAGGATTAGGATGAGCGACCTGAGATGGGACTTTTCTCTTGAAGCTTGGATGCCTCTTTGGATACTTGTGAGTGCTCCCGGTCTTCGCTACTACGGTCTGCACCTTCTAGTCTTATTGGTAGGGACAAGCGAAGTTTTCTCATCCATGAACGACTTTACACGCACTCATCGCTTCTTGATATCGTGATACGACGGAAGACTCTTGATTGTGTCGGTTAGAAGGCGATCCATAACATCGCACCTTGCTTCTTTGTTGATGAGTCCTTAAATCGAAACGTTTAATGTGAGGCTTATACAACATAGAATGATTCCTGGGGTCGTTTATTCTCATGGGGATGTCCTGATTCTGCCCGAGAATATTCTGAATCAACAACTTCGTATATCTGATAAAAGGAATCTTTAAACCAGGCTTCTTGAGATGCGACATCATATCTTCCCAGATCAGGCTTGCATAGTCAATGTGTTGTTTGTTGACCATTCCCCAGAAAGTTTGCAGGTGCATGAGTTTAGGATGCTCATGACCACTTTCTCTTCTAGATACAGACTTAGCGATCATGATGTACAATGTTCTCCAAGCTTGAGGAATGTTCTTCAGATCAACAGTGAAGTGCTTAGTGATGACTCCAGCAGCTTCATCGTAATGTCGACCATGAATTGCATTATTGTCTCTTCATTGTAGAAGGATGAATAGTAGGCAGAAGAAGAATCATACGAAGATTTGCTACCGTGACCATGACTTCCTTGTCGTTGAGTGTCACTTTAACATCATCTTGTCCATCAACCTTTTCCATTGTTTCCCAGAATTGATTGATGTAGATTTCGAGAACGATTCTTTGAGTTGGTAAGCATATTCTTGTAGGGATGAACTTTAAGGATATCCACAAGAACTCGCATGATGATTACGGCGGTGAAGTTCTCAAAATCGACCCTGAGATTGTTCTTTCCAATTGATTTGCTGAAACCAGTTGGGAAGATATCTTCCATGGTGAGTTCATTTGGTGCGTTGACATTTTCCATGATGACGTCCATTTCGTGATCTGAAAGGTATTGAGACAAAAGAACCAACATATCGAAAGACACTATGTTAGTAAAAATTTGATTTTATTGTCCAATTATTGAAGTTGTTATGTTTATGAATGTTATGAGCCCAAAGTCACATATTGTCCAATAGTCCAAAGTTGACATGATAAGTTACGCGAGTATGTTAATTTTGAATGTTAAAGTCCAAAGTTTACTTAATCACACAACGTTTTAACTTTTGTAGCTTATTAGTGACATTTTGGGTTTTTGTGACATTATGAGTAACTTATTACAAGTTTGTACGCGTAACAATTCAAAAGTTAAGTTACAAATTTGGTTAGGCGTAAGCAAGTAAGCTTATGCGTAAACCAGGTAACCTTAAGCGTAGACTTAAGCTTATGCGTAGGAGATACCCTTAGGCGTAAGAAAAGGCTTACGCGTAGGATAGAACTCTTGGCATAAGGCTTACGCGTAGGCTTAGGTTAAGGACTTACACGTAAGGTTTACTCGTAAGAGTAACCTTTAGGCGTAGAAGTCCAAGTTTACGCATATCCTTCACATGATACACATAGTCCATTGTAGACCCTTACGCGTAAGATTTCTCTTATGCGTAACATCTACGCATAAGGTGTTCCATATGCTTAAGCCAAGACACCTTTTTCTGAATCTTGTACGCGTAGAAGCCTGTAATAGATTAACCATAACACTCATATTAACATGTTATTCTATCACTTTCAATATCACATGTCATATCAATATCAAATTAGTTACGCGTAAGACAGTTTAGGCGTAAGCTTAAACCCTAAATTCATATCCTACGAGTAAGAGATTCACCCATGTAAAATCATCCACACTTTATCAGAGTTACCTTAGATGCTAAATGAGTTGTTTCCAACAGGTTTTAACATCACATACACTCAGAATCAAAAGTACCTATTTATACGCATATATAAACCCTAGAAGTTTAATTCTTCACTTTTGTGGTATCTGGGCATGATTCAATGGTGTAAATGATCAATTAAGCATGTAACAAACATATCCTAAGCATCTAATTAACCTGAAACACTCACAAGTGAAAATGCCCAAATTCTAACATGAACCCTAAAATTCGTAAGTGTTTAAAACCGTTTTCTGGGTTGAAATTTTGATGAAAATGTTTATAAAACTTGATTTTAACCATGTTGACACTATCCATTTCATCATAAACACACAATAATGATTTCTTGTTCATACGCGTGTCGTAGAACACTAAATCACTCATAGATCAAAATCTAACCTTGTTGGGAATAAAGATAACGATTACCATCGATATACTTGTGGTTAACATCGCTAAAGATTACACTAGTAGTGGAAACTCATTACCACCGCCAAGACAAATATTACCACCGCTTTTTTGGATAATTGTTATGTATCCGTGTATTGATAAGTATAGAAAAGATCTTGTGTATATTCTATATTGTTAGGTTTATACTTATCTTGTAAAGGACTCCTTGTGCTATAAAAGGAGATCCTAGGTCATTGCTTAGAGAACGAATAATGTATTATTCATATTAGCTTCAAGGTGTAACCCTAGTGATAAGCAAGATCACTCGTATTATTTCTTAATAATATTGGAGCTTTGTGTTTATTGTTCTTACTTACATTACATCATATAATCTGTCTTCTAAGTAATACTAAGTATATTCCGCGTGCTTATTAATATAACTCAAAATATCACTAACACAAGGTGTGTGTTTTAGATCCATCAAGTGGTATCAGAGCGAAGGTTCCGATATTTTGATTTAGAAGATCCAAGGAATAAGCTTAACCTACTCACTCAATTCAGTGGAGATGGAAAACCAGTCCAACTCTTCCACTCCAAGACTTCCAAAGCTCAAACTTAATGAGTTTGAGATGTGGAGGATAATGATTGAGCAATAATCTCTCATTCAAGACTATGCTCTATGGGAGATCATCTTAACTGGTGATTCTTTTATGTACGTGGCGAAGACTCGGAAGATTGGTGACACGAGATGTTGTGGCAGGTTTACGTGCTGAGACTAATCTTGAAAAAGCATCAAGAAGAATGATCGGCTAGAAGTTTGTTTCTAATGACTCTTCCTAGAGACCAAATCATTGCTTTCGACAAGTTCAAGACAACAAAAGAACTTTTGAAGAGATTTGCTCGGTGTTTGGTGGTAATGATGCTACAAAGAAAACACAAAAGACATTGTTGAAGCAAAGTTATGAAAACTTCTACTTCAAGCAATGACTCACTTGATAGCATCTTCACCAAACTCCGGAAGATTGTTACACAACCGATGTGTTTGGCATTGAGGTAGAAAAGGAAGACCTCAATTTGAAGTTTCTAAAATTTTGCCTTGAGTTTCATACTAATGTTACAGTGTGGGAAAATAAACCGGATATTGAAACTATGAAGCTCAATGATCTTTACAACAACTTCAAACTCATTGAACAAAGATTGAAGAAGGTTTGAAACTTAGTACAAGCTCAAGCGACTTGGCTTTGATGTCAACCTCTGTTGACGGTGATGATCCCGAAGATGACCGTGATGATGATATTGCCACTGTTGGTTCTACGCTTTCCATCGGTAATGTTAGTGTTACCACCGCAAGTTCAAAGAAGAAGATTCTTTGGTATTGGAGATCCTACCTTTTATGCTTTTATCTCCACTCAAGTTAATGGCTCTATATTAACTCATGAAGACATAGAGCAAATTGATGAAGATGACTTGGAGAGATGGATATAAAATGGCAAATAGCTCTTCTTAGCATGAGGGCTAGGAAATTCTACAAGAAGACCGGCAAGCCAATTCACATCAATGGTGGTGAAACCGCAGGTTCGACAAAAAGAAAGTAGAGTGTTTCAATTGTCACAAGTTGGGGCATTTTGCTAGGGAATGCGAAGACCAAAGATGAAGGACAACATGTCTACTTGGTACAAGAAAAGAAAGAACCAACCGTGGAAGAACCAAAGGCAATGTTGGCAATTGATGGTGTGAGATATGATTGGAGTTTCATGGTGATGAACAAGAGGAAGAACCTTGATCTTGCTCTTATGTCTCTTGAATTTGCTCTCATGGCTTTCTCGACTGAGGTACAAAACTTTGAAAGTTGTTCTAAAACATGTAGGGCTGCTAGAGAAGTTGAAAGGCTTAATGAATCTTAAGAAAGTCAAAGAACAAGAGTTGTTTCTTTGCTAATTATGATGTGTCAAACCTTAGGAGAGGTATAGCTTTATTAGAAAAACAACTAGAGCACTATAGAGAAAATGAGTCAAAATATAATGATGATATGATTCTTCTTAGAAGAGGTAGATCATAAGAAAGTCGTGAATGAGGCTTTCCAAGAAGAGCTTGAAAAACTTAAAAGATAAATGAAAATGTCAATTTAGCTGAGACACCGTTATTATCGGTCTAAGTCAATTGATAAAATTTGGAATGCTCAAATCACTAGTAAAGTTAAGTCCGGTATGGGTTATAATCTGATTGCCTCCACCACTAAGAGGTGTTCCGGCACCTCGGTATAGATTTAGCTCATACAGGTCTAGAAGACTTTCGGGAACCTATTCGTGAATATGGTCCTCTCAAACCGTGAAATGTGAGGAAGAGGTTAAGCATGATAATGATGTTTTTGAAAGTGCTAGTGACTCATCGGTTGTTGATGAGAATGTTAAAAAGAATGTAGAGGCTTCTATCCCAAAAGTTGTTAATACTATTACGGAGGAACCTAGGAAACAAGCTTATAAACCTAGATCAATCAGAAGGTATCTTTGAGATGTATATGAACAAGTCTACATCTCCTAGGGGTAACCAAAGGAGTTGGAATTATGTTAAATCTCAACAACTAGGTAGTGACTTTGTGATGAACAATAAAGCATGCTATATCTGTGGTAGTTTTGATCATTTACATGCTTATTGTGACTATCATGTTGGGAGAAGGGAAGTCCATGGGAATAAAAGGGTAAAGACAAACAGGTTTCAAAACACTTTACACCCTAATTCACACAGCAAAATGATCCCAAGAGCAGTTCAACTAAGAAGTGGTATTAAAACTTTTGCCATTGCTAAAACTGTTAACACTGCTCACCCTAAATCACCTGTTACAAGTGCAAAATCCAAAACAACTTTTTCAAAATCTGCACAAACATGGAAAATAACTTTTCAAAATAAAAAGGTTCATTATAACCAACAGTGGGTACCTAAAACCAAACCAGCAGTTACCACTGCTCATTCAAAAGTTTTGCAAGGGTTGTAAACAAGAAAAAGGGGGGACATGGGCAATGTTGTGAAGGCCTCAGCACGTTGGGAATGGAAACCTAAAGGAATTACCTCATCAACCAATCCCAATGGTGTATCAATGACCTTTGATACATTTAACTATATTGATACACGAGGCAGATCCAAGTCAATCATGGCTTGGGTCCCCAAAAGAAACTAACTCTTTACTTTTATGTGCAGGAACATCCAAGGACAAAAAGATTAGATCAAGGCTATATAGATAGTGGATGTTCAAGGCACATGACTGGCAACAAGTCCTATCTCTCAGATTTTGAGCATTATGATGGATAGTATGTCAGCTTTGGAGGTGGAGTTAATTGAAATGTAAAATGGAACAACAAGTATGATGCAAGAGATTTAAAGCAAATAACATGGATTTTTATTATTATCTAACAAAAGCGCACCTTGAGTGCGGTAGATACATCCATGAGATACTGACACCAAGCATCATTACATAAACTGGAAAACAAAACACATCATAAAACTACAAACTGATTACAAAAGCTTCACATCTTACCCCAAACCTACTCCAATCTAACCACCATCTACTACCTATGGCTTCTTTAGGAAGGCCCACTTTGGCATCACTTTAGGCGCCATACGCCTATCAATCACGCTATACACCTTAGGGCTTGCTAGCCCCATCACCACTACTCCAACAGGTGGTGAGGATGATGAAGGTCCTTCTTGTGGTGGTGCTGACAACTGTGATGGAAAAGGTGGCATCTGCAGTTCTCCTGATGGAAGGATTCTAGCAAGGGGTGGCACATCCAAGATCTTTGAAGTAGTATCATCATCTGTGCTTGCATATCGGGAAATGTAGCTTGACATGGAGTATGAGCTATCTTCAGTGATGACAGCATCTTGTGGTATTGGTTGAGTTGAAGAAGGACCAACAGCAACAGGGTTTGAATAAGCATCTGCATGAGTTCTTTTTCTTGATGAAATTGCTTGAAACACCTCTTTCTTCTTCTTACCTGGATTGTTCAGAACATAATGCCAATCATCATCATCCCAAAAGCTATTCGAAATTGAGCTGTCCGATGATACATTGATTGGGTTTGAATTGCTCATGGTGATTTTTGGTAAAGTTGCTTTTGACAGATTTTAGGAGAGAGAAGTGTTGGTGTGTTAGAAGTTTGTGAGTGATTGGTTCTTAAATACAAGATTAAGTTGGAATCAGTTGGTTAATAAAGGGAAGGTATAAGTTGTTGAGAAGTAAATGAAGTCTTTGACTTTGGTGGCCGGATTAATAACTTGGAGTTGACCTGTTGACTAGGTGGTTTAGTATTGGACTAACCACTGCCAGCAGAAATTTCTATCTACTTCTAGTTATTCTCCAACCTTAACAATGCTTTTAGTGTGTGGTTTATGTTTTTTTATATGCATGTATGAAAGATTATTTACATATGTTGGAGTTGTTGTTGTTTAGTGCTTGTATTGTTGGTTGTCCACTAATTTTTATGCAGAGATTATGTCTAGCAGTGGAAACCATAATACAAGCGATGGTAAAGTTACTCTTCAATGGAAAAGTAAAGCAGAGAAATTTCATTCATGAAGAAGATTCATTACATTCAAAGTGAGAGTGCTTATAACCATAATCAAAAGACATAAGATTAAAACCTAACACAACCTACATCACCATATCCTACATCGCCTACTCCATTGGCTTCTTGTCTCGTAACCCACATACATGAATCGGATATAGAACATATAGATGAAGAACCATCACGTACCAATATACATATACCGACAAATAATAAAACGAAACCCTAAAGTTAGGTTTCATTCGATAAGCACGACCATATATGTACATCACCATCAATTAAGAGCAGTTCGAAAACCCAAAGAAAGCAAGCGATTCCATAAAAATGACCAAGATCATGATAATCATCAATAAGTCGAATAGAATCAAATCATAGAATGATAAACATGATCTAAGGACGAATTAAATGAAAAAACGATTGAAAATTAAGGTACTAGGACACAATAACCTCCGGTACGCCACCCATATGAACACACAACCATCCAATCGATTGCATACCAATTAAACAAAGGTATTACTAGCATACAAGAGAGAAACAAATGTTTAAAGGTAGAGATGCGATTTGAAAGGTTGTTTATGGTGAAATTGGATTTTAGGGTGGCGGCTAGAACACCCATAGAGAGAGATGTTTTAGGGTTTTTTTTTGTCTTTATGATTAGCTAGGTTGTATGTCCATTTATTTTGGTGATTTTAGATTAAAAAGTTGGTTTTGGAAGGTTTTTTTGGGTAAAGGGGAGTAATCATCCACCCTGGTAAAATATATTAACCAAAACGATTTAAGTACAACGGATGAGAGTGGATCTCTCATCTCGGCCCGTTACATGGGCAACAGACACACACTTTAAAGTGCACTTAACCAAACATATTACATAAGAAAGACATGCCAATCTTATGGACTACCAAAAACCAAATTACTTCCTACCACGACCTAAGAGATTAACATCATACATGTCACAAAAATCCTCCAAGTGTCTCGGTAAATCGTAGACTTGAGCAGCATAATCATCAGATATGAAATCTTCAAGCTCAAATCCCCCACCACCCCCAGAAGCCATAAATGACGCCATAGGGTAATCCGTCTCCAAAACCTCATCCTCGTCACTATCAGAACAACTCACATTCCCAACTTTAGAAAACGGATTGCTAGTCTTAGAAGCAGAAAAAGTCGTAGTCTCGGCGAGGCTTAATGATCGCATCTTTATCAACACGAGATTCCATCCCCGAGATCCATCCATAATCGCTTCCTTAGTACAACCAAGAGAATTCACTATCTTTGCCTCGTCGATAATAGAATCATTCACGATGACTTGGGATGCCCGTGTCATCATGCACCTCAAGAGTCCCAAAGAGTTAGGCGTAGTAATAGGTGTACCTTTAGTATTATGATGGCGACTTCCTGTGTCTTCGTCTTAGCAACATATACCGCTTCCTAGGAGCAAATCGAGGTCCCTTACCCATATTAATACAACTAGACATCTTCGTACCTTTGGGTTTGGCTTTCCGATTCTGCACCACCTTAAAACCATCATCAGGCTCATCCAACGAGGTGGGAGAAACATCATTTTGCTCCTTAGTACTCTTAGGACAACAAGCAGTAACATATCCAAACACTTTACATTCCGTACAATGTGGAGGTTTCCATTCATATTCAACCTTGATACTAGCCATAGTAAAACCACTATCGTCCTTTTTAGGAATCGCCATAGTCACCACATGTTTTAGATCAGATTCTGAGGATAATTCAACAAGAGTACGTGCAAAACTAATGCGACCCCATGAATCAACGCACATAGAACTAGTAAAAGCATCTAACATAATCGGCTTACCCACCTGGGTAGCAATTAGCATCTAACATAATCGGCTTACCCACCTGGTTTGGGAAGGTTTTTGGACTCATAAGTGACTTACTTTGATTCTCATGTTTGTGATGTTAAAGTAAGTGTTTTTAAGATAGTTATAACCTTCTAGGATCAAATTGTGCAAAAGAAACCAAGCAAAAATGTTCAAAAAGGTGAATTTTAGGTGGTTTTAGGTGAAAAAAGGTCTTTGTTCATCACTGTGATTTGACTCTCGGATAAGATTCTTGGGTGTTACTTGTCCAGATGAAGCTGCGATTTGATCTAAGCTGAATGCGATTTGATTATTATAATAATATCGGGCTGCGATTTGTTAGGAAAGGGACATAAGTACTGTACGGTTGAAAGCGGCATGCGTTTTGTCATTTGTTGCGTTTTGTGTCGATGCGTTTGGAGTAACCTGCGTTTTGATAGGCTGTGATTTGAGCTGACTGCGATTTGATTGCTGCGGTTTGGATATTCTGCGTTTTGTCACTGCGGTTTGTCACTGCGTTTTGTCAAATACTTGGGATTTATCAACGCATTTGGGTTTAAGCGTGATTAGTCAAGGGTTGCGTTTTGTCAAGGATTGAGACTTATAATTTGATTCAAACGTCAATAAATCACAATTAAACAATAATTCACCTAATCCAGTCATTCCAACATCCCTTTTAACATACAATCACTAATCATTGAATCTATCCAACTTTTATCATAACACGTTCAAATTTACAACAACATCATGTCTTACACTCCTGATTCAGTGATTTCGGAAGTACTCAAACTGTATGATGCTATAGACAACCATAAGAATATTAGCTATAATGAACGGTTAAAGATGATTGAATCAATCAATGAAGATGTGAGATTTTCGTGTTCAGATTCTGAAGAGAAAGAAGTGCACGAGTCACAGTTACAACATGTTCTTGCAAAATAGAGTTGCATTGAACCTTTTCGACAACTTCAATCATACCTCACGTTACTTTGAACTGAAGAAAGATATAGAATGGGAATCGAACGAGCAATTATTACACTTTTTGGGTAAAAGGGATTTTTCACCCAGGTAAAATGCATTACACCAAAAACATTGAAGTACAAAGGATGAAGGTGACTTCCCTCATCTCAATCCCTTAGGACACTTACAAGAAACCACTATAAGAATGACAGACCATTCTTAAACTTACATGCACACCATGTGCAACTAACCAACATAAACAAGCAGAACAAAGCAACCTAAGAACAAGAAATACAAACAATAAATGACATGTTATATAACTATTTCTTTTTGCGTCCTTGCACCGTGAGATCTCTTGAAGAACCACTCTTGATCTTTGAATAATTCTCGATATCATCGTAGTTCTCATAGACTTCATCAACTTCATCATCACTTTCAGTAACCCTATCCTCAATAGGATCACACTCCATAATAGAACTCTTAACCACTCCACTTGTAACGGGATAAGAACATTTTGCCTTATCATTTTCATTAGATAACGTTATTGAAGTAGCAAAAGCTGAATAATCCTTACTCGTAGAAGCAACATAAGTGTTATAACAATGCTCCCACAAACGTTCAGTAGTGCTATGCAATGGTACCTTCGTAATACAGCCCTTTCCAACGGTTTCCACACCTCCCAACGAGGAATTAGCGTCCACCTGTTCAAGCTGCTCAAGTTGAATCGATACCTTTTCCACAACCTTGCTTGGACCAGAATCACTCTTTAACGCATCCTTAGATGTACCAAGCGAGTTAAAACCATCATTTCTAGGCTGATTAACACGATCAACCCCCAAATCACATTTTGCACCATTGCTCTTCTTTTTGGTAGCCGGTTTAGAAACAGGTTGATACGAGAGTTTTGGCTTAGTATTAAACCCCCAAGACCCTTTATTACCTTTGTTACATGTTTTACCAGCCTTGTTAGAGTGAACGTTACGATTAATCTCAATATCTTTATTCGTCGAATCCAAATCCTTAGTAACCCGCTTTCGTCTAAGAGGACACGCATCATCATCATGATTGAAACAAACACAATTTGAACACCAAGATGGCCACCATTCATACTCGACATCAAGAACTTCCATGTAATGTCCCTTACCCTTAGGCAAAGGTATAGCAACATTAATCGATTCCAAAACAATTTTTACACTTTTCCGTCAAGAATTATCAACTCTAACGGGCAAATTATTCTTTTTTAGGTAAAAGGGTTAATTCACCCCGGTAAATGTATTACGCCAAAAACATTGAAGTACAAAGGATGAGGGTGTATCCATCATCTCAGTCCCATAGGACACTTACATGCAAAAAACAACTAACCAAACCAACTATATAAGAATGACAGGCCATTCTTATAACAAACACAATAAGATAAAACTACCTATGACGGCCCTTTGGGCGACTCTCAAAGCCATGTGCAGGAAAATCATAATCATAACCATCATAAGACTTCAAATCATCTAAAAAACCAGCTCCCGGCATGACCTCAGGCATACACACTTCATCTTCATCCGACGAACCAGCTACTGACAAGGATGAACTTTCCTTCCTAGTAGACACCTTGTGGATCTTAGAGAATTGATCCCACAAACTTCCATTGCCACTTTTCGCAGTACATCACTAGTAGAGACTTGACAGACGGATCCGTCTTGTCACTAACATGTGGTACCCCACCACCACCTTGCTAGGACCAAGATCACCCTTTAACACTCTCAAGTAGCACCAACAGAATCATCCTTTGAAAGCTGATCCAACTGACCAGCCTCCAAACTACGTTTAATATCATTGGCATTCTTCTTCGTAGTAGGTTTAGAAACATGTTTATATTCAAAATTAGACTTTGGTTTGAAATACCGAGGCCTTTGGTTACCTTTGGTAGCCTTATTTCCATCCTTATCCAGGTGAACACCCCTATTAACACCAACATCATTATGAGCCGAATCTGAACCCTTAGTAGCCGGCATTCTTCTAAGAGGGCAATTAACGTCCTCATGGTTAAAGACCTTACATTTAGAACACCGATCTGGCCACCATTCGTATTCAACTTCAAGAACTTCCATATAATTTTTAGCAGATAACTCAACTAGGATCCGTGCATAAGAATAATGACCCCAAGGATTACTACACATAGCTCTAGTACCTGCATCCATACGTATAACACGACCAATCTGTTGGCAATCAAACCAATACCGACTTCAGAATATGTAATCGCCGGTACATTATGAATGAGAATCCATACCGGTACCTTTGTAATATTTTCCCTCTCTATCCTCGTATTAGGATCCCAAATTTTAAGGAACATAGGACTCGATTTGACAAACCAAGGACCACACTCAAGAACCTTAAGCATACCATCTTGAGTCTTGAATTTGAAAAGGTAGAAATCGTTACGCATCATAACACATTCAAGCCAAACTTAGCTCATGCATGCTTCACATAATCATTAATGATGGGAAACGCTAAACGTTGCCACCATGCACCGTTGATAGTGAGGAAATAAACCGTTGGAGCATAGAGTATGATCGAATTTAGAGGGTTCTCCATGGATATCATCAATAACGGCTAATGGTATAACAACTTTAGCACCACCATTCATTACCTCCATTATTAGACCTCCACCCTATAACCTTAGAATTACATGTGTTACCAGTCTTTAGTGTCCTAAGGAATCGAGATGAGTCATCAATTGGGTTCAACAACACTTGCAACTTTAGGAATATCGAATCGAGACCAAATAAACTTACACTTTCATGACCACCCAGCGAGTATTGGCTCGGAAATAACTTTAGGAATATCGAATCAACAATGTGAGATGCTTTCATGACCAGCGGTATTGCAAATACCCAACAATGTGAGATGCCAAGCAGACCCAGGAGGAAGAGCAAAGCTCCCGTTTGTCCACCAAAACTTGCACTTTTAAGTGTAGACTTCAATGGCTTATGCTCATTAACAATCACCTTGCCATCAATATTGTTAATCTTTGTAGCCAACCCAGAATTCTTTTTAGCCAGCTTACCATTGAGAAACCCCGATTCCATCTCTCTTAACCCACTTACACACAAACGAGTGACTTACAGCAATAAACAATCGCACCTTTAAAAATCTGAAACCCTAGACCAGGTACTTGCAATTCAGAAAATAGCAAATCCCTAAACGAATTTGTTTAACAATTCAGGTTACCACCACACGAAACTGATCATGAGATAAAACCAAACCCTAAATCGAGTTTGGTACAGTAGCGCACCAGAACCAGTTACGCAACAAAAGAAACCATGGAACCCTAAATAGGAATAGTAAACCTTGATAAATAAGATGCAGCACAAACAAGATCGTCCTTATATAAGTAGATATGAGTGACAAACTGACTAAGGATAGCGAACAATAAGGGAATCGATCAGAAACAAAAGTTGGCGAATTGAAACCCTAAAAAGATGTAATACCATAATCGACCATAAAACCTATAAAAACAAGCAGCGATTTAGATTAAACCAATGATAACCACAAGGATTAAACACTAGAATAATCAAATAGATACAAGAATTAAAGGTGATAGGGCAGATTGGTAGAAAACGATTTGGATAGGTTAGGGAAAGAGAAACATTTAGGGTTTTTAACACAACAGAATCGGTTAAAACTATAATGGGAAAGTTTGTTTATTTACATTACGCAAATTGTTCTTGAACTTGGAACAATTGGAACAACAACTTGCAGAGAGATAAGGTTCAAGAAGTCGGTTCTAAAGCTATACTTGGTGATCAACAAACAATTTCGGTCATTCGTCAATGGTGAATACACTTTGATTATGATAAACATATGGTGAAATGTGGTTCAAGAATCACACTGGGATGGAAGCAAATATGTTACGAGAAATATTAATCCAACTCATGGTTGATGTTAAGAATTATATTGAGGAAAGAACACGAAATGATGACAAAGTGAATGAGTGTCGGTGCAAGTGAGAGATAATTGTGATGAGTCGGGTAATGTATCAGTTGAAGGATCAGATGTTGCTGAATGCAGATTATCTGAGACAGCCAAGAATGATGTAACCAGCTGTTCTGAAACTCCTGTCCCACAAGAAGTCTATGCAGATATCATAAAGGTGAATGAACAAGCATAAGGTGTTGAGGTATTCTTAACTGCTCAACATGATGCATCTACCAATGTTCTTGTGCAAACTGATCGCATCACTAAACATGACTTACATAAATGTTGTGTGTCTGAGGCTAAGTCTGTTATAAAATGTTTCAAAACTGATGATGTGGTTGAAAAGAAAATTTATGATGAACTTTCAAACAAATTTTTACAACTTGAAAAACATACCATTTCACTTGAACTTTCAATACAAAGTAAAGAAGAAAGTTTTCAACTTAGCAAACCATGTAAAAACCCGGAACTTCCTGAATTCCGTGAATTTTTTGAAATTAACACTTTGAAAGCTTAGCTTGAAGACAAAGACTCGACCATTTACAATCTGAAGAAACATATTTTTGTCCTGAATGAGAAAAGTAATATAGTCAAGGCTATACATGACATCGAAGTTATCAAATCTAGAAATATCGAATTGGAACTTTGTGTGGCTAGATTACTTAAAGAAAATGAGACTTTGAAGAGGCATCACATAGACCTAAGTGACTCAGTCAAAGAAGCTAGAACTAAGACTTTGGAACAAACAAACTCTTTGATAGCTAAAATTGATGAACTCAAAGCTCAACTTCAGGATAAGAGTTTCACAATAGTTGCCTTAAAGAATGAGCTTAGAAAAACTATAGGGAAAAGTGTGAACACAAAGTTTACAAAGCCATCAACCTAGGGGAAGTGGGTTTCTCATCCCATTAGAGACCGAGCTATTGTCAGACAGCCTACTGCGTTTATATCCGAAAGAACAAAACCTTTAAAAGCAAAGCTTGCCTCCCGAGTTGATGAGAACAAAGTTTTCTCAAAACCACCAAACTAATCCCAATAAAATGAAAGAAAATGCTCAGGCGTGGCTCAATCCTCCAAGATTAAGAATGTACAAAGATCCTCTAGTACACTAAAGAAGTCTCAAAATGCTAACCCCTCTCCTAAGAGAAGACTTAATGACAAAGCTTCAAAAACTAGGAATAGGAATAAGGTTACATCATCCACAGTGCCTAAGTCAAACACTCCTAGATCTTGCCTTAAGTGGATACCAACTGGTAGAATATTTAATAATGTTAGACTCACATGGATTGCTATTAGCGTAACCACCAATTACAACACTAAGGTTGATTGTGAAATTCATAAAAGTTTGGATATTGTTGCAACTAACCCACTTAAATGCATAGTTACTTGTGTTGTTAGTTCATGTATTCCTCACTCTTTTGCAGGTATACTGCTCAACTCTATCAAGAAAAGACTCATGATCTGGGTTCCAAAGGAACAAAAGCTTCCTGGTTCTGGAACTCCAGAATGTCAGAATAGATGAGCATGTACAATGATTCCTGATCACTTCAGCTCAGGACTCGTACCTTAACACACCTCATTTAAGAGTATTTCCAATTACGGTATACTCTATCTGATTGTTCCACATAGTAAATATCTTATTCTTTGTATATATTTTTCAAAAATCGAAATAGAAAAATAGAAATTCTTCAAAACCCATAAAAATTTTAAAAAATCAGAAAGTACCAAAAATAGTTTCAAAGGCATGTCTTTTGGTATCGATAACATCTACGGGCCTAGAAATGTCATTGAATAATGACACAGGTCTTTAGATGTAGTTCAAACAGAAGTTCATATATGTTTCTCAAACCATGCCTATACAAATTTTTTATTAAAATTTTTATCCATAATGAGCTCTTAATAAATGGGAATCATGGGTGCATAAATTTTTCTTATTCAATCAATGACTAATCATGATTAATCTAAATCGATTCATTGATTGAGGGGGAGAGTTATTGTTCAAAATTTATGAATATCTCTCAAGCTGCCTCAACTTATTAAATTCTATCCCGGCTTTCATACATGATGGGGTATGAATCTTTCATTTAGTCGAATTTGGTTTCATGAGCTGATTATGTGCTATATTTAGGATCTTGATTGCTATCTGCTAATTATTTCCTAGATATTCATGTAATTATGGTCATTCATTACTCTACTTGCTTTCCCGTGTAGTTTTTGTATCTCTAAATGTTCATGTAATGGATTATAAGGTTCAAACTGAAATGATCATGACAAATATACACCCTTAAGAAAGTAAATGGACTATGTTTTTTTTGGGTAAAAGGGTTAATTCACCTCGGTAAAATTCATTACTCCAAAAATGTTGAGGTACAAAGGATGAGGGTGATTTCCCTCATCTCAGTCCCTTAGGACACTTTTTTTTGGGTAAAGGGGAGTAATCCTGCACACTGGTAAAATATATTAACCAAAACGTTTAAGTACAACGGATGAGAGTGAGTCTCTCACCACGGCCCGTTACATGGGCAACAGACACACACTACAAGTGCATATTAACCAAACAAATTACATAAGAAAGACATGCCAATCTTATGAACTACCAAACAATCAAACTACTTCCTACCTCGACCTAGAAGACTAACATCATACATGTCACACATATCCTCCAAGTGTCTTGGTAAATTGTAGACTTGAGCAGCATAATCATCAAACATCAAGCTCTAATCCTCCACCTCCCCCAGAAGCCAAAAATGACGCCATAAGGTTATCCGGCTCCAAAACCTCATCTTCTTTACTATTAGAACAAGTCACATTCCCGACTTTAGAGAATGGATTACTTACTTTAGTAGCGGAAGAAGTCATAGCCTCAGGAGGCTTAATAGGCGCATCTATATCAACACGAGATTCCTTCCCCCGAGAACCATCCATACCTGCTTCCTTCGTACAACCAGAAGAATTCCCAATCTTCGCCTCGTGATAGTAGAATCAACCACAGTACTTGGGATGCCCGTGTCATCAAGCACCTCAAGAGTCCCAAAAGAGTTAAACGTAGTAATTGGTGTACCTTTAGCATTAACACTAGCAGCTTCCGGTGTCTTCATCTTTGCAACATATACATGCTTCATGGGTGCAAATCTAGGACCCTTACCCATATTAATACCACTAGTCATCTTCGTACCTTTAGGTTTGGCTTTCCGATTCTACACCACCTTAAAACCATCATCAGGTTCTTCCACATTCGAGGTGGGAGGGACATCATTTTGCTCCTTAATACTCTTAGGACAACAAGCAGTAACATGCCCAAACACTTTACATTCCGCACAATGTGGCGGCTTCCATTCATATTACACCTTGATACTTGCCATAGTAAAACCACTATCATCCTTATTAGGGATCGCCATAGTCACCACATGTTTAAGCTCAGATTCAGATGATAATTCCACAAGAGCACGTGCAAAACTTATGCGACCCCATGAATCAACACACATGGAACTAGTAAAAGCATCTAACATAATCAGCTTACCCACTTGAGTAGCAATTAAGCTCAACCCATCTTCCGAATATGCAAGTGATGGCACATTATGCAATTTAATCCAAACGGGAACTTTAGTAACCTCACTTTTAGACAATAGCACATCAGGAGTCCATTTAGTGAGAATGAGAGAAGAATTGCGAATAATCCAAGGGCCCCGTTGAAGAACATTCTCAACACCCTCTTTAGAATCGAATTTAAAAAGGAAAACACCATCATCATTCTTCATAAGTTTCTTAAAACCAAACTTACCCCACGTGTTGGTGACGTAGTTTTGAACCAAAGGAAATGCAACATTCTTGCCAACAAAGAAGCCAACAAGTGTATTATCATAGCGGTTGAATACACCCTCCATAGCAGCCTTTGGAAGCACCGTATCATGATTATCAATGCGAGTCTCATTCACCAAGGGAAGAAAGTTAACTTTCCTAGAGACACTTTCCGGGTTTAATACATTAGCAAATGACCTCACATCGTTATTAACACTACCAATCACGTTAGGACCGAAGTAGAAGCATTCACCACATTCGAGGAGTATAGAAAATACCCTCCTCGAAGCAACATCGGCGACATTAGTCGAAGAGACTTTGGTGCTCGAATCCAACCCACCCACAAACGTAGCACTAAAACTTGTGTTTTCCAGTTTGCATTACCCCAAACAGAATCGAATGTGAATGAACATCATGCGTGCTAGGGTTTATAACAACCCTAGCGACTTTACGCACTTCGGGACCAGATTGTCACCCTCGATTCCATGTTCACCTTTGAGGCGTTGTAACCTAGCTTCCAACGCCTGAATATCAACCCTATGATACGGATTCGTTTCCATGTTCACACCAACTTGATCGGCCAAGTTGGTGGCAGTTTTTGAAGCCTTCCCCGAAGAACTATCATTGTTAAGAAAACCTTTCTCCATCTCTCTAAAAACCCCACTAACAATCCAAACAATCGACCCACATAAGTACCAAACCAACAGCAACCAGCATTAACCAAAAAAGAACAAAAAGAAAACCCTAGCGAGCGTTAGGGTTTTTAGACGCAACTCTAGTAATCTAACCAGGCCCCATGGTGGATGATCCAATCAATTCTAGTGAATTTAATCGGATCAACAAAGAACCAATATTCAATCGACCTAATAATTAAAACTCACCACCGACCCACGAGATATCAATGGCAAGGAATTAATAATTAGTTAGATGTAGTAATACCACATGCAATATATCACCGACCTATTATAACAATGACCAACAATAAATTAATTGATCAATAACGTTTGGAATCAGTAGGAGGCTAGATGAATCACCAATCCCTTAGGACACTTACAGTTTTTAATATAAGAATGACACACCATTCTTATAACTTACAAAAATGAACCTACCAATAATGACAAAAGAAAATAAAACATTACAAAACTACTCAAGGAATGTACTTGAGCCTTCTAAATCACTATAGCGGTCCACCTACTTCCATGAAGAATCCTCCAACTTACACTCTCATGGATCATCAAATTGGCATTATAGTTCACAAATTCCACACAACGGTTGTTGAGACTCTAAAACCACGGATAGGCGACAAGCACAAACTCGCTCCAACGGTGCATGTTTAGATGCAAACCGACTACAAATAAGAGTCACCAAGACAAACTTTCATGATGAAATCATAATCAATATGCCCGAAATAACGAACGGGTTCTAGCGGCACATCGAAACACTTCACCAACAAACCACCGTCATAAATCATCATATTATAGACTTGAAAGACGAATTCAGCCCACACCACTGGTCTAAGTAAATCTGAATCAAATAACCAAAATGATAGGGTTAAAACCTTAACTTCAAGTAATACTTATCACTAGACAAGCATGCCAAAACAGATCGAGTTGTACCAAATGGTACAACATCGATAGCAAACCAAACACCCGTGCAATCGGCATACACCAATCATAACGACAAAAACAACACCGTCGTATACATACCAACATCAAATCCCTAAAAATCGATATCAACAATTAAGAACGATAAGAACAAACCAAGGAATTGTGCTTACAAGAATGCAAACAATGACCCTACCTTCTATAATCATACATACCACTTGACCCGGACCAATAATTGTGCCCACAAGAATGCAAACACACCGATAATGATCGTGAAACACGGTCGAAGCAAACATAGCATAGGTTTTAACAAACCCTAACTTCCAATCACTCTCATAAACCCACATGCACATATATATCATCCAAAAGGAACTTACCATCACCAAAATCCCAAACCGGAGATTACATGTAGTCGAGCGAGCAGGTTAATAAATACTAACGAAACCCTAAAAAATAGGGTTCCATTAAATCGTTTACGCCCGAAAACCATCATCTTGGTATGAACACAACTACACACTAGATGATTCCCAAATAGGATAATCATTGAATGATATACGAGTATATCTTAAAAACGAATTCTGGATATACCAATGTGTAGCAGGCCAAAACGAATGTGCACACCAAGCAAAGAAACCCTAATACGGATTCGAAAAAATCAAAACCCTAAAAGGGATCTTCCAGCCGCCAATCAATACCCATATGAATCAAAGATTAAAGGCAACGATTAAAAATAGGAGACGGTTTAAAAACCCTAAGAAAACGATTTCACCAAAACGAATCTGATAACACCGAGTGAATTAAGGTTAAAAACGCCAATATATGGAGAAATCCGATGAAGAGGATAGTGAAAATTGATACCAGCCACCCTCAATAGAATATTAATAACCTAATCGTATTGCATACCCTTCAAAGAAGAGTAGAGAGGACGAATTTGGTATGAATATTGGCCGGAAAAATAAGGAGGGTGGCGGTGGAATTCTCCACAAGGGAGAGAGAATTTTAGGGTTTAGTAAATGGACTAATTGGATGATGTATGACAATACTTGAGGTTAAGAGTGCAATTTTTCAATATGAAGGGCCAAAATTTGACAAGTAATGATAATTATTAAGAAAGCAAGTGCTATTTGTCAAATAAAAGGGATAAACATGCAATTTGTCAAAGACAAGGACCACTTATGTCATTTTTTGAAACTTGTTTTAGTAGGTTTAAATAGATGTGCGATTTGTCCATTTGAACTTTTCCAAAATCATCAAACCTCAACACGCACTTGTATTTTCTCTTAAATAATTCATCACTGCGATTTGATCTATCGTTTCTCCATCCTAGGTATTAACTGAATTAAAGGCTCATTTCTTTATATTGATAATTTGCATTTCATCATTTGTCTAATCCATTATCTAATTGCAATGATTTAGGTTGATTTCATACATATCCCCTATTGCTATTTAGGTTTGTTATCCTTTTTTTAATTGTGATTACTGGGTTTAGGTTAGATATTTATGTATTTGACTATTATTGATTATAATTATCCCCCTCATGAATCTTTTTCCCCAATTCTGTGTGACGATTATTTTTAGCTTGATTGCGTTTTACGCATCATTGTGATGATTAGTTTAAATGTGTTGGTACAGTCTTGTGTTTGATTAAGTGTGTTTTGGACACAATTTGGTAGATGCGTTTAAGTGTTTGATCTTGCCTGTGATTTATCAAGAAATTGATTGAATGCGTTTACGGGTTTGTATGAATGTTCTTGGTAGCGAGTTGAGTTGCTATTGGATGCGTTTTGGATAAAATGTTCTAGAATGCGTTTTGGTAGAATTATGCTTGGATGCGTTTTGGATTGATGTGCACGTTGCGATTTGATACATATTCTTAGATGCGATTTGATTATGCAGGCTTGATTGCGATTTGGTTAAATTAATCTCGGTGCATTTTGTGTTAAATCGCAGTTCATGCGGTTTGACGAGAAATGAATATTTTATATTAAATGTGGGATCCACCATGACAATATTTTATTTACTATGATTTGCCATATCAGACTGCGTTTTGTCTCATGCGACTTGGTTCGATGCGTTTTGTTAGAGTTATGCGTTTTGACCTAATGCGGTTTGACCCAGTGCGTTTTGACTTTATGCGATTTGACCTGATGCATTTTGACCCAGTGCGGTTTGTCTTAATGCGTTTTGACCTAATGCGTGTTGATCTTGTGCGACTTGACTGACTGCGTTTTGTAGAAGTGAGTGTTGTCTTTGTGCGATTTGATGACTGAACTGATTTTTCTGCGATTTGATCTTGTCCCTTGAGTATTTTGTGATGCGTTTTGTCCCCAAATGTCCTATAATTGTGGCTATGTGACCTCTAGAGATTTATCACATTTGACTTGATCATCACAAATTGACAAAACAGAGTTTTGTGTAACTTGTAATGGTGATCAATGTAACATAATCCTGGGAGTGTCCCATATATCTTTAAGTGCTTGATATTCTATGACTTTTATTAGGATTTCCAATGCTTTGATGCTCAATCTCATATGTTCCTATCGTCTAAACTGTTGTTTACATCTAACATTATAATCCTGCAAATATCTTTCTTTGTAGATGTGATTAGTACAGATACCATGGCTGACATCACTGCATCAGTTATCCAAGCCACTACTGCCCCACCAAGCACACGTATTGATGATGAAATTCTCCCTTATGATGACCGGGTGCCTATTGGGAAGAGCAACTGCTTTATAGACGTGGATAAAACCCAACCTAACCCCATCTACAAAATTGCTTTAGACATACTGAAGAACACTACCTTCTTCGGTGCTCTTACATTACGCTCCACAATCCTATCGATCTACATTCAACAATTTTGGGATACAGTCAAATGGGACAAGATCAACTGCGGTGTCAAACACAACTTGATGATACATGGTATGAACTCACCAAGAACACAATCCGTGAAGTCCTTCAAATCACTCCGGTAGATCCAACTCAATCATTCACTTCTCCACTAACCAGTGATGAATTGATCGAGTTCATCACTGACTTGGGATATCCGCGTGTCATTAACAAGATCTCTGCAGTTATTACTAATGAAAATTTTCAACCATGGAGGGCAATCATTACCATTCTTAATCTATGCCTTACTGGTAAAACATCTGGGTTTGAAAGACCAAGGGCCCCAATTCTGCAAATCTTGTGGGGAGTGGTGAATCCAACAAACATTGATTATGCTGAATGAATCTGAGAAGAGTTCACTCTATCGATTCACACTTTCATTTCTGACAAGGATAAAACTGCACAAAATATCAAAGGGAAGAAAATGGTGCACAAGTGGGTGATTCCTTGCATTAGATTTTCTAAGCTCATAATCAAGCATCTTTAGGCCAAGCATCAGTTCAATCCATGGATCGAATCTGCTCTTCATCTTGCCGACTCAAAGCACATTCTTGGTAATCTGAAGTTCATTGCTAAGGGTTCTACTCAGGAAATCTTTGGCAAGGCAATTCCTGACAGACTCATCACAGACGATATTCTCAATGCAAAGTATTTCCAAGATTATGTGAAAAAATCAACAAAGACTGTCACCGGTGAATCACCCAATCCAACACCAACAAAATCAACTAAAAAATCATCTAAGTCATCCATGCCGGCCTTCCCGAGAAAGGACAAGAAAAATGCACTTGCTTGATCCATCCATACAAGGCAAGAAGAAAAGAAAGGGTGGATCGGGGCAAAGGAAGAGGTCCAAGAAACCAAGGACCGAATTGGCTCTTAAGGATATTGATGACATCAATCTACAAGAGGGCATTGATGCGAGTCTGAAGGAACAAGAGGAGTCGGCGAGACGACCAAGGAAGGGTGTGATAATAAGTGAACCAGAATCTGAGTTTTTTTTGGGTAAAGGGGAGTAATCCTGCACCCTGGTAAAATATATTAACCAAAAAAATTTAAGTACAACGGATGAGAGTGAATCTCTCACCTCGGCCCGTTACATGGGCAACAAACACACACTAAAGTGCACTAACCAAACAAATTACATAAGAAAGACATGCCAATCTTATGAACTACCAAACAACCAACTTTACTTCCTACCACGACCTAAGAGACTAACATCATACATGTCACACATATCCTCCAAGTGTCTCGGTAGATCGTGACTTGCTCGACATAATCATCAAAATATTCAAGATCAAAACCCCACCACCCCGAAGCCAAAATGGCCATAGGGTTATCTAGCTCCAAAACCTCATCCTCGTCCTTTGTCGAGCAGGTCACATTCCGACTTTAGAAAGCGGATTACTTACCTTGGTAGCGGAAGAATTCACATTCTCGGGAGGCTTAGAAGCCGCACCAATATCAATCTGAGAGTCCTTCCCGAAAACCATCAATACACGCTTCCTTAGTAGTACGAAAGACTCCCGGTCTTCGCGCGTCGATAGTAGAATCAATCACGAGCTTGGGATGCCCATGTCATCTTCCACCTCAAGAGTCCCAAAGAGTTAGATGTAATGTGGTGTACTTTAGCATTAACACTAGCATTCTTTGGTGTCTTCGCTTTGCAACATATACCTACTTCCTAGGTGCAAATCTAGGACCCTTACCCATATTAATACCACCGTCATCTGCGTACCTTTAGGTTTGGCTTTCCGATTCGCACCACCTTAAAACCATCATCGGGTTCCTCCACATTAGAGGTGGGAGGGACATCATTTTGCTCCTTTAAACACTTAGGACAACAATCGGTAACATGTCCAAACACTTTACATTCCGCGCGACAAGTGTGGCGGCTTCCATTCATATTCCACCTTAATACTTGCCGTAATAAAACCACTATCATCCTTTTAGGGATCGCCATAGTCACCACATGTTTAAGCTCGATTCGGATGATAATTCCACAAGAGCACGTGCAAAACTAATGCGACCCATGAATCAACACACATGGAACTAGTAAAGCATCTAGCATAATCGACACCCCACTTGAGTAGCAATTAAGCTCAACCCATCTTCCGAATATGCAAGTAATGGAACATTATGCAATTTAATCCAAGCGGGAACTCTAGTTACCTCACTTTTGAACAATAGCACATCGAGTCCATTTAGTGAGAATGAGAGGAGAATGCGAATAATCCAAGGGCCTCGTTGAAGAACATTCTCAACACCCTCTTTAGAATCGAATTTAAAGAGGAAAACACCATCATCATTCTTCATAAGTTTCTTAAAACCAAACTTCCCCACGTGTTGGTGGCGTAGTTACGAACCAAAGGAAAAGCAACATTCTTGCCAACAAAGAAGCCAACAAGTGTATTTTCATAACGGTTGAAAACACCCTCCATAGCAGCCTTTGGAAGCACCAGAATCATAACGGTGAATGAGATGTGCATTGAAAATCATGATACCAGAATCTGAGTTACGTCACTCCCTTCCAGATGTTGAAGGAAAAGGTAAAGGAAAGGCAGCTGAGGACGTTGTACAAGTTACAGAGACACTATTGACTATTTCTTATCCAGCTCCCAAGACCACTACCAAATATGTACTCCAGAAACGAACAATGAATCATCTTACGCTAAAGAGCCCGATGGAGTGAAGGGAGCGCTTTCAACTCCCCGAGATCAATGAAGACTCGGTGAGCGAGTAAGACACTCAGGAAAATGAGGGTGGAAATGTTGATATGCTTGAACAAGAGGTCCAGACGGACACTGTTACTAAAACAGGTACCATTGAGAAGTCAGAATCAGGGGACAAGGAAAAAGTGCATGGTGTTCAAGATAGTGGGATAGCAGTAGATGAGTTTGTAAAACAAGCCTACCCAAATCTCCAGGAAAATCTCAAGCTTAGGACAGATGATCAAGAGATCCTGAATGAAACACACAACTCTTCTGAAATCCTATCTTCTCTTAAAAACCTTGAGCAAGATTTCAACTATGGTGACCAATTCCTTATTGATAAACCGTCAGATGCTGAAGCTGATAAAACAAAAGAGGAAAAGAAAGTTGTATCCATGTTTTCTGTCACCATTCAACAAGATACATCGTCCATTCCACCAATGTCGGTTCCAAAACCAACTCCCTCAGCAACAACTCCATCAACTGCACTTCCACTGCTCGTTACAACCAAAGCTACAACAAAAACCGTTTCCACAACCATCATTGATACAAGTGAAACAACTACCCCACCACCATCACCACCTAAATGAAGAAACATCGAGCAACAACTGAACGATGCTCTGAAACCTCTTGAAGCCCTCGAGAAGCAAAAACTGCCGGACAAAGTCAAACATCATGATCTATGATTGTCAAAGCTGGCACGTCTCAGCTTCGACCATGAAGTTTAATGCTATTGAAGTGAAAGTTAAAGAAGCGGTCGAATGGGCTATGAAAGCTCCTCTGTATACAAGATTCAAAGACCTCCCTACATCGGATATGAAAGTAATTCTACAACAAAGGATGTATGAGACTGATGAATACAAGGAGCACGAAGACCATACGCTAATTTACAACGCTCTTTAGAAATCGATGGATCGAGATAACTATGTGTAGTACTTGAAGGATATTGGTGAACGACACGAAAAGAAAAGGAAAAGATATGATCTATCAAAATCACCATCAGGAACTCCTAAACTACCACCCCTCCTCCTCCTCCTGGTGGTGCAGGTTCTTCGGGAACATGTGGATCGTCGGGTAATTTAGACACTACAAAGGCTAATCCACCAGTTCCTACTCCACCGTCATCAAGTCAGACAGGATCCACAGTTGGCCAAGGCTCTCACAAGACTGCTAAAATCTCAGCCTACACTGCCTGGACAACTGTTGGCTCAAGATTCACACCAACCTTCTCTTCCATTCTCGAAGATCAATAAATGAATGAAGAATCGATTCTTAGTCAAGAGCCTGATTCAGACGAAGAGGATGTTTCCTCCAGACATATTCCTAAGGTTACTCATAACGATAACTGGTGGAAAACATTCATGGGGAAGATGGTCTTTGAAGATTCTAAGTCATCGTGGTCTACTCCAACCAAGGCGATGACTCAAGATTGGTGGAAGGAAGAATGACCGAAACTCTAGAGCCTACATGGACCATTCACGCATCGATCTCATCACTCCGGACAACAACCCGGCAAGCACCATCATCGCCAACTATGTTGCCCCAATCAAGGAAACTTTTACGAATGTAACTAGGGACATGGAAGTTTCATTAAATGATTCTGCGAAGCAAGGGATCTCAAAGCTCACATCAAAGGATCTGGAAGGCCCAGCCTATGATATTGAAAAGGTCTTCCATCCAGACGCGGCTCACTTGCAGTACCAAATAGAGGAGTGTTACAAGTTGTTAACTTATCAAGTGGACGAGAGTATGCTCAAGTTAAACGTCCACAAACCTCTTCCACTAGGAGGTCCACCTGGTGAAGTAACTATCCAAACTGACTTCTTCTTCAATAAGGACCTGGATTATCTACGTGTCAGGAACAAAGGAAGCAGGCCTGCTCTATCAATCTCTAAAATGGAGGCTGCCTACTATCTCGATGCTGGTTTAGAATAGATGGTTCCAGTCAATTTGGGCTGAAAAAGAGTATGAGTATGACATTGCTGCTTCTTATGGTATCTCACATTGGTTGTTCAACAACAAGCGCTTCTACATCAATAGACACGGTGCAGAGAAGAGTCGTAGGGCTGTTCAAACACAACTACGTATCTTGAGTGTAGTTAGTGTAGAGATCTTTCCTATGTACGGATACGATTACTTGAAGAAGATTGTCATCCGAAGAACTGATCAGAAAGACAATGTAATATAATAGAATGACTTCAAGAATATGTACCCCAACAATTTCGAAGATCTTTATCTGTTAAATCTTCAAGGACACCTTGATCACCTACCCACTCATGAAAAGAAGTCTCTTTCTGCAGTAGTCAACATATGGATTAGAGGTTTAGTCATTCGACAAAGAGTTGGTGACTTTTAGCTTGAAATGGAAAGTTACCAGACTTAAGTCAATCTAACTAAGCCTCGATGGGAAGCTACAGGATTCGAATACAAGCATGATATCTCAATAATTGATTCTCCACGAGTGGTTATCTTCACTGAAAATATGGGACACGGATGCTCATGAGGCTTTGTGAGCTATACAAATTCAGCGATGGTACTCTTCATCAAATAGAAGAAGCTCTGGATTACCGGGTTAAGGAGTATTAGCTCAAGATGAGACCAGAGCAGTACAAGGTTTTGGACCGCACAAGATGAGGAAAGGAGTGAGGCCTTCATAGGCGCTATCGGGAAAAGGCTCAAGACTCGGAGAATCTTCCAAGTTTGGAAAGCTTTGTAGGTGAAGAGTTCATGACGGGCATTACAAGCTTCTATAGAGGCGAATGATTATATCCTCTCGTGGTTGTTATTATCTCAAACATTTATGTGTGGTGTAGTGTTGTAATATGAACATATATAACTATGCGTTATATAGTAGTGTTAGGTTTGTGGCTTGTAGTCTCCTCTCAAATTGAGGGGGCATTTTCTAGTTTTTCTAACATATTTAAATCACTTGGGATCCAAAATCTCAAAGGATTTGAAACTTTTGATCGGGGAAAATGTGATATAAATATTAAATCTAATAAAATGTGATCTTTTATGACTCAATGTACAGGCTACTCTCCCATATGTGCTAAACATTTTAAGTTATTGATGCACATATTGAGGGTGAGTATTTGAAAATTCTTATAAAAACTATCAAGGTACTAAAGCATCAACGTTTTATCAAAAGTACCTTGATTGATTTTAAATTGTTTCCTATAGCAATTGTGATCATGGAAAGTGCTTCAAAACACTCCGTCCTCCATGTGTTAAATTATCTCAAAAATCCACGATGCACATGTTGAGGGGGAGCATTTATAAAAACTCAAACGAACATTTCTTCCTCCATGTGCAAAATAATTTCAAAAGCCTACGCACATGTTGAGGGGGAGCATTTATGAAAGATCAAAACTATTGAGGTACAAAATTCTTTGATTTCGTATCACAAGTACCTTGATTGATTTTATAAATGATTTTCATTTGGGTTCAAGATAGAATGAACTGTCCCACAAGACCGACCATTTTACTTTATGAATTGGATTTATAAGGTTAGGTATTAGTTCCCATGATCCTGCCAGAGCCGGAGGGATCTACCCAGGGACAATCCACCAGATAGTGTAGAAGTCCTTAGGTATGATGAAAAAAGGAGAAAAGTGAGAATACGGGAAGAGTGCCGACTGAGATAGAGTTAGGACTAGAACAAACCCAACAAGATTCTAGTGATGAAATCTTGGTAAGCACTGAAGGGGTTGAAGAATGAAAAAGAAATGAAAAGTGAAAAGGTTGAAAAGAAATAGTCCTCCAATAATTCAAGCTTAGGGCACGGGTTCAATACATACAGCTCGGTGGTTACTAAGGTAGCAGGTATTGAAGACAAGGCGTCATTTACCCGATGGACGACCGCACTAAACTTCCCAAGCTACTCAAGTTTTCTTAAAAGGACTTGTTTCATTCTCACGGGAACCTACATAATCTATCGACATTCTCTTATAGATTGTTGATATTAAAGAAGAGACCTTCTCCTAGTCTCCACTCGAGAAACCAAATTGCACTATTGAGTCTAGAGCCAAGAGATCACAATAAATCTTATTAGGACACACAATTCATGAAGACTTGCCGCATTTCACATCATGGAAAGTAAGATTATATATTGAGAGTCCTCGCATTATTCTTGTGGTATTGCTAGAACATCCGTGTGATATGTAAAATATTCACGATGAAAAGCGAATTCCACCGCCACTCCTTTATTTTTCGGCTAATCAACCTCTAAAACGCCTCTCTACCTTTATGGTATGCAATCGTTTTATGTTGTATATTCACGCGGGGTGGTGTGCGTGGTATTCGTTCTAGATCTGATCAAGAAACCCTAATTTACGATATCTCTTGTCATGATTTTTGGTTTTAGGCTTTTGCTTGGTAATCGGTTAACGATTAGATGTTATGTGTTATCCTTATTAATCGTTAGTCGGTTATTATGGGCAATCAATATTATCCCAACACTTTGTCCTATCTATTTATCTTATGCGTTCTTCGCTGGGATTATTGGGTAGCGATCGATTGGTTTAGGTTTGTGTTTCAAGAACAAAACCATAATTTTAGGATTTCGTATTTTTTGATTTGATTGGCCTTTGATGTGGATCTGGTGTTGCTGTACGTTCATCTATATATCATGTGTTTTGCAAGTTGGATTGTTTTAATCCATTCAATCCTGTATGTCGATTTTGTGATCATTGCTATTATGGTTTGTCGTGTTATCCATGTTAGTGGGCTGAGAGAGTGATGGTGTTGTTGTTGTTAGTGTTCCGTATGGACGATGGATTTGGGTTGTTAGGGTTTCATTATACCCTTTGTTCGTTAGTCCGATCCGTGCTGTTATGGCTTCATTATTTGGATTGATTATGCGTGTTCTATGTAAGTTAGGGTTTCGTTTACCCTATTGCTATGATTATTGCGGCCTGTTCTTTATGTTGTACTTGGTGTATTATATTGATGGGTCGCTTATAATTATTAATGTTTCTTGGATCTGTTCCTGCGGATCTTGGAATGTTTCGGGTTGTTAGGGTTTATCATTAATAGTCATCGATTATTTTGGTATTTCTGGTTTATCCGTTGATGGCTCGAAAAACCCTAGGTGGAGTTTATGGTTGTGTCTCGACATGATGCACGTTGTACCATAATATGATGTGTGGTCACCTTGTATCATTTGGCTGGAGGGTTTTGTTTAAGAATTCTAATCTATACGTTCCCACTTGTGATCAAGGTACTACGGGAAGTGTGATCTTTAGTGGATCTTTGATGGTTCGGTGTAGTATATTGGTGTGGTTGGTGATTATCTACCATTGTCAAGGTTGCTTCGAGGTATGTCTGGACTACTATGACGACTTGTGAAGATTCATGGGTGTCTACTTGCTTAGCATTTTATTTGATTTATATAGTCGTTGTAGTTTGATGTTCAAGTATTAGTTATAAGTGTTTTGTCACGCTTATAGTTTGGTTAGTAGTTGTGTCTGCTAGGGAAGTTATAGGAACGTGTTCATTCTTATATGTGTGTCTGTAAGTGTCCTAAGGGACTGAGATGAGGGAAGTCACCCTCATCCTTTGTACTTCAACGTTTTTGGTGTAATGCATTTTACCAGGGTGAAAAATCCCTTTTACCTCAAAAAAAATATTCACGATGAAAATGGAAATCCTTCTAGAGCCAACATCAAACAACTCTTGGTGGGTGACATACGAGATCTCTCAAAGATCAAACGTAACAACTGGATAGAAACAATGGGGCAATTCACTCTTGAATAAAACTTAGTCCAGGTTATGAACTGATGGATACTAACGTGAATGCTTACGAAAGGTGCCTAATGATGGAAGATCGTTTGCTAACGTACTAAACCGGAACGTGTTACTAAGAAACTTAACTTTCGACAAGCGGTGAATGAGCATCATATTGCTAATCATGATACGGTTCTCCTAAAAACATTATGGAGGTGTCTTGGTAGTTATGACAATACTCTTGTTGGTTTCTTCGTTGGTAAGAATATTGCGTTTCCTTTGGTTCAAAACTCGTCACTAACCGTGGGGTAAGTTTGGGTTAAAGAAACTTATGAAGAATAGCGATGGTGTGTTCTCTTTAAGTTTGATTATAAAGAGGGTGTTGATACTGTCCTTCAACGGGGCCCTTGGATTATTCGTAACTCTCCTCTCATCCTTACTAAATGGACTCCTGATGTGTTATTGTCTAAAAGTGAGGTTACCAAAGTTCCCGTGTGGATTAATTTGCATAATGTGCCATTACTTGCATAATCGGAGGACGGGTTGAGCCTTATTGCTACTCGGTGGGTAAGCCGATTATGTTAGACGCTTTTACTAGCTCCATGTGCATTGATTCATGGGGTCGTATTAGTTTTGCACGTGCTCTTGTTGAATTATCATCAGAATCTGATCTAAAACATGTGGTGACTATGGCGATCCCTAAAAAGGACGATAGTGGTTTTACAACAGCCAATATCAGGGTTGAATATGAGTGGAAACCTCCACATTGTGCTGAATGTAAAGTGTTTCGGCATGTTAATGCTTGTTGTCCTAAGGAGCTTCATGATGTAGCTCCTACCTCGTCTTTGGAAGAGCCTGATGATGGGTTTAAGGTGGTGCAGAATCGGAAAGCCAAACCCAAAGGTACGAAGATGTCTAGTGGTATTAATATGGGTAACGGTCCTAGATTTGCTCCTAGGAAGCGGTATATGTTGCAAAGGCGAAGACACGGGCTGCTAGTGTTAATGCTAAAGGTACACCTATTACTACGTCTAACTCTTTTGGGACTCTTGAGGTGCAAGATGACACGGAATCCCAAGTACTATGGTTGATTCTACTCTTGATGAGGCAAAGATTGGGAATTCTTCTGGTTGTACTAAGGAAGCAGGTATGGATGGTTCTCGGGGGAAGGAATCTCGTGTTGATATAGGTGAGGCTATTAAGCCTCCGGAGACTATGACTTCTTCTGCTACTAAGGTAAGTAATCCGTTTTCTAAAGTCGGGAATGTGACTTGTTCTCATAGTGAAGAGGATGAGGTTTTGGAGTCGGATAACCCTATGGCGTCATTCTTGGCTTCTGGGGGAGGTGGAGGATTTGAGCTTGAGGATTTTGATGATTATGCTGCTCAAGTCTACAATTTACCGGGACACTTGGAGGATATGTGTGACATGTATGATGTTAGTCTCTTAGGTCGTGGTAGGAAGTAAATTTGGATGTTTGGTAGTTCATAAGATTGGCATGTCTTTCTTATGTAATTTGTTTGGTTAAAGTACACTTTTAGTGTGTGTCTGTTGCCAATGTAATGGGCCGAGGTGAGAGATTCACTCTCATCCGTTGTACTTAAACGTTTTGGTTAATATATTTTACCAGGGTGCAGGATTACTCCCGTTTACCCAAAAAATGAATTGATGGATACTTTGGGTAAAACCTTTCAATGTGCTCAAAATTGTTTTCCATCACATCGAATGTGCATTAATGATTACAAACAAAAGTGTTTTTGAGTGAAGCCTAATTTAATTCATAAAACCTTTGTCATATATCAAAAACTCTGTATTTAGCAATACGCGATTGTTTATCAAATCTATTTCTCATCAATCAGTGAATATCAATTCGCTGATTCACTCACTCCGTCTAGTCTGCTTTGAGATCCTTCGGTTTGAGAACGGCTAGTACAACTGCGAAACCGTGTCAAGGAGATTCTTAGGAATACTACCTGATCACAAGCAATATTTTTACTCATCAACGGGGAACCGTGGTTCTTTCAACCATTTACAGTGAAAGTGAACAAAGACACTTTCGTGTGGTTCTTGGGAGAATATTTCTTCTTCCGTCACTTTTTGGTTATAGGTTTTAGGTTTTGAGTGAAAGTGGGGAAGATGGAATACGGTTTTGAGATTATAGGAGGTTAGGGAAAAGAATGTCGAATATAGGGGTGTGATTGGAGAAAGTTAGGGCCAATTATGGGTGATTAGTTGATGATTAGGAGAAAATATTTTTACCTTATATCAAAAACATAGGTGTATACAAATAAAAATAAAATTTAGGTCATTAATTATTTATTTATGTCGTGTGATAGCTGCATATGAAATAGAGGTGTCGACTTAGTTGTAGCTTAGGTTATAGTTTTAGGTGTCGCATAATGTATCTTCACAAAATTCGTATTCAAGGTTCTCCATTGACTCATATAATATCACATCAAAAATTTTAGTGATGGTGTATTAAAGGTTCATATTATATGATGGAATTTAGGAAATGGAAATCAGTTATTACAATTCTTCTCCTCTAAAAGAAAATTTAGTCCTCGAAATTGGAAAGACGTAAAGTAGACAAAGACGTAACAAATCGCGAAAGAAATGCCAATAGTCTCACGCTCGGAGGTTCTTCCAAAAGAATCTTCACAAACGGAAATAGTTTTCTCTCATGACTCGATTCTAACAACTAGGATAGCCGCGGCTCTTTACGTATACAAATCATAATAAATCGATCAGCAATTTGAAACAATTGGGTGACGATGATAGTTGAAATCCTCAAAGAGATACATGAAACACGTATGCACATGAGACAAATCTTGAAGTAGTGTTAACGGAAGGAAAACTTCAACAAATCAAACCATATTAGAACGGAACAAGGAACTTGCTAATCATCAGAGAATCACATGCGAATTATCAAACATATCAAGATTTTCATAAAGAGATGGGTAACATATTCGTACTGACGGTCAATTGAGCACATATCGGAATATTAAAACGTACCAGAATGTGAAATTGAGTGGATAAGATGCCCGCACGGTCGAGAATATCATCAAGGCTGACGAATCACGGATATAATTCTAATTTATCTAACGTACTAAACTCATGCACTTCTCAAGACATCGTATGATACCAATAAGTTAAAGTCATATGATCTCGGTATTATCACGTTGATCGAGACATCATAATACTTGCATCATATAAACATGCCCTTATTGCCATCATAGTCTATCCCGAGTCGTGACAAAATAAACTACTAATACCGAGTCAAATCAAATTCACATATTGGTGATATCTGAGTTCATCAAATCAAATTCCAAAATTTTTAGAAGACTAAACGAAAACTTACCAATCCATGGAAAGAATGAAGGTGGCTGCCTTACTTAAGAAGGTTCCTTATGACTCATTTCTGACGATCCAAAACAGTCTCAAGCTCACACACAGTGCTAAAATATCACAAATCTGATCTTCCTGATATGAATCACATAAACAAAATAGATGATAATCGAAATCTCTCAAAGAGATATGGAGCTGAAGTATTACTGAAATGTCAAATAAAAAAACTTCAGAATTCAAAATGAGTTCTGAACAAATAAAGGAAAAGTAATATCGGTCAAAATCACATAACAAACTATCAAAGTATCTCAAAACGCGTGACGAAACAAATGAGAGGACAATGAATCACGGTAGTTCTATCTTCCACTATTCTCGGGATAATCATGGGCCGATGCCCCACAAACCACACGGAGTGGATGAAATCTTCTGGCATCTCTTCCCGATAAGACGACTTGGTGAATTCGACCATTTATCGCCAAATTCTGGTAGTAGTTCCTCCGCCTATCAACAATATGCCGGTCGTGGTTCTCCTTCTCGTCACGCCGTGTGCACCTTGTTAAATTTACATCCGTCTTTGCTCCCTTTTTGCTCGTCCGGCTCTTTCCTCTGACATCTTGATGTTTCCTTGACGTCCAATACTTCAATGATCTTCTCAACACAAGCAATTGCCTTCAATTAGCGGAGTGGCGGTTGTACTAAGCAGGGCGTGGCTTCTTCACGAACCTCTCTATCTCGGTAACTATTGTAGCAACTCCGGATCCGAATACCATCATCAAAAGCCAAAGAATCAAGTTTTCTATCTCACTATGGGCGATTCCGGCCACCATTCTCCCATCTAATCGGCCTAAATTAACCCTCTTAACCGCCTCTCTACTAAAATACGATCTCGATTCGTGTTCTTGGTATGCAATCGGTTATAGGGTTGTGTTTTTAATTGGTTTCTTGCGTTTATCCGCCAAAACCCTTATTATACTTTAACTTGCACCATCGTTTTTTAGGGTTTGGATCTTCACATATTTGATCATATTTATTTAATGTTCATGTCGGTTTATTAATCAATTTTGATTATATATAACGATCGATGGTTTCTATAAGTCGGTTTGATATTCATTATAAACTTTGCCGATTTAGGATTTGGATGGTTTTCTTTAAGTCGATTTGATTATCCCTTTAAAACCTTTGTCGACTTAGAGATTGGGGTATGTTTATGATGCTTTAACGTTATAACCGAATTTTTTAGGATTTTGTTTACGATTACGTGAGAGGGTAAACCCTTTCTAGGGTTTTGTTCATCTTGATCTTTGTATGTTGGTTATGGTTCGTACTGTTTGGAGGTTCTTGTTCGATTATTGGAAGTGGGTTGAGAGTGAAAGTTTTATTGCGTTTATGGCGCTTGGATCCCTAATTCTATGAAACCCTTAGGTTTATTATTTTTAATCTGCTATTACGATTGGTTTACATGTTAGGTGTTTACACCTATATCATAGTTTGATTCATACTACATTAAGACCGATTGATGTTATGCCTTTATTATTTCACAGTGCGGTGTGCGAAGGACTTGGATGTTAGGGTTCGTTCGGACCTATGTTCGAGTACACTTAATGCTATGGCTTGGGGCATCATTGTGATTAATGATTCATTCTTTTTGGCTTGACTGGTATGTTTGTGAAAACCCTAATTCTCTCTCTCCCATGGAGAATCCGCCCGCCTTCCTCTCATCAATCGTCCATAACCCTCTCCTAAAACGCCTCTATTTTTTAATTTATTGGTTCAGTTCGTTTTGATCCTGTTCTATTTCATTAATTGATATGCAATCGTTTCTAGGGTGGGGTATTATTCGGGAAGGTTGAGTTGTTTTCTTCATCATTATAACAATTCGAGCGATCAAATAATCCTAATCGGCTGCTCCCGATTAGTAATTTTTTAGAGATATTGCTTGGTCGTTTGGGTTATTATGTGTCATGCTCATGTGCTTAATGCAAAACCCTTTCTAGGGTTTCTTTATTGTCATTCGATTCTTCTTTGGTGATGTATATATCGAGTTACTCCATCGAATGGAACCTTTTTAGGGTTTCGAATGGTGTAATGTTCCTTGGTTCTCTCAATTATATTGCTTTCAGCCGTTGGTATATGTTATGGTTGGTGATCGCTTAGATGCCCGCTGTGATTGTTTTTAACATGGTGCGATCGATTTAGATAATTGAGCGTCAACCTTTGCAAGGGGTTGTTTGGATGTTCTAATCAAGATGTTTATGCTATGAGCGTGGGTTTAGAGATAGAAGTTAAGTTTTAGGTTCTTAGTTCAAAAACTCTATTATTGGTTAATTGATCCTAACCTTGCTATAGATTATCATGTTGCGGATCATTTATGGTATGTTAGGGCTTGTACCCTATTATTGGTTCGATTGGTGGGTTTTACGTTATGGTTATGCTGGCGATCGATGTACATTTAAGCTAGGGTTGCTGTAAACCCTAGCAATTGGATCGTATCATAAACACATACTATCTTGTGATGTTTGTGGTATCTTCCATTTGAAGTTAGGGTTGAAACCCTATTGTTGATGCTTCTATTCATCCGGTTTAGTTCTTGCATGCCAATTGTTGATGGATAGTAGATGCGACCGTGTAAGTCATGGGTTTTCTTCGTAATCGTTGCTTATTCTTATTGGTGTTCGGTTTGCATCTAAACATACACTTTTGGAGCGAGTTTATGCTTCTTTGCTCTATCCGTGGTTTTAGAGTCTCTCACCAACCGTTGTGTGAAATTTGTGAACTGAATTCACATTTGGTGATCCATGAGTATGGAAGTTAAGATGTTCTAGAAGTTGGAAGTTGGGGTTTGCTAAACCCTAGTGTTTGTCGATGGCAGGTTGTGTTAACTCTTGGTTGCATTTAGATTTGCATTTAGCAACATATGGTTTACAAAATCGTGTCATGGTGTTCATCTTTGTCTCATGTTTGTGGGACAAAGAAGATGATTGGAAGTTCTACGATGACTAGGCCTTGGTGCTACATTAGTGAAGCAAGCTTTTATTTCATATGTTTGTTCACTTGTATAGTCATGGTAGGTTGTTTGTTTTCTTTTATAAGTTATAAGAATGGCATGTCATTCTTATATAGAGTTGATTGTAAGTGTCCTAAGGGACTGAGATGAGGGAGCCACCTCATCCTTTGTACTTCAATGTTTTGGTGTAATGAATTTTACCGGTGAATTAACCCTTTTACACAAAAAAACCGGTATGTTTGTGTACGTATTGAATGGTTATGGGTAGTTAGCGATTGATAACCCTATGTTGCATCGAATGGGTTGAATACATTTGATTTATTTTGATTTGCGACATGTTTTAAGGGTTTAGCAGCTACTATGTGCTTCCTCAATGATCACATGCGTGAAGGGCTGGTGTGCATTGATGGTATCTATTCTAATTTTTGTGTGATCATGTGAGATTTATGTTTTAAATGGAAGTTAAGTTTTTGGGGGCTCTTGTTCAAAACCCCATTCACACGTTATGCTGGAAGGTTGGGTCGATTGACCATGTTTATGCTTCAAAGTCGATTTTGCTACTAAGTCACTCTTATTAGGTTATTAGATTATGCATTTTGCATAATACTAATAGAAAAACAATTGGTTGAAGTTGGAAGTTTGAATTACTATGACGATTTGAAGATTCAAGGATTTGTCTACTTGTTTTGCATTTTATTTTTATATATAGTCGTTGTAGTTTATGTTCAATGTTTGTTATAGCGTGGTTTGTCATGTTTATATGAGTGTATGTAAGTGTCCTAAGGATCGAGGCGAGGAATCACCTCGCCTTTACTAAAACGTTTGGTTAATAATATTTTACCAAGGTGCGGGATTACTCCCTTTGCCCAAAAAAAAAAAAAAAAAAAAAAAACTCGGGATCCGAATCACCATCTTCGATTCTACGAGTAGTCACCATCTAAACAATCGACAAAAATAATCCATAAAGACAAATAGAAAAAATCAAATGTGGGAGGAGGAAGATCAAATCAGTGGAGACAAAAGAATATCAAAAACAAATCTGAACGAAAAGGTCTAACCAAACGGAATAGGTCAAAACAAACGGAAGCCTAATGTCTACCCAAATCCTCACAGGTCATAGCCTAAGCTCTAAGGGTCTCAAAACCTAGGCTCTGATACCATCAATGTAACACCCCAACCCGACAAGCGTCCGAATGTCACAGTATGGAGTCATATCAGAACATACTAATAAAATGCAAGCGGAAGTCTTATTAAATAAAATACCAAGTCATATAAACCAATGACTTACAAAGGAAAAATACATAATCCAATATGTTTAAAAGATACGAAATATCAAAACAAATACTCTTCCAAAAGAGTCCGAAATAACATAAGTTGAACCATATTCCTTCATCAACCAGTAGCATGAACAGAAGTGTAAACATGGCAGATCAACAAGTGAAGTGAACATCAATTATTATGCCAAACCGATAACATAAGCATCAGAAAATACCAAACAGAAGTACAAACATGGTAGTCACAAATAGCAGGTAGATTACTAAATGAAATCATAGCCCACAAAATAACTGAACGAAGTATAACATGATAAACGGATAAATCAAAGGATGACATACTAGCATGGCAACTAGACGAATCAAATAGTTGCCTAATAGCATGGTAAGCGGATAATCATATATTAGCATGATGACAAATGAATCATGTAACCACATACTAACATAGTGACGGAGAAATCATGTAATCATATACCAACATGGTAAGCAGATGGATCAAATAATCATATAATAACATAGTCAACACTTGAATCCAATAATCATATAATAGCTCGGTAAGCGGATGAAGTGGTAATCTGGAGTATAAGCTTGCGACCAACCGAAATAGAGTGAGAGCATAGTAAATCAAATGAACTGGCCGATTATAATAACCAAATGAAGCAAGCATGAGCAGATAGTCAAACGAATCACATAAGAATACTGAGTGAATAAGTAGTCAATTGAATGACTGAATAAGCATAGCAAACAAATAAATCAGAATAACAGATAGTCACATAATAAACAAAATCAGAATGTTCCCACGAGCACCTAATACTAATGGAGATACTCCAATAGCCAAATCTAACAAATCACATATCATAACCCATATCTGCCAAATCATATCAAATCCGTCAAATCATATCAAATCCGTCAAATCATATCAAATTGTACATGGGTAGCTAGCCCAATGTACCAAGCGTGAGGGTGTATTGCACACGCACCACATCCCAAACGAACTAAGTACCTAGGATGCATCCATACGCTCCAAAGAAAACAAATCAAATATACATATGCTAGTTTGAGGATCGTACATACGTATTCATATTGGCCAAGTGCACATATCATAATCATATTATAAGGAACGCCGGGACTAATGACACCACCCAGATAGTGTCATGCCATTGGTGCATCAATGACATGGCCATGGTACCTCCATGGCTAGTTAGCTCGAGCAACCAAATAAAACGAATCATATCATATCCAGCTGAACATAACTGAATACTATCAAAAAATGATCTCAAACTGATATCATATCAAAAGAATAACCAATTGAATATGAAATCAGATGATAATACCATAACAAATCATATCAAATCAAATCAAGGGGAATACGAATTAAATATCAAAATGGACAAGAGTCATGAGAGAAAAGAAGTGTCATTCTTGAAATGACGGAATATACAGACCTCAAAGTGTGTGCGAGAGCAAAGCACACAAAGCCAATCCTCTCCCTCTTCACAAGATCTCGATGAAATATACTCACATATCACCAACATATTCATTTTATAAGCTTCTCATACATTTATAAGTGTTTTACCTATTGATATCATCATTGTGTCTTTTATTTTCTTAACTTCACATATGGACCCGTTTACATGAATTTATAGACCCATGAAAATATTCCAAAAATTATAAGAAAATTCCGGAGGTTCCACATTAGTTAAGTAATTTCACAAATTTTGCGATTTTATCTCGGAGAAAATAACTAAGACACAAAATAGGTTTTCCAACAAAACCCGATTTTAACCCTTATGAAACTCAAGTTACAACATTCCCAAATTTGGCTTCCAAAGCAGGTCCGGGTCAAAACCGTATAAAGATAACACATTCGTGTTTTACTTACCCAAACGTACCCATGACCCATGTAAGCTACACAATCTGTTTTTATATCATTCTAACATGTTTACCATTTCATAATTTCTGCCTCATGAATTTTATACATACCCGTTTTAAGGTTTATGAACCAACAACCCGACACTCCAATCATAACTATTTTACTAATAAAACGACTTAGGGTTTTCTATTCTTGTGATACCATATTAATGACCATATTAACGAGATTAAGATCATGATAAAGTGAATTAGAGGGTTGAACAAACAGGGTGTCGAGACTAAACAAAAGTACATGGATCAAAGGTTTTATACCAAGTCATACGTTAATAGATTCTAGGGTTCTATAATACGTTAACTCGTTTATCACATGATTATCAACCGTACTACAACAGATTTAGATGAGCAAACATATTAGGTTCAAGAGCACATGAGTCAACTGAAAAAAAAACACAAGGATGATGGATACCTTGGTTAAATTTCATAAACAAGAACATAATACACGAACAAGACTAACCCAAGTCGACACCCTTATCAACCACACGATGACACACCACACCTGAAAACCCTACCACCCCACCTGCTGCTGCTGTTGTCACGTATCTCGTTGCTGCCCCAAATGTGCCCTAGAATTTCTTGGGAGAATATTTCTTCTGCCATCACTTTTTGGGTAGAGGTTTTAGGGTTTGAGTGAAAGTAGGGGAAGATGGAATACGGTTTTGAGATTATAGGAGGTTACAAAAAAGGAATGCCGAATATAGAGGGGTGATTGGAGAAAAGTTAGGGCCAATTATGGGTGATTAGTTGATGATTAGGAGAAAATACTTTTTACCTTATTTCAAAAACATAGGTGTATACAAATAAAAATAAAATTCCGTCCTTAAATATTTATTTATGTCGTGTGATAGCTTCATATGAAATATAGGTGTCGACTTAGTTGTAGCTTAGGTTATAGTTTTAGGTGTCGATAATGTATCTTAACAAAATTAGTATTCAAGGTTCTCTATTGACTCGTATAATATCACATCAAAATTTTTAGTGACGGTGTATTAAAGGTTCATATTATATGACGGAATTTAGGATACGAAATCGTGTTATTACAAAGACGTAAAAGTAGACAAAGACGTAACAAATCACGAAAGAAATGCCAATAGTCTCACGCTCGGAGAGGTTCTTCCAAAAGAATCTTCACAAACAGAAATAGTTTTATCTCTCATGACTCGATTCCGACAGTTAGGATAGCCGCAGGCTCTTTACATAATACAAATCATAATAAATCTGATCCAACGAATATGAAACAATTAGGTGACAGATGATAATTGAAATCCCTCAAAGAGATACATGAAACACGTAAACACACGAGACAAATACTGAGGTAGTGTTAACGGTAGGAAAACTTCATCAAATCAAACCAGATTCCGAATGGATCAAGGAACTTGCTAATCATCAGAGAATCACATACCGAATTATCAAACATATCAAAATTTTCATAAAGAGATGGGTAACATATTCGTACTGACGGTCAATTGAGCACATATCGGAAAATCAAAACATATCAGAATGTGAAATTGAATGGATAGGATACCCGCACGGTCGATAATATCATCAAGGCTGACGAATCACGGATATAATTCTAATTCATCAAACGTACTAAACTCATGCACTTCTCAAGACATCGTATGATCCCAATAAGTTCAAGTCATATGATCTCGGTATTATCACGTTGATCAGGCGTCATATTACTTGCATCATATAAACATGACCTTCCGCCATCATATTCTATCCGGAGTCGTGACAAACTAAACTACTAATACCGAGTCAAATCAGATTCACATACTAGTGATAAGCAGTTCATCAAATCAAAATCCAAAAAATTTTAGAAGACTAAACGAAAACTTACCAATCCATGGAAAGAATGAAGGTGGCTGCATTACTTGAGAAGCTTCCTCATGACTCATTTCTGACGATCCAAAATAGTCTCAGGCTCACAAACAGTGCCAAAATATCACAAATCTGATCTTGCTGATACGAATCACATGAAAAAATAGATGATAATCGAAATCTCTTAAAGAGATATGAAGCAGAAGTATTACCGAAATGTCAAATCATAAAACTTAACAATTCAAGCCGAGTTCTGAAAAAATCAAGTAAAAGTATTATCGATCAAAATCACATAACAATATATCAAACTATCTCAAAATGCGTGACGGAACAAATGAGAGGACAACGAATCGCGGTAGCTCAGGATAATCATGGGCCCGATGCCCCACAAACCACACGGAGCGGATGAAATCTTCTAGGCATATCTTCCCTGATAAGACGACTTGGCTGAACTGCAGACCATTTATATGCCCAAACTCCTGGTAGTAGTTCCTCTGCCTATCTGCAATATGCCGGTCGTAGTTCTCCTGCTCGTACGCCTTCTTTGTGCCTGCTTGTTGAATTTTACCTCCGTCTTTGCTCCTCTTGTTGTTCTGTCCAGCTCTTTCCTGCAGCATCTTGATGTTTCCTGCAGCATCGCAATACTTCAACGATCTTCTCGACACAAACAATTTTGTCTTCAATTAACTGGAGTGGCATCTATACTAAACGGACGTGGCTTCTTCACGAACCTCTCTATCTCAGCAACTATTGTAGAAACTCCGGATCCGAATCACCATCTTCGATTCTACGAGCAGTCACCATCTAAACGATCGACAAACTAATCCGCGAAGACAAATAGACAAAATCAAATGTGGGAGGAGGAAGATCAAATCAGTAGAGACAAAAGAATATCAAAATCAACGCTGAACGAAAAGGTCTAACCAAACGGAATAGGTCGAAACAAACGGAAGCCTAATGTCTACCCAAATCCTCACATGTCATAGCCTAAGCTCTAAGGGTCTCAAAACCTAGGCTTTGATACCATAGTTGTAACACCCCAACCCGACAAGGGTCCGAATTTCACAGTATGGAGTCATATCAGAACATACTAGCGGAAGTCTTATTAAATAAAATACCAAGTCATATAAATGAATGACTTAGAAAGGAAAAATACATATCCAATATGTTTAAAAGATACGAAATATCAAAACAAATACTCTTCCAAAAGAGTATGAAATAATAGGGGAGACTAGGATTGGTTCACTCAATGCTCCTACTCTCAGCCCATTAAAGCCCAGCATCCCACTTGGTACCTGCCGCATGGAAGGGAAATGCGGTTGAGCTTAAAAATCCATGGGATGATATTACAAAACAAAAGCTAAACATAATCAAAAATACAAAACAAAACAAAGGAGACTGATAACAAAGTTGTAACGAATGAGCACAATGAGTCTATGAAACAATGAGGAACCTGCAGAACACAATATTAACAGATATCCAGAAGGATCAAAAATCAAAGGGGACCAAAGCAGAGCAAAGCAGCGAATCATTGAACAATTATAAGCACATATAAATAACCAAGCATACAAGTATCGAAACATAATCATATAAGAGTTGATGAACTGTATTGTTAGTACAAAAAGTGTGACGGGTTGTAATGGATGTGACTGTAGCTTGCCGGACTGGGCTAACAAGCTATTAACAGGTTGTAATGGATGGGAGTACAAAAAGTGTGACGGGTTTTAATGGATGTGAGTACAAAAAGTAGTTTGATTGGTTTCCCTGCACAAGTAGAGTAAACCGTTAGCCTTACCGTGGGGACGGACCCCACGATTAGACTTCGGCGTGAGAGTAAGTACACATCCTTGTCAGAGAAAGTAATAGTATATGTGTGTAATTATGAGAGAGAAAGTTGTTGTACCTTGTATGGGGATTAGAGCCCGTTTTATAGGTGAGGCTTACCGCTAGGGTTTCCTTGTTACTCGCATATAGAGGTTAACTACCGGAGCCGGACCCTTGTCGGAAAAGGTTCCGTGTTAATTGCGGATGCGGACACAAGATGCTTTCGGTGGCCGGAGCCAATTTCGTCATTGGGCTTACTGTTGGTCCAGAGTTCATAGTTATTTTATCGTTATTAGGCCTAGACCCAGTATGCGTATTTTATCGTTATACATACTATACGTGTAACACCCCCAAAATCAGTCTAGCAGCGGAAGTTGACTGAAGGTGTTACTTCATAGTTCAAAGTTCTAGTCATAGAAAACGACATTTGATCACCCGGTGAGGTGTGAGTTTCACTCTCATCCGTTGTACTTAAACGTTTTGGTTAATATATTTTACCAGGGTGCAGGATTACTCCCCTTTACCCAAAAAAAAAAACCCTATTTGTTCCCGATCACCTTTCTTGGACATAATTATGATCATGAGGTTCTTGAGGGTTGGTTAATTGGAAGTTAGAGCTCTATGACGTCTTTGGAAGAATTAAGTGTTCTACTTGGCGGTTAACTTGTTATGTTTATTAGGCATCGTAGTTTTATGTTCTATTATTTGTTATAAGTGTGGTTTGTCACTCTTATATAGTGGTTAGTGGTAAGTTATAAGAATGTTTTGTCATTCTTATATTTGTGTCTGTAAGTGTCCTAAGGGACTGTGGCGAGGGACATCACCCTCGTCCTTTGTACTTCAATGTTTTTTGGATAATATATTTTACCAGGGTGAATTAACCCTTTTACCCAAAAAAGAAGAAACAACAAGCGACAAAGGACCCTCCGGACACCACTGATCAAACCAAGAAGAAGCCGACCTCCCATTACCAAGCTTATACCAAAAGAACCTATGAACAAGCTGTCTAAGCTGAAGGATCTTCCGCTACCTATTTATCTAACCTCTTGGATAAAACTTCTTTTCGTCACCTATATTGATTTTCTTAAAAACGACTCATTTACTTTGACAATACCCTTGACCTTCCCAACTGATCTCATCAACCTATACAACAAATATCGATTCGATCATTCTTGAGCAACCCTCAAACTTTAACTAAATTTTCAAAAACGTTAAAGATTCTTAACAACTCTTAACTTAATTTCATGACAGTTCTTGTTTGATGAGTTATGAGATTAAGTTAAAGTTGCTACTTAGCTTAATATTTTAAATGATTTAGCTCAAGAATGGACAATGCTTACTCCATTTAAATATGGTCACTTGATTCTTATAATTGAACTATCTATCTCATCACACTTAGTAGGACGTGTATGGATGAAGTTGTCATAATTACAACCTTTAACGGTATACCCCTTATCATACAAGCTTTAACCACAACGCTAAAATCCTAGTTCGACTCCTGATCGTTTCGTTAAGACTTTGACCTCCTTTGGATTTTTCATTCAAACGTTACTACACTGCTTTAAGAGCAACCTGAGTAATCTTTCATGTGGACACCAACAATGTCTTGTGCACATTCTTTACGAACAATCCTTTTACTTTAGTACCATTTAATTCATGTGCGAAATTTACTTTTGTAACTTATCAAGTTAATGACATTGATTAATGTGAGACCTAATGTCATAAGTCTTAGTTGTATTTCTAGCCTTCTCGCTATT